>NC_069484.1:11502373-11519873 GCF_026875155.1 Cherax quadricarinatus | reverse complement strand
ATCTCTAACCACCACCACCTCTAACTACCACTACCACCTCTAACCACCACCACTTCTAACTACCACCACACCACCTCTAACTACCACCACCTCTAACAACCACCACGTCTAACAACCACCACCTCTAACCACCACACCTCTAACAACCACCATCTCTAACAACCACCACCTCTAACTACCACCACCTCTAACAACCACCACCTCTAACAACCACCACCTCTAACAACCACCACCTCTAACAACCACCACCTCTAACAACCACCACCTCTAACAACCACTACCTCTAACAACCACCACCTCTAACAACCACCACCTCTAACAACCACCACCTCTAACAACCACCACCTCTAACAACCACCACCTCTAACAACCACCACCTCTAACAACCACCACCTCTAACAACCACCACCTCTAACAACCACCACCTCTAACAACCACCGTTCTAACAACCACCACCTCTAACAACCACCACCTCTAGCAACCACCACCTCTAACAACCACCACCTCTAACAACCACCACCTCTAACAACCACCACCTCTAACAACCACTACCTCTAACAACCACCACCTCTAACAACCACCACCTCTAACAACCACCACCTCTAACCACCACCACCTCCAACCACCACCACCTCTTACAACCACACCTCTAACAACCACCACCTCTAACAACCACCACCTCTAACAACCACCACCTCCAACAACCACCACCTCTAACAACCACCACCTCTAACAACCACCGCTTCTAACAACCACCACCTCTAACAACCACCACCTCTAGCAACCACCACCTCTAACAACCACCACCTCTAACAACCACCACCTCTAACAACCACCACCTCTAACAACCACCACTCTAACAACCACCACTTCTAACAACCACCACCTCTAACAACCACCACCTCTAGCAACCACCACCTCTAACAACCACCACCTCTAACAACCACCACTTCTAACAGCCACCACCTCTAACAACCACCACCTCTAGCAACCACCACCTCTAACAACCACCCCTCTAACAACCACCACCTCTAACAACCACCACCTCTAACAACCACCACCTCTAACAACCATCACCTCTAACAACCACCACCTCTAACAACCACCACCTCTAACAACCACCACCTCTAACAACCACCACCTCTAACAACCACCACCTCTAACAACCACCACCTCTAACAACCACCACCTCTAACAACCACCACCTCTAACAACCATCACCTCTAACAACCACCACCTCTAACAACCACCACCTCTAACAACCACCACCTCTAACAACCACCCCCTCTAACAACCACCACCTCTAACAACCACCACCTCTAACAACCACCACCTCTAACAACCATCACCTCTAACAACCACCACCTCTAACAACCACCACCTCTAACAACCACCACCTCTAACAACCACCACCTCTAACAACCACCACCTCTAACAACCACCACCTCTAACAACCACCACCTCTAACTACCAACCATTGAAAGTCCTGTCGTCAGCAAGACTGAAAACGACACCACGAAGCAATTCTCAACAATATAATGTCCGTCTGTCACATCCACGCTGTGGTTATTTACACAACAAACTGATTAATGGTTTGAAACGAAAATATAATTGGTACAGCGAACAACCGCGGGGTAAAAAGGTAATTAATGGAACATTTCGTAGAATGTAAATCAGAAAACTCCAGTGATACACAAGAGGATATTAGAACCGAGAAAAAATATATCGTAGTTGTATATTGGAAGCCTTTGGTGGATTTTATATTAATCTAAAAATAAGGTGGAGAAACTCTAGGGGGATTGAATGCCACATTTCGATATGAAATTGATACATAATATTGACATGTAACAGTTAGATATCTTTATTCATAAACGTATCGCCTACACAGTAGGCTTCAGTCGAGTACAGAGGAGTTTCCAGAAGTAGAGACGTGAAGACGATGTCATCAGTCCATCACCCTGGAGGAAGTGGTTTGAGGTGGTGAGTGCCTCAGACTGGAGAAGAGTTCAGCTCCATGGTCTGGAATAATATAGTTCCAGACCATGGAGCTGAACTCTTCTCCAGGCTGAGGGACTGACCACCTCGTTCCAGACCATGGAGCTGAACTCTTCTCCAGGCTGAGGGACTGACCACCTCGTTCCAGACCATGGAGCTGAACTCTTCTCCAGGCTGAGGGACTGACCACCTCGTTCCAGACCATGGAGCTGAACTCTTCTCCATCCTGAGGGACTGACCACCTCGTTCCAGACCATGGAGCTGAACTCTTCTCCAGGCTGAGGGACTGACCACCTCGTTCCAGACCATGGAGCTGAACTCTTCTCCAGGCTGAGGGACTGACCACCTCGTTCCAGACCATGGAGCTGAACTCTTCTCCAGGCTGAGGGACTGACCACCTCGTTCCAGACCATGGAGCTGAACTCTTCTCCAGGCTGAGGGACTGACCACCTCGTTCCAGACCATGGAGCTGAACTCTTCTCCAGGCTGAGGGACTGACCACCTCGTTCCAGACCATTGAGCTGAACTCTTCTCCAGGCTGAGGGACTGACCACCTCGTTCCAGACCATGGAGCTGAACTCTTCTCCAGGCTGAGGGACTGACCACCTCGTTCCAGACCATGGAGCTGAACTCTTCTCCAGGCTGAGGGACTGACCACCTCGTTCCAGACCATGGAGCTGAACTCTTCTCCAGGCTGAGGGACTGACCACCTCGTTCCAGACCATGGAGCTGAACTCTTCTCCATCCTGAGGGACTGACCACCTCAAATACTTTTACTCTAAGGTTGATGGACTGATGATGTCATACTAAACCCAGTCCTCGTCACTCACATATTTCTTCAATCTCCTTTCTAAACCTACCCAGAGTCATAGCCTCTATTGTCCTACTCGCCAGATTGTTTCACGCATCTAAAACTCTGTTAGAAAACTAGTACTTACCTACGTCCTTTCTAAATCTAAATTTCTAAATCTAAATTTCTAAATCTAAATTTCTGAATCTAAATTTCTGGTTCTTGATTCGATAATCTCAGTACTTTATATCACCTTTATGTCCATCATCCGCTTATGTACCTCAGTGACCTTAATCAAGGTCCAAGGACCGAAAGGTTTCTTAATAAGTCCTAGTGTTTACTTACGTATTTATCTAACCCAGTTCGTCGGTATTTATTACCAGGATCAATACCGTACCTCAGTGGTATCTCTTGTCATTCTACGTCTCTCAAAAGTAAATACATACACAAAGGAACGGTTTCTCCTGGTAAAGGAACACAGAGCTCCCCTGGGTGCTCCCTGGCCTGGTGGCAAAAGCTCTCGCTTTACACGGTGAACGTCCGGGTTCGGTTCCAGGCAAGGGTGTGAAACATTGGACGTGTTTGATTACACCGGTTGTCCATGTTCACCCATCAGTAATAATTGGTACCTGGGTGTTAGTCGACTGGTGTGGGTCGCATCCTGGGACAAAACTGAGCTAATTTGACCGAAATGCTGTGTATAACAAGCGGCTTTCTGTATAGTAGGATGTCACTGATGTCAGCTGTGGTCTGTATACCTTGTACATGTACTGGTAGAAATAAAGATATTATTATTATTATTATTATTATTATTATTAATTATTATTATTATTATTATTATTATTATTATTATTATTATTATTTATTATTATATTATTATTATTATTATTATTATTATTATTTATTATTATTTTATTATTATTATTATTATTTAAGTAGCATTAGCAACATATGGCTATTTTCAACGTTTTATGTTGCATTTCTGTTTTTTTCCATCGTATCGTTATTTATGTTATTTATCTCCAGCAATAGAAAGAGAAACAGTCCAGTGGTAATAAAGGTAAGTAGCCTTATGGAAAACCTTCAACAGTCAAGCCAAGGAGAGGTAATTTGGCGTTAGCTGCAGTAATAAGAACAGGACATGAATGGTTCAGAGAACCGACATATTGATAAATTAGACTCATTCTTCTCATGTTCTTCAAATTTCTCCTACGTATGGACTGATGAAGCCACTGTGTGGCGAAACGTTTCCTCAATAAAGATACCCAAGAGTTGCACATGTGTCTAATTTATCAAGAACAGGACAGCCATATAGCTGATCGTCACTCGTGTGACTAGTGTGTGTATCAAGTTATCTTTCTTTCTCTTTCTGGGTTTGCTTCGTGTCGTGAGTTCGGGAGTAAATTCTTGGGTAGCTTTGGGTAGTGGTGATTTTGATAAAGATCTGCCTTGTATGGACCAGTAGGCCTTCTGCAGTGTTCCTCCGTTCTTATGTAAGACATATGTGCAAAACAGTTGGGTATCTTTATTGATGAAATGTTTGTTCTACACAGTAGGTTTCTTCAGTCAAATACCAAAGGGGCAGTAGAAATGAAATAAATACTATGTAATCAATCCAGTCTTAGAGAAAAAGTATTTGAGGTTGTCAGTCCCTCAGCCTGGAGAAGAATTCAGCACCATGGTCTGGAACGAGGTGGTCAGTCCCTCAGCCTGGGGAAGAGTTCAGCACCATGGTCTGGAACGAGGTGGTCAGTCCCTCAGCCTGGGAAAGAGTTCAGCACCATGGTCTGGAACAAGGTGGTCAGTCCCTCAACCTGAGGAAGAGTTCAGCTCCATGGTCTGGAACAAGGTGGTCAGTCCCTCAGCCTGGGGAAGAGTTCAGTACCATGGTCTGGAACGAGGTTGTGAGTCCCTCAGCCTGGGGAAGAGTTCAGTACCATGGTCTGGAACGAGGTGGTCAGTCTCTCAGCCTGGGGAAGAGTTCAGCACCACGGTCTGGAACGAGGTGGTCAGTCCCTCAGCCTGGGGAAGAGTTCAGTACCATGGTCTGGAACGAGGTGGTCAGTTCCCTCAGCCTGGGGAAGAGTTCAGCACCATGGTCTGGAACGAGGTGGTCAGTTCCCTCAGCCTGGGGAAGAGTTCAGCACCATGGTCTGGAACAAGGTGGTCAGTTCCCTCAGCCTGGGGAAGAGTTTAGTACCATGGTCTGGAACAAGGCGGTGAGTCCCTCAGCCTGGGGAAGAGTTCAGTACCATGGTCTGGAACGAGGTGGTCAGTCCCTCAGCCTGGAGAAGAGTTCAGCTCCATGGTCTGGAACGAGGTGGTCAGTTCCTCATCCTGGGGAAGAGTTCAGCAACATGGTCTGGAACAAGGTGGTCAGTCCCTCAGCCTGGGGAAGGGTTCAGCACAATGGTCTGGAACAAGGTGGTCAGTCCCTCAACCTGGGGAAGAGTTCAGCTCCATGGTCTGGAACAAGGTGGTCAGTCCCTCAGCCTGGGGAAGAGTTCAGTACCATGGTCTGGAACGAGGTTGTGAATCCCTCAGCCTGGCGAAGAGTTCAGTACCATGGTCTGGAACGAGGTGGTCAGTCCCTCAGCCTGGGGAAGAGTTCAGCACCATGGTCAGTAACGAGGTGGTGAGTCCGTCAGCCTGGGGAAGAGTTCAGCACTATGGTCTGGAATAAGGTGGTGAATTCCTCAGCCTGGGGAAGAGTTCAGCACCATGGTCAGTAACGAGGTGGTGAGTCCGTCAGCCTGGGGAAGAGTTCAGCACTATGGTCTGGAATAAGGTGGTGAGTCCCTCAGCCTGGGGAAGAGTTCAGCACCATGGTCTGGAACAGGGTGGTCAGTCCCTCAGACTGCGGAAGAGTTCAGCACCATGGTCTGGAACAGGGTGGTCAGTCCCTCAGCCTGGGGAAGAGTTCAGCACCATGGTCTGGAACAAGGTGGTCAGTCCCTCAGCCTGCGGAAGAGTTCAGCGCCATGGTCTGGAACAAGGTGGTCAGTCCCTCAGCCTGGGGAAGAGTTCAGCGCCATGGTCTGGAACAGGGTGGTCAGTCCCTCAGCCTGCGGAAGAGTTCAGCGCCATGGTCTGGAACAAGGTGGTCAGTCCCTCAGCCTGGGGAAGAGTTCAGCGCCATGGTCTGGAACAGGGTGGTCAGTCCCTCAGCCTGCGAAAGAGTTCAGCGCCATGGTCTGGAACAAGGTGGTCAGTCCCTCAGCCTGGGAAAGAGTTCAGCACCATGGTCTGGAACAAGGTGGTCAGTCCCTCAGCCTGGGAAAGAGTTCAGCGCCATGGTCTGGAACAAGATGGTCAGTCCCTCAGCCTGGGAAAGAGTTCAGCGCCATGGTCTGGAACAAGATGGTCAGTCCCTCAGCCTGGGAAAGAGTTCAGCGCCATGGTCTGGAACGATATCGTTCCAGACCATAGAGTTTAACAGGAATTTCTCACAATTAAACAAAACAAGCTACGAAAGGTCTCCATATATCATTGACAACCTTAATAATACCAAACAAAAGCGTCTGAGTTCTCACAAACTACCAAAAAAAACAGAAAAGGTCTCCATGAATCCTTAATAACCTCAAGAATATTTATCTGACAAAAGCGTCTAGGGATTCTTCTCTTTCGACATTCCTTGTGTGTTTTTTCTAGGTAAACATCTCTAAAATTCTGAGTTTTTTGGGGGGAGAAAAAATATTAGGTTATCTCCTCACTTGAGTGGGAATTCTAAATGTGTTCTCGACAGTGTTGTATTTCGATTATTTTTTCTTCTATCTTCAAAAATGGTAAAAAAAAAATCGGAAAAAATCGAAGTTTTTGAATTTTTTTTATGAAAAGAAAACAGACAGACATGCCAAAGCACACACGCACAAAACACACACACACACACACACACACACACACACACACACACACACACACACACACACACACACACACACACATCACACACACACACACACACACACACACACACACACACACACACACACACACACACACAATAGACTTTACTTAAATAAAAACAAAAGCCAGAATATACACTGACCATAAATAAATGAACAAAAGGGTATTTTTAAAACGCTGTTCTAAAGGCCGTGGGAACCACTAGCTGTAAATATCAATAGCAACAGGAAAGATAACACCAGCAGTTATAGCAGCACCAGTAACATCAATATCAATAGCATCAATATCAATATCAACATCAATATCAATAGCAGTAGCAACAACAGCAATAACAGCAATTGCAACACTGACAACAGCAGCAACACCAGAAGCAGTAGCAACAACAGCAGCACTAGCAGCAATTGCAAACACTGACAACAGCAGCAACACCAGCAGCAGTAGCAACAACAGCAGCACTAGCAGCAATTGCAACACTGACAACAGCAGCAACACCAGCAGCAGTAGCAACAACAGCAGCACTAGCAGCAATTGCAACACTGACAACAGCAGCAACACCAGCAGCAGTAGCAACAACAGCAGCACTAGCAGCAGTAGCAACAACAGTAGTACTAGCAGCAGCAACAACAGCAGGATCACCAGCAACAACAGCATCTCTGACAGCAACAGAGGCATGAAAGAAATATCATTGCTATTAGTGACAGCAGAAAATAACAACAGCACCATCAGCAGTAGCAGGAACAGCAGAAGCAGGAGCAGAAGTAACAGCACCAGGAGCAACAGCACTAGGAACAGCTGCAACAACAGCAGCAGCAGCAGCAGAAGTAGGAACAATTGCAAAAGCAGCAGCAGCAACAACAACAGGAGCAACTGCAACAGTAGCAACAACAACAGGAGCAACTGCAACAGCGGCAGCAACAGCAGGAGTAACTGCAACAGTAGCAACAACAGCAGGAGCAACTGCAACAGCGGCAGCAACAGCAGGAGTAACTGCAACAGTAGCAACAACAGCAGGAGCAACTGCAACAGGAGCAACTGCAACAGCGGCAACAACAGCAGGAGCAACTGCAACAGCTACATCAACAGGAGTACCTGCAACAGCAGCAACAACTGCATTACTGACAGCAACAGAGAAACAGATGCCTCAGCCAACAACGATCAGTGACCATTGCAGTTGACCCACCGAGACAACTCCCACCCATCATGTTGATTCAACCCATGAATATTGCTCGCATGAGGGCCTGAATGACATCTCCCCTTCCATAAACCCATATCCCCCTACCCCACCTCACCAATTCACCAGCTCACCCATCAGCTGATTCACCAGCTGACCCAAACAGCTGATCCATCAGCTGATCCCCAAAGACAGATGCTGTTGTAATCATCTTAGTAGCAGATCTGATGGATGTCCTGGGATGTAAAGTTAGTCTTAGTCATGTTAGTTAGTCACACATTTTCTGTCTCTCATTCCTTCTTTCATTTCTTCCTTCTTTCATTTCTTCCTTCTTTCATTCCTTGTTTCCATCCTTAATTTCTTTCTCCAGGACTCTTATTCAACCTTCAATTTGTTTAATGTTCACATATTCACTCACAGTTTTTTTTCTTAGTCTCTTTATTTAATCGTTTTTATTGTTAAGTCTGTCCAACTACACATTTATCTTACTATTAATTCATAAATTCATAAACATTTGAATGTGTATAACCGTGTTAGTGAAACAGCCTTGAGCAATTGCAAGAGTTCCAGACTAGCATGGGCCAGTAGGCCTGCTGCAGTGCTCCTTCTTATGCCCTTATACAGTTGCTTAAAGAAGGTGGAGCTGTAATTGGTTCAGGAGGTTCCTTGATGCTGGTAAAGGGACCTTGATTTTGTGAATTGGTGCCTTATTCTGCAGATTTCCCACAAATTGTTACCACAACCCAGAGGTGCCCTGAATTAAAGAACAAGCTTTTAATGGTACAACGTTTCACTCTTTGATAATACTCTATACGAAGCGAAACGTAATGCTAACCTGTGTGTCTGTAAATAAGAGAAATATTCAGCAGTTAGGTATCTTAAAACTTGGGTAGAATATAAGCTGTGTTTGACAGATCCTCAACTACCTACCTACATCACTATAAAAAGGTCAGGTGTTGTAAGCTGACCCTGAGGTGTAATCTGATCTCCTATTTTTGCAGTTCCTTGATAATATGAGAAATCACGAAAGTTCTTGGAAGTTCATTATTGTTTTTAAAGTGGTTATTCATATATATATATATATATATATATATATATATATATATATATATATATATATATATATATATATATATATATATATATATATAAAACTTCAAAAGTCTAGGTAACTGAGTAAAGGGAGCCAGAAATTTAGAAGAGAGAGAAAAATAAGAGTTTTACGAGGGTATTACAGCTCTTTCTTGAGTTTTATTAACCATGAAAGTAGACCTAAAGGCTGAGGTATTAAGAGTGAAGGAATGAAGTTTGTGGATCTGATGTTAGTGACAATATAGCCTCTGTCTGAAAGTGAGAGACAATATGTTTTGGAAGAATTACCGACAATAGGTGTACTACTACCACTTGTGTTACACCTTATTCTAGGACTATATATGTCCTTTGTGTCCAAGTATTGTTTGTAACGGCTTGATAAAGTTCCTGGAGAGCGAAACGTTGCCACAATAAAATGTCACATTAGTTGCACTTGTGTCCTTTTACTTAACAAAGTGATATGTATATATATATATAATATATATATATATATATATATATATATATATATATATATATATATATATATATATATATATATTATATTAATATATATATATATATATATATATATATATATATATATATATATATATATATATATGTCGTGCCGAATATGTAAAAACTGGTCAGTTAGCAAGAACTCATTTAAAATTAAGTCCTTCCTGAAATTTTCTCTTATACGTTTAAAAATATATTTTTTTCATTAATGTTAGAGTAAAAATTTTTAATTTTGCACCAAAAGAATCTTAGAAAACTTACCTAACCTTATTATAACAAGAACAATTTATTTTAGCCTAATCCAACTAAATATATTTTAGATTTGTTTACAGTAATTTAATACAAAACAAACACAGAGAAATAATTTTTTCGTTGGGTTTTTCAGAATGATTTTGGGCGAAATTATTGTATACAAAAATTTTCACTTGTCCTTTTATGAAAGGGACGAGCGTTGCTATTTAACCAAAAGGCAATTCTGCCTATTGGGGCACGATATAAATTTATATATATATAATATATATATATAAATATATATTTTATATATAAAATAAAAAATATATAATAAATATATATATATATAAATATATGTAATAAATCACATTAAACGGGTTGAAACAATTTTTATGAAAAACAACCACAGTGAAAAAATATTTAAAATTCCCAAAGCGTTTTGGGACTTCTCACTTTAAATCAATGAACCAAAAAAAACAAAAAACATCAAAGAAAGTCATAAAAGGGGTTTTTAAAACTACACCTCACCATCACATCCCACAATAAAGAAACCCCTAACACCCCACGCGTGACGACCCTGACTCTGTGAAACAAAACAAAAGCAAGCTGTAAGTCATGGGTTTATGGGCAAAAGTCACTTTTAAAGGGTACAGAGAGAACTTTAAAACCAGAAACCAAATACCTAATATTTCGCAAAACACTTAAGAGATTCCTGGAGGGGTGGAAGAGAGAAAAGAAAAAAAAAATTTGGGAAACCCCTTCTTTTTTTTTTTTCTATCTCTTGCAGTCAGAAAAACCACTGAGGTTGGGGGTTCGACCCCCGGTGGGGGGGGAAACATTAAGATGTGTTTCCTTAAGACCCCTGCTTGTCCATGTTCCCTATATTAATATAGGTCCGGGGTGTTACGATGGTGGGGGTCGAAATTCCGGGGGAAAAATTTGACCAAATCTCCCAGAGTTTTTTCCCATATAACCAGGGATTTTCTATATAATATTTTAAATTTGTGAGTTTATGGTCGTATAAGTTAAATCATTTACTGGTAGTAAAAAAAAAGAAAAGATTTTAAATTATTTTAATTATTTATTTTTAAATTTTTATTATTATTATTTTTATTTTATTATTATTTTTAAATTATTTTTATTAAAAAAGCTTCATTTCATGAAGCTCAAAACCCCCGTGAAGGGGGGTGGGGGAAAGCTCCACTCTCAGAAAAAATTTAAAAATAAAAATAATAATAAAAAATAATAAAAATAAAAATAAAAATAATAATAATAATAAAATAGAAAAAAAATAATAAAAACAAAAATAAAAAAATTTAAATAAAAAATAAAAAATAAAAATTTATAATAATAATAATAATAAAAATTAAAATTAATAATAATAATAAAATAAATAAAAATTTAAAATAATAAAAATAAAAATTTAATAAAAAAATTAATAATAAAAATTAAAAATAAAAAAAAAATAATTTTTTTAATAAAAAAAATGATTAATAATAAAAATTTAATAATAATAATAATAATAATAATAATAATAATAATAATAATAATAATAAAAATAAAAATTTTAATAATAATTATTTTTTTTTTATTATCACACCGGCCTTTCCCCCCAAAAGGCAGGGGGGCCCCAAAAAAGAAAAACTTTCCCACACCCACCCAATCACTGCTTGCCAAAGGGTGCTTTACACTAAAATTTTTTTAAACTGCAACTTTTAAACACCCCCCTTTCAGAGTGCAGGCACTGTTTTTTCCCATCTCCGGGGCCTCAAGCCCGGGCCTCCCGGGGTTTCCCTGAACCCCTTTCATAAAAATTTACTTTGCTCAAAACTCCAACAGCACGTCAAGTAAAAAACCATTTGTCTCCATTCACTCCAATCAAACACGCCCGCATCCCTTTGCTGGAAGTCCAAGCCCCTCGCACACAAAACCCCCTTTCCCCCCTCCCCCCCAACCCTTCCTACCCGACCCCTCCCCCGCCTTCCTTCCACTCAGACTGATACACTATTTGAAGTCTTTCTGTTTCGCTCCATTCCTCTTACAGTGGGAACCCAAACCTCAAAACCCTTCCTCGGGCCCTCGGGGACAACAGTTTGGAAATCCCGCCCCTCCCCCTAATTTCCCAAACTACGAATTTCTGCATTATTTTCACCCCCACACTTTGCCCTCAGAAAATGACATCTCCACTCCCCTCCACCCCTTCTCCTCCCCTGCAACTTTCCCATCCCCCCACGTTTCCCACCCATATAAGAGCTTTTGGGGTAAAACTATACTCTCAAAAATTCCCCCTTTGCCCCCCGGGGACAAATTTTCTTTTTTTCCCACAGACCCCCTAAGTGCCCCACTCACTTTTTTCCCCCTCATAAATTTTTCAAAGATTCACCTAAATCTTTCATAGACCCATCCGTTTGAAAAAAGTCCACCCCAAAATATTGAATACTTTTCCCCCTCCTCCTTTCTTCCCCCCTCCAATCTGATTTTCAACCCTTTACCCACCAAAATCTTTTTTTTATCCTCATAACCTTACTTTTCCTTTTTTTCACCTTTAATTTTCTTCTTTTGCACACCCTAAAAAAATTCATTTCCCCCAAACTCTGCAAAATTCTCTTCAGAATCTCCCAAGACACAGTGTCATCAGCAAAGAGCAGCTGTGGGCAACCCCACTTTTTTGGTGATTTTTTAACTTTTTTAAATCCAAAGCCTTTGCCCAAAAAATCGCATTTTTTTCCTTACAAACCCCCCTATAAAAAAATATTTAAAAAACCAAAGGTGACAATACACAACCTTGTCAAGGCCTACTTTTACTGGGAAAAAATTTCCCCCTTTCCCACAAACCCCTAAAATTGAGTCACTTTTCCTCCCTTTAAAAAATCTTTACTGCTTTTTAGTAAACCCCCTCCCACACCATTTCACTTGCAACATCTGCCACATTTCCCCCCCATCCACCCTGCATAAAGGGGTTTTCCCAAAACCATAAAAGCCCCTAAAACCCCTTTAGCCTTATCTAAATACTGTTCACTTTTATGTTTCACTTTTAAAACACCTGGTCCACACACCCCCCAAACCCTTTTCCTTTAAAACCTTTTTGTTAAAACTGCTATCCCATTCTCCGTCTTTTCTCTTAATTCTTTCAAAAATTTTTAAAATCTACCATACAAATTTACCCGGTACACCCCAAAAGACTTATCCCCCTATAATTTTTTTCACTCCTTTTTTTAAACCCCCTTTGGGTTTTTAAAAGGAACTATCTGCTTTGCCCCAATTCCCCAGTTTCCTTACCCTCTTCCCTACATTTATTAAAAATTGCACCAAACCCCTCCAAAAAAAAAATAATTTCCCCCTGCTTTTAAAAATTTTTTTTTTATCCCCTCAATCCCGGGCCTTTTCCCCCTTTCATTTTTCCTACCCCCTCAAAAAACTTCCCCCCCACTCACAACTGGTCTTTCCCCACTCCCACAAGAAGTTATTTCCCCCTTGCCCTATACACAAATCACAGCTTCCCATCTTCCTCAACATTTAACAATTCCTCAAAATAATTTCCCTTCCCTCTTCCCAAAACCCCTAAATCTCCAAATTTTAATTTAAATCCCCCTTCCCCTATTTTTTAATGACAAAAACCATTTGTTCTCTAGGCTTTCTTTTAAAATTTTTAAATTTACTCCAAAACTTTTTCTTATTTTCAACAAAATTTGTTGATAACATCTCACCCACCCCTTTATTTGCTCTCTTTTTTTATTGCTTCACCACTCTCTTAACTTCTCTTTTTTCTCCATATACTCTTCCCCCCTCCTTCATCAAGAAAAAACCCCAAAAATGCTAATTTTTTTCCCTTACTACTCTCTTTACATCATTTATTCCCCCCAAAACGCTTTCTTTCCCCCCTG
The DNA here is from genome assembly GCF_026875155.1 of Cherax quadricarinatus. Lineage (NCBI taxonomy): Eukaryota > Metazoa > Arthropoda > Malacostraca > Decapoda > Parastacidae > Cherax > Cherax quadricarinatus. The sequence goes on along the minus strand of NC_069484.1, from coordinate 11,506,303 downwards.
CACCCATTTTTTGTAAACCCCAAATTCTGCGGGGAAAAACCTAAAAACTACATTTTAAAAACCCACCCCATACCTCTTGACCCCCTTGCCCATGCTCTCATTTGCCCATCAATCCTCCAAAAGCTGGTTTTTTATCTTACCCAACTGCCTCCTCTTTTAGTTTTTTTAAACCCTTTACCCCTCTCTTTTTCCCCGATGCTTTTATTTTCCTTGTATCCCATCTAACCCCTTTTTCTCTCATTTTTGCTACAACTAGAAATGGGTCTGATAAAATCTGTGGCCCCCCATAAACTTGTACTCCGAAGTCTATAACGTCTTTTATCTACCAATACATAATCCCAAAAAAACTTCTGTCATTTGCCCCAATCCTATCGTGTTATATTTATTTTTCTTTTTCTTAAAATAAGTATTAAAATATAACTAAACCCCTTTTTATAAAAAAGTTTTAAACAAAGGGGTCCCATTTTCATTTACACCTTTGGGACCCCCAAAAAATTACCCACCCCACCCTTCTTTAAAAATTTTTCCACTTTAGCATTTTAAATTCCCCCCCCACAAAATTTCTTCCCCTCACTTGGTTCAAAGGCTCCCATACATTTTATTTAACATTCCCAAAAACTCTCTCTCTCCTCTGCCCTTCCTCTCTTCTCCAGGGGGGTTTCACGCTTATATGACCCCCTTTTCGCAAACCAAACCTTTTCTTTAATCCACAAATTCTTGAATTTAACATTCATTTTTCTTTTTCTCCTTCCATAAAACTACATTTTAAAATTTAATGCTACCTTCCTTTGGGTTAACTCTCTCAAAATTAAATCCCGATTTAATCCCCTTTATTTCCCCCCCCCTGAAAAATCTCCCACCCCTTGCTTTTTTTTCGCTTTGGGCCCGGGCATCCAAATTCTTTTTTATTCATAACATCAGCAATCATTTTTTTGTCAAACCCCAAATAATCCCCGCACATTTAAGCAACCCAGTTTTTTTAAAGTTTTTCCCCCCTTTTTTCTCTTTTTTAGTAATTGTATACAGGAGAAAAAGGGGGGGACTAGCCCCGCTCCCCCGGGAATTTTTGTCGCCTCATACGACACGCATTTTATTTTTTTAAATTTTCAAACGGCCGATTCCCACCAAGGCAGGGTGGCTCGAAAAAGAAAAACCTTCACCATCATTCACTCCATCACTGTCTTGCCAGAAGGGTGCTTTACACTACAGTTTTTAAACTGCAACATTAACACCCCTCCTTCAGGTAGTAGGTTGGTAGACAGCAACCACCCAGGGAGGTACTACCATCCTGTGGTAGTAGGTTGGTAGACAGCAACCACCCAGGGAGGTACTACCATCCTGTGGTAGTAGGTTGGTAGACAGCAACCACCCGGGAGGTACTACCATCCTGTGGTAGTGGGTTGGTAGACAGCAACCACCCAGGAGGTACAAACCGTCCTGTGGTAGTAGGTTGGTAGACAGCAACCACCCAGGGAGGTACTACCGTCCTGTGGTAGTAGGTTGGTAGACAGCAACCACCCAGGGAGGTACTACCGTCCTGCCAGGTGACGGTGAAACAGAAACCTGTAATTGTTTCAGATGTTGGTAGGATTGCTGGTGTCTCTTTTGTCTCATAAACAACCTGGATAACAGGTATATCTTGCTACCTCTACTTACACATAGGTCACACTACATAGGCAAGCACATGCATGCATATATATATATATATATGTGTGTGTGTGTGTGTGTGTGTGTGTGTGTGTGTGTGTGTGTGTGTGTGTGTAATAGTGATAATATTAACAAAATTTTAGCAGTGGAAGAATATTAAAACACATTTCGCTGAAAGATAAGTTTTTTCGTGACTGGAAATAGCTCTTCTACGAGGGAAACCTCTTGGTGGTGATGACACACCACCTGCACCAAAATGTTTCGCCCTTCCGGGGAAACTCGCGAACGTCTTGACCGATATTGTTTAAACTTTGTCTGTGAATGGGAAATGTCATCCTCGAACTTCGAAAAGTTCGAAGGAGAGAGAGAGAGAGAGAGAGAGAGAGAGAGAGAGAGAGAGAGAGAGAGAGAGAGAGAGAGAGAGAGAGAGAGAGAGAGAGAGAGAGAGAGACAGACAGACAGACAAACAGACAGACAGACAGACAGACTGAGAACTGGGCACATAAAGAGAGTTCAACACACTGAGCCTGGGTAATCAGTCTCTCTCTGGCCCCTCACACTACCTAATGAACATTGTAACCACAAAAAAAAACTGCCCCACTTAAACAGTATACTATTATGCAAATTAGAGGTGATGGGTGTGTTTAGTTTCCTGTTTGTGGAAAAAACAATAATGGTTGTGTGTGTGTGTGTGTGTGTGTGTGTGTGTGTGTGTGTGTGTGTGTGTATGAACGAGAAATCATCATGATGAGGAGATATTGGTAATTTTCGTTTGTCATGCAATTTGCAAGTCAATTATTGACACTAGCTTTTGTCTCATTATTCTGGTCATCAACGTTAATGATCCAGCGTTGCTTAATGAACGTTTTCACCTAAAATGGGCAATATTATTTTAATAAGGTTGGTGATACGTTTATTTAGGTGACGGTCTTCTGTATCTCAGGATTATGAAAAAAGAAGACGGAAGTAATTTGATTTGGAACTTCATTTCGCTCCCTGTAGAACTGTAGCAAGTCTGGGCGAAACGTTACCCCTGTTAAAAAAAAACAATACAATGAGAGGTACAATATTTTTTCTAGAAAATAGTTATATAGATAAGCCGGACTTAGGCGACTAATTCTTATGTTGAAGTTTCTATTCCACTTAATGATTAACAAATCATTGACAATCGATATGAGACGAGGGGCAGAATACACGAGAGGTGGACTGGGGAAGGGAGTGGTTGAACGTGAGGAGGGAGTAGTAGTAGTAGTAGTCTTATTAATATTATTATTAGTACTAGTAGTAGTAGGGTAGTAGTAGTAGTGGTGGTGGTGGTGGTAGTGGATCTACCAGCTAGTAGTAGATTAGTGTTCTCAGTGGACACCTAACTTCTCGTGCCAAGGTGGTGTAGTGGTCTAGGGCATAGGAAGTTTAGCTACCTTCCTGGGTGGCTGCCTATGCTACTAGGGTTCGAATCTCGGTAAGTCAGAGTATGTTCTCATATATATATATATATATATATATATATATATATATAATATATTATATATATATATATATATATATATATATATATATATATATATATATATATATATATATATTCTACTACCATCTCTTTCTCCTCATATCCTCCCTTATTCTTCTTTCTTCACTTCCTCATCCAGCTCATTCTAATCCTCCCTTAATCTTACCATTCACATTTTTGGGCATGCTATGCGGGCCACACCAGGGTAATCTTCCAGTAGAAAATTGCATAATTTCTGTGAGTGCTTCTGGGGATCAAGCAAGACTATCTTATCGTAATTAAATCTCTTTAAATTTAAATGTCTACGCCTTCAACAACAAGCTAATTATGTCTTAATCCGCTAGTTAATTACTGAAGCTAATTGCATGCTTCATTAGTGGTTTTTATCCCCTTCTTCTGCTTAATTCTCTGTTTCGTTCGTGGGAGAACGTGATTAATGACAAGCATTAGTCAGGACTAGTGTTGTTAAACATTCACGTGAGAACGTGCCGTTCTCGGTGTTCCTATTGACGTTTTTCAGTGTCTGCACCCTCAGGGAGGGATGTTAATGTTCCAGTTTTATAACTATAGTGTAGATGCGCCTCTGGCAAAACAGTGATGGTGTGAATGATTGTGAAAGTGTTTCTTTTTCTTAGGGAACCGGCCGATAAGTGAATTAAAAATATATTGTAAAGTGAAATCAGAGTATCATAACTGAAACTACTAAAAAAACAATAATTACTGTGATAACGCCTTAAAATTATAATTAAGAACGCAGGTACCTTGATTCTGCT
>NC_069484.1:11479629-11499373 GCF_026875155.1 Cherax quadricarinatus | reverse complement strand
ACCTTTCATTTATGCGAACGAATGTGTTCCTACTGATTTCATCCGGGTATGTAGATCTAGATGGAGTGAGTTCTGGAGAGGGTACAGCCAGAGTGAAGTTGCTGCTTTCTGCCCGTCTTGTGGCATAAAACTTGTTTCGCGCTGTCTCGAAGTGGATCCAAGTGTGGTATTTTGACAATATTGGCCTTGTACATAACAGTAAGGCCACCCACATCCCTCCTATGTTGAAGGCTCTGCTGAAATGACAGATCCATCCAGGATGGGTCCAGGCGAGAGATGAGACGTCTTGCTCTGTTCTCTACTCTGTCAAGCAGTCGCAGATGAGAGGGGGGACAGGCAAACCAAGAAAGTGGAGCATACTCAAGGTGTGAGCGTACTTGTGCCTCGTACAGTATCTTGCAACCCCTACTGTCAAGCAGATGCGAGATACGGCGAAGTGCTGTAAGCTTCCTGCTGCCTTGTTTGCAAGATTTACAACATGGTTCTTCATGGTTAGTTTGGAGTCAAATTTCACCCCAAGGATATCAACTTCTTCTCCAGGTGCCAACATCCTCCATTCATCCTTACTACTGCACCATCATTACCATCATGTGCCTAGAGACGATCATCATTTGCGTTTTCTCAGGTGCAAATGTTACTTGCCATCTATTTCCCCAAGCTGATATAGCTCTCAGCTGGTGATTGATGTAGCTTAGAGCAGCTGGCATTTCTTCTCTTGGATAAGTGAATGTCAGTTACAGTCGTCTGCATATGCATGTGATTCTGGGATGAGATGAAGAAGGTCGTTGAAGTAGACATTCCATAACAGTGGACCCAGCACACTTCCTTGTGGAACGCTTGCCCCAATAGGATGTCTTGCTGATTCCGTTCCATTGAGGACTACACTTAGAGATCTACCATGAAGGTAATCACTGAGGAGACATAGCGTAGAGCCTGCAATTCCCAGTGCTCTCTCTCTCTCTCTCTTCTCTCTCTCTCTCTCTCTCTCTCTCTCTCTCTCTCTCTCTCTCTCTCTCTCTCTCTCTCTCTCTCTCTCTCTTTTTTTTTTTTTTTTTTTTTTTTTTTTTACACAGGGTTTGACAAGGTTAAGGATCCCTAGCTTTATTGACAGCTATTTACAGGTTAAGGATTCCTAACTTTATTGGCAAGCTAAGAGCTGTTACCTACATCAGCTCATTTGAAAGCATTTTTGTTATGAGACATACAAGTAGGGAAACGGACGAAGTTGGAGCCATCTGTGGGCCAGCATTTTTCATTTGATCAACTGACGTTATCTCGTTGACATCATTATGCTGTACGAATGTGTTTCCATACTCGAGTCATCCTGGGTAGTATGATCTCAGATGGAGTGATGTTCTGGAGAAGGTACAGCCAGAGTGAAGTTGCTGCTTTCTGCCCGTCTTGTGGCATAAAAGCTTGTTTCACGCTGTCCTCGAAGTGGATCCAAGTGTGGTATTTTGACAATATTGGCCTTGTACATAAACAGTAAGGCCACCCACATCCCTCCTATGTTGAAGGCTCTGCTGAAATGACAGATCTATCCAGGATGGGTCCAGGCGAGAGATGAGACGTCTTGCTCTGTTCTCTACTCTGTCAAGCAGTCGCAGATGAGAGGGGGGCAGGCAAACCAAGAAAGTGGAGCATACTCAAGGTGTGAGCGTACTTGTGCCCGTACAGGATCTTGCAACCCTACTGTCAAGCAGATGCGAGATACGGCGAAGTGCTGTAAGCTTCCTGGCTGCCTTGTTTGCAAGATTTACAACATGGTTCTTCATGGTTAGTTTGGAGTCAAAATTTCACCCCAAGGATATCAACTTCTTCTCCAGGTGCCAACATCGTCCCATTCATCCTTACTACTGCGCCAGCATTACCATCATGGTGCCTAGAGACGAACATCATTTGCGTTTTTTCAGGTGCAAATGTTACTTGCCATCTATTTCCCAAGCTGATATAGCTCTCAGCTGGTGATTGATGTAGCTTAGAGCAGCTGGCATTTCTTCTCTTGGATAAGTGAATGTCAGTGTACAGTCGTCTCTCTCTCTCTCTCTCTCTCTCTCTCTCTCTCTCTCTCTCTCTCTCTCTCTCTCTCTCTCTCTCTTTATCTCTCTCTCTGCTCCCCCCTCAACACCCTCTTCTTTGCCCTCTTTAACCCCCTCTCCACTTTTCCCTGTCTTCTTCTCCCCTCTCTCAAAACCCATATTTCCCTCTGGTGCTTTGTGGGTGGGGTTACTAGTAAATATTTGATAACCTAAGTAATGCCGCTAGGAAGTATGCACGATGCAAAATTCCGGAAGATTTTTTTATTTTAAACATTTACAGGATAAATAAATAAATAACATATATATATATATATATTATATATATATATATAAAATAATATAATAATATATATAAAATAATATATAATATTTATAATATATTATTTATATATATATATATATATTATATAATTAATATATATAATATATATATATATATATATATATATATATATATATATATTTATTTTTTTGCTTTTCTTTTTTTCCAGTTTCTTGATAATGGAGAAATCCAAAAGCCCCTTTGAAGTTCATATTTTTTGCACAGTGGTTGCATATTGTGATACCCCTTTTTAATGTATTTATTGACACAAAAATACACACAACACACACACACACACACCACACACCACAACACACACACAACACACACCACACACACACACCCCACACACACTTTTTTTAATTCCACCAAATACACTGTCCCAACTTCTAAACAATTTCTTTCTCCCCCCCTAGCACGCCCAGGGGCCGACAATGAGACCATCCGTTGGCCCGATGCTTGGGTCTTGGGAAACCCGGGCCCGCTCCCTGCCGCGGGGAACACCACCAGTGCTACTCGTCTAACGTAAGCACTCTGGATCCCAAAACCTACCGCTGCCGCGTAGATACCACAATCCAATTCTCGGCAAGCCTGGGTCGGGCTCTCAACTATAGGTCAGTACTCATGTGGATCGACGAGGGTCCAGAGGCCCGAAACGTTTTTTATTTACACCTTTATTAGTTAAAAGGAAACCCTGTGTAAAGATTACTTTAAAATACTGGGATTTTGCGGGAAAAATTTTTTGCTGCAAACCTTAACGTTTGAAATGTCCTAATAAATTTCCTATTGCAGTTAGTTTCTAAACGGTTGTTATGTTCCCCCTAAATAGCTATATTTTTAAAGGCTTTTAGGTCCCCTCTCCCTCTCCACGAGCTTTATCATCCTATCAAGCTGTGTAGGGGTCCTTCCCTACATCACTTTCCAGATATTACATTTCCACAACTCTTGGCTGAAAAAATATTCCTAACACCCCTTTGTGTGTTTTTTAAACTCACCTATTTGTGGTTCGGGGGTCCATTCCAGCTCCTGGCCCGGTGGTGTGTGTGTGTGTGTGTGGGGTGTGTTTTGGGGGTTGTGTGTGTGTGTTACTCACCTAGTTGTCGTTGCAGGGGTAATTCACAGTCGGCCCGTGTGTGTGTGTGTGTGTGTGTGTACTCACCTATTTGTGGTTGCGGGGGGTCCTTCACAGCCCCTCCCCGTGTTGTGTGTGTGTGTGTGTGTGTGTGTACTCACCTAGTTGTTTTTCGGGGGGTCCATTCACACTCCTGCCCGTTGTGTGTGTGTGTGTGTATCCCCTAGTTGTGGTTGCAGGGTCCATTCACAGCTCCTGGCCCGTGTGTGTGTGTGTGGTGTGTTGTGTACTACCTATTATTGTTGCGGGGTCGAGTCAATCGAGTCACGCTCCTGGACCGTGTGTGTGGTGTGTGTGTCCCCCACCTAGTTGTAAATTGCAGGGGCCGATTCACAGTTCCGGGCCCCCGTGGTGTGTGTGGTCCCCCCCTAGTTGTGTTGCGGGGGTCGATTCACAGTTCCGGACCGTTTGTTGTGTTTACTCACCTATTTGTGGCTGCAGGGGTCTAGCCCAAAAACTCCTGACACTGTTGGTGTGTGTTGTGTGTGTGTGTGTACTCACCATTTTGTGGGAGGGGTCTAGTCACAACTCCTGACACGTGTGTGTGTGTGTGTGTGATGTGTGGGTGGGTTTTGTGTGTGTGTGTGTGTGTGTGTGTGGTGTTTGTTTTTATATAAACTATTACACCCATTTTAAAAAAACACTTTAAACACTAAAAAAAAAAATAAAATGACACTATAAAAACCAAAAAAATTAAACAACGCCCCAAAAAAAAAAGGATAATTTTTTTTAAAGCTTGATAGATAGAAATTTTTTGCTACAAATCTCCAAAAAAATCTATTTGACAAAAATAATCACAGGAACTCAATCATATAGATCAAAAAAATTTTCCTCTTTTGTTGATATTTTGACCACCTGGTAAATTTTTATGTTTTTTTTTTCGGTATGAAATATTTTTTTCCTCTTTTTGGTGAGTAAAAGATTTTTTTTTTTTGAGTACGAGTTTGTGAGATTTGTGTATGATTTTTAAATGATTTGAGAATGATTTTTGTATGGTTTGTGCATGTTTTGTGTATAATTTTTGTATGTTTTGTGTAGATTTGTAAATAATTTTTTTTGATTTTTTTGATTTGTGTATAATTTTTTGTATGTTTTGTATGTTTTGGAAGCGTTGAGAATGATTTGTGTTGTTTTGTGAATGTTTGAGAGGATTGTGTATGATTTGTCATGATTTTTGAAAATTTTTTTATGATTTGTGATGTTTTTGGAATAATTTTTGTATGTTTTTGTGTATGTTTTGTGTAAAATTTTTGTATGATTTGGAAATTTTTTTGTGAATATTTTTGTATGATTTGTGCATGATTTGGTAAAATTTTTGTATATTTGTGTAGTTTTGTGAATTTTTTTAGAGTGATTTGTGCATGTTTTTGTGTATAATTTGTATTTGTGAAAGTTGGGAAGTTTTTTGTGTTATTGTTACCATATTATTGTATAATAAATACAGGGAACACCGTGTAATTAATACAAACACACACACACACACTCCCACACACACACAACACACACCAACACACACACACACATACACACCCCCCCCCCCCCCCCACACACACACCACACACACACACACACACACACACACACAACACACAACACCCACACACACAACACACAAAACACACACAACACAAAACCACACACACTCTCACACACACACCCACACACAACCAACACACAACAACACACACACACACACACAACACACAATACACACACACACACCCCAACACACACACAACACACACACCCACACAGTAAAACAAGTGGAAAAAAAATTCTCCTCGGGACGGGTAAATTCCCTTTTCCGTCCCCTTTCTCCCCCCAAAAAATTAATTACAGTGTTCCTTTGTGCAAGCACGAGAAGTTTAAATTTAAAGATTAAAAGTCCAACAGCTGAAGGAGTCAAGCGAAGCTGGAAACCCACCAAGTTTTGTCGGGTTAATGTTCACGTGAACTTTCTTCGTGTTTTTTAAAGGGGGGGGTTTAAATTTTTATTTTAAAAGGGGGGAGATTCTCTACGTGACATTGGGATTGTATGATTTGGTAAGATTTTTTACTTTTCTTCCTGAACAGTTCCGCCGACGCAAATTGAGGGGTGGCTCAATGACTCCGGGGGAACGGTCAAAACAACAATTAGTCTGCAGATGAGTGGAGGTTAGTACGTGTTTTGGGTGTGTTTTACTCATCTAATTGTTGTTACGGGGTTGAGACTCAGCCCCGGGCCCCCGCCTCTTCAGGGGTCTTTCAGGTCCTGTTCCCTGCTCCATGAAGGTTAAGTACGCTTCTTTCATCTTACTGAGAGAATAAAAGTAAGCAGGGGTGGGATGTGACCCCCAAAGATTTACCCGAGAATTTACTCCTTGCATCGGCTTTTATCATTTACCCAGACATGGCCGTAAAACTTTTACACAGACTATGTAGAAAGGGTTCGTCAGAACAAAAACCCAAAATAACAAACCCCAAAAGGCCCTACGTTATATTAATATATATAAATATTTTAAATATATAATATATATTTATTTATATATAAAAATATATATTATATTATATATATATATATATATATATAAAAATTTATATATATATATATAATTTATATATATATAGGTATAGGTTGGTAACAGCAACCCCCGGGGGAAGTACTACCGCCCCGCCAGATGACTGTGAAACAAAAACCTGTAACTGTTTTGCAGATGGTAGGATTGCGGGTTTTTTTTTTTCGTCTCATAAACACGCTAAGATAACGGGGTTTTCTTCTACCCATTTCACTTTGGTCACACTTCACAGACACCCATGCATATATATATATACAACTCGGGTTTTTTCTCCTTTTTTCTAAATAGCTTTGTTCTTTTTTTTTTTCATTGTCAGGGGGGAATGGAAAAGAATTTTTTCCTCCGAAGCCAGGGTGTCGATGGGGCGACTAAAATCCCGGGGACAAGGGCAGAAACCCCCTTTCTCCTGTATAAAAATTACTAAAAAAAGAGAAGAAGAAAAATTTAAAACGGGGTTTGCTTAAATGTGCGGGAGTATGGGGGTTGACAAGAAACAGATGATTGCTGATTTATGAATGAAAAGAATTGGATGCCTGGCCCTAAGCAAAAAACAAAGCGGGGGGGTGGGAGATTTTTCAGTGGGGGGGAAATAAATGGGATAAATTTGGGAGTATCTGAGAGAGTTAGAGCAAAAAAGGGGGAGCAGTAATTTTAAATGACATTATAAGGAAAAAGAGAAAGAATGTGTAAAATTCAAGAATTAGGGGGATTAAAGAAAAGGTTTGGATGCGAAAAGGGGGGCAAATAAGGGGTATGCCCTGGAGAAGAGGGAATGCAGAGGGAGAGAGAGATTTTGGGGGATGAATAATGTATAGGAGCCTTTGAACCAAGGAGAAGAAAATGGGGTAGGGGATTTAAAATGCTAAAGTGGGAGAACTTTTAGGAGGGTGTGGTAGGAAATTTTTGGGGTCCAGGTGAAATGAAATGGGACCCTTTGATTAAACTTTGTATAAAAAAGGGGGGTTTATTATAGGTAATACATTTTTTTAAAAAAAAAGGGGATAAAAAATTTAACCAAATTTGAGTGGGCAAAATGACAGTAGTTTGTTGGTTATGTATTGGTAATAAAAGACTGTTGAGTAGACTCGGGTGACATGTTAAAAGGGGGGGCCACAGATATATCAGACATTTCTAGTTGTAGACACTGGAAAGAAAAAAGGTAGAGGGATAAAAGGGGAAATAAAAGCACAGGGAAAAAAAGGGGTGAAGGTTTATAAACAAAAGAGGGGGCAGTTTAGGGAAAGAATAAAACACTAGAGGATAGATGGGCTAATGAAGCATAGGAAAGGGGGTCAAAAGAGGTAGGGGGTAGTTTAAAATGTATGTTAAGTGTTCAGCAAAGTTTGTGTTACAGAAAGTGGTGCAGGGGGAAAGGAGCGATTGGTGAATGATGATGTAAAGAGAGTAGAAGGGGGAAAAAGTTTTAAAATAGAATTTTTACAAAGTAGAAGTGATGCAAGGAGGGAAAAAGTATATGGAAAAAAGAGAGAATTTTAAGAGAGTGGTGAAAAACAATTAAAAAAAGGGGCAAATGAGAGGTGGGTGGATTTTTTATCAACAAATTTTGTTGAAAATAAGAAAAAGTTTTGGAGTGAATTAACAAGTTAAGAAAGCCCAGAGAACAAATGGATTTGCAGTTAAAAAAAAGGAGAGGGAGTTTTAAATGGAGAGGGGAGAGGTATTGGGGAAAATGGAAAGGGAAATTTTGAGGAATTGTTAAATGTTGATGAAGATAGGAACTGTGATTTCGTGTATAGGGCAAGGGGGAAAAATCGTAGGAGTAGGGAAAAGCCATTTGGTGTGGGGAAGTTTGGGAGGCAGTGGGAAATGAAAGGGGGTAAGGCAGCCGGATTGATGGGATAAAGAAAGAAATGTTTAAAAGCGGGGGAATAGTTTTGGAGTGGTTTTTGGGCAATTATTTAAATAAATGTATGGAAAAGGGGGAAGGGACCTAGGGATTTGGGAGAGAGCCTGCATAGTTCCTTTGTATAAAGGCAAAGGGGGATAAAAAAGGGGGCAAAATTAAGGGGATAAGTCTGTTTTGTACCCGGTTAAATTATGGAAGTTATAATTTAAAGATTAAGATAAGACGGAGAATGGATAGCAGATGAACAAGGGGGCTTTTGGGAAAAGGTGGGGGTGTGTGGACCCGGTTTTACGTGAAACTAAAGTGAACAGAAATTTTGATAAGGCTAAAGAGGCTTTTTGGCATTTAGGATTTGGAAAAGGTATGACAGGGGATAGGGGGGCAAAGTGGGAGATTTGCAAGTTATGGTGTAGGGGGGTAGGTTACTGAAAGATGAAAGTTTTTTTCGAGGGTGTGAGGCTCAATTAGAGAGTAGAAAGAGGAAATTTTTTCCCAGTAAAAAAGGGCCCTTTGACAAGGGTGTGTATTCACCGGGTTGTTTAATATATTTATAGATTGGGGGTTTTAAGAGAAGTAAATGCGAGGGTCTTGGCAAAAAGCGTGGGTTAAAGATAAAGAATCAACACAAGTGGGGGTTTTCACAGCTGCTCTTTGCCGATGCACTGTGCTCTTTGGGGATTCGAAGAGAAATTTCAGAATTGGTGGAGAATTTGGGGAGGGTTTGCAAAAGAAGAAAATTAAAGGGGAATACAGGAAAAAAAGTAAGGTTTTGAGGATAACAAAAGATTAGGTGAGAAAGATTGAATATCAGATTGGGGGGGAGAGAAAGGAGGAGGTAACGTATTCGATTTTGGGGTGACGTGTCAGCGGTGGGGGTTTTGAAAATAGGTGAATCTAGAATTGATGAGGAAAAAAAAGGGGATGGTGCACTTAGGATCTGGGAGACAAGAACTTTTTCCTTGGAGGCAAAGAGGGGAAAGTAAAGTTGTTTTAAACCCAAAGCTCTTATAGGGTTGAAACGTGGGGATTTAATTGCAGCGAGGAGAAGGCTGGGGGCAGTGGAGACATGTCTGAGGGCAATGTTGGTGTGAATATAAAGCAGAGAATCGTAGTTTGGAAGTTAGGAGGGGGTGCGGGGATACCAAAACTGTTGTCCAAGGGGGAGGAAGGGTTTTTTAGGTGGTTCGGACATGTAAAGAATGGACGAAACGAATGACTTCAGAGTGATCAGTCTGTGTGGAAGGAAGGCGGGGGGGAGGGGTCGGCCCCGAAGGGGTTGGGGGAGGGGGGGAAAGGAGGTTTTTTTGTGCGAGGGGCTTGGGCTCCAGCAGGATGCTGAGCGTGTTTGATAGGGGGAAAAGGAGACAAATGGGGTTTTTTACTTGACTTGTTGGAGTGTGACAAAAATAACATTTATGAAAGGGGTTCAGGGAAACCGGGAGGCCGGACTTGAGTCCCGGGGGAAAGGGAAAATACAGTGCCTGCACCTTTAAGGAGGGGGGTTAAGTTGCAGTTTTAAAAAATTAGTGTAAACACCCTTCTGGCAAAAAGTGTGGAGTGAATGATGGTGAAAAGTTTTTTTTTCGGGCCACCCGCCTTGGTGGGAACGGGCCCGGGGTGATAAAAAAAAAAAAAAAAAAAAAAAAAAATTATATATATATATATATATATAATATATATATATTATATATATATATAATTAATTATATATAATTATTTATAATATATATATATATATATATATATATATATAATACGACCCTCAATGGGGGATTTACGGTATTGAAAGAGGAAGGAGCAAAGTTATTGGTGAAGCGGTTTTGGAAGATACAACTCTGCAATGATATGACAGAGTATTTAAAAGCACTGCAGGGGACCTACGGTCTAACGTGCTGAGGAGAGGGCAACCCTTTTTTTCGCATTTTAAAAGCCCCAACCACACACTAAATGGGAAAAAAACAAGCATCAAACACGCACGCACACACCACAAACCACACACACACACACACACACACACAAAACCCCACCACCACACATACCATACACACCACACACACACACACACACACACACACACACACACACACACACAAACACCAACACACACACACACACACCACACACACACACCACCCCACACACCACACACACCCCCACCACACACACCACACACACCACACACACACAAAAAAAATCAATTTTAAAAAGGGGAAGTAATCGAGTCAGCATTGATTAAAAACCACAACCAAATTAATTATGAAAAGGCAATGGGAAACCAATGCCACTGCAAAATTTGTACTGAAATACACGACCAAAAACCCCCAAACCCACTCAAGTACGTTATCAATATTATACACGACAGCTGATAATTAGTCTGCTACACGACCTTACCCACTGATACCTATATAAGCACCGTCTCCTTGCCTGTGCTCCAGAATCTCTACGACCACGGTGCTCTCAACACCAACTCTTGGCTGAGGGCTGATTTCCTCATCTTTTGTATTAGTTTACTACGTCTTTTAAATTATTCCTAAATTGTATTATAAAGCACTGGATGGGGAAACGTCTCAATAAAGATTCCAATGTCGCACATGTGTCTTAACTTTCATCATCGGTGATATAATTTTTAAGCTATTTTCTATCAAAAATTTTAAAATTTCGACAGAAACTAAACAAAATAACATCACTGGGGTAACATATCGCTATTATTTTTATTTACGGGAAGTTTTTAAAAGAGGTATTAGTTCAATGGTGACTTTAACTGGGAAATTTTTTTGGCCAAAGTTTTTCTGCTTATAGAGGTGAACGAGTGTCCAACTGGACAAAAACTATCGATATTCCTGTTTTTTTTCCTGATAACATTTTTTTAAATTTTTTTAAGATATACACCCGACAAGTTTATAAAACAGATACAGTGCAAAACCTGGGGAACATCGGTAGAAATACACCTATTGGATGAATTTATGAAGCAGCTTGTCCAGTGGGTTGTAGATGAATGGTTCAGAGAACCCAATGTTGATAAATTTGACACATGTGCAACCCTTTGGGGATCTTTATTAGGAAACGTTTCGCCACACAGTGCTTATCATCCATACAAAAAAAATCTTTAAGAACAGGAGGGGGAAAAGAGGGGGAATCAGTCCTCAACCTTGAGTCGATGTGGTCTTCTCCTCCGTTCTTCAAGATTCTCCTTTGTAGGACGATGAAGCCACTGTGTGGCGAAACGTTTCCCCAATTAAAAATACCCAAAAGTTTCAATGTTCTAATTTGTCCGTGGGTAACGCGAGGGCTGGAGTTTTTGGGCTTTCTGACCCCGGTTCTAACCCCACCCGTGGATGGGTTTTTTTGCATGTGTCATTACGATTCGGAGTCACGTTTCGCCCCGTCAGGGCATTTCAACTATACGAATGGTTTAAAAAACCTCAAGGGGAAAATTAGACACATGGTAAATCTGGGGATCTTTTTAGACTTTCACCCCCAGGGTTTTATCAACACAGATTTAAGGACATAATGGGGAAATTGTTCCAAAGTATGGATTTGTGTATACTGACATTAAAAATTATAAAAACCGACAGATTTCTAGGTAAAACCATATGCAAAAGTTAGTTCTTTTTTTCGAAAAAAAGATACCTAATGTTGATAGTGTCTTACCCAACATTTGTTATATGTTTAATGGAGTTAATCTCTTTTACTCCCCCTACAGTCTACCAAATCTTGCCCACTCCAAATGCTGCATAATAAATGTTGGTGGTCACAAAAGGCCTTATTTACTAAAAAAACCCCTTTTGTTTGGTAAAGTGATTTTCCTAACGAAGAAAAAAACCACTAGACGACACTTTTACCACGATCCCCCCCCAAACACTTTAGTTTTTCAAGGTGTTAATTATCCGGAGGGGGCTTCAGCCCCAAATCCTCATCATCCCCTTTAAAAAAACGGGCGTGGTCTATATTTTGCACGTTCCCTGTGTGGGAAGGGGGCCTAAAACTACCCGTCAGTACCCAGCATATGCCCAAAGTCTTTCTAATGTTTTTTTAATCGCCCTCCATAAAAAATAACAATTTTTTAATTAACAATTCGTAGTAAAGTGACAAAGCTTTAGTCGTGATGTCACATTTCCCCAAATTTTTTTATTTTAAATATAATGGTAAAGGTAAAAGTTGAAAGTGAAAATAGAAAAGATAAGGGGAGAGGGGGTTCAAAGATTTAAAAAAGAAAAATTGGGGAAACAAAATTGGGGAGGAGGGGTATGGAAGAAGTGAAAGTTTTTGATACTTGGGGGTTACGGTCGGCGGGGTGATTTATGAAGGTGGGGTTAATCATAGAATTGATGAGGGAAAAAGGCGATGGGGCGTTGGGTATTTGGAGTCAAAAACGTTATCTATAGAGGCAAAGAAGGGAATGTATGAAATAAGTGTACCAACACCCTTTATGGATGTAAGCTTGGGGGGTAAAAGCAGCAGCGAGGAGGACGGTTTTGGGGGCAGTGGAGAGTCCTGTTTAAGGGGCAAAGTTGGTGTAAATATTTTCAAAATTCGGGTGTGGAAATTTGGGAAGGGTGGAGTTAAAAAAAGTATTATCAGAGGGCGAAAGGGGTTGTTGAGGTGGTTTGGGCATTTAGAGAGAATGGATCAAAGTAGAATGACATGGAAAGCATATAAATCTATAGGGGAAGGAAAGAGGGGTAGGGGTCGTCCTCGAAAGGGTTGGAAAGAGGGGGTAAAGGAGGTTTTGTGGGCGAGGGGCTTGGACTTCCAGAAAGCGTGCATGAGCGTGTTAGATAGGAATGAATGGAGACGAATCATACTTGGGACCTGACGATCTGTTGGAGTGTGAGCAGGGTAATATTTAGTGAAGGGATTCAGGGAAACCGGTTATTTTCTTATCGTCGGACTTGAGTCCTGGAAATGGGAAGTACAATGCCTGCACTTTAAAGGAGGGGTTTGGGATATTGGCATTTGGAGGGATATTTGTGTATCTCTATACGTATATGCTTCTAAACTGTTGTATTCTGAGCACCTCTGCAAAAGCAGTGATAATGTGTGAGTGTGGTGAAAGTGTTGAATGATGATGAAAGTATTTTCTTTTTGGGGATTTTCTTTCTTTTTTGGGTCACCTGCCTCGGTGGGAGACGACCAACTTGTTGAAAATATATATATATATATATATATATATATATATATATATATATATATATATATATATATATATAAATATATATATATATATATATATATATATATATATATATTATTCTTTGCCGAATATGTAAAACTTGCGATTTTGACTTAAATAGCAACGTTCTTCTTGCCGAATAAGGTAAGTAAAAATTTGTGTGTGCAATATTTTCGCAAAAATCACTCTGACCCTAACCAATAAAAAAATATTTCATTGTGTTTATTATTAGATTATTGTAAACTTATCTAGAATATATTTAGCTTAATTAGGCTAAATTAAACTGAGCTTGTTATAAGGTTAGGTAAGTTTTCTAAGGTTCTTTTGGAACAAAATTATTAATTTTTACATTAACGTAAATGAAAGTATATTGTTCATTTTTTGTATGTTGCAGGAACACCCTTGGCCAGGGTGGTATGGTTGCAAGATGGTCAGACAGTGGACTCAAACAGCACTGCTGGGGAGGGAGGCATTGCCTATAACGACCTGGAGGTGCCAGCCTCCAGGAAAGACCTCACTTCACCCTTCACCTGTAAAGCCTCCAATAACGATGTTACTGCTCCGTTAATTGCTACTTATCAAAGAGATGTCAACTGTAAGTCAATTAGTGGTTGAGAAGAAATAGTCTCGATGTGGTTGAATTGTTTTCTGTGGGGAACTATTAGACGCTGTTACGATTCCTACTGGATCATCAGCAAAGCATAACAGTCCTTGGTTTGTAGATGAATGGTTCAGAGAACCGACATGTTGATAAATTAGACACATGTGCAACTCTTGGGTATCTTTATTGAGGAAACGTTTCGCCACACAGTGGCTTCATCAGTCCATACGTAGGAGAAACTTGAAGAACAGGAGTAGAATGAGGTAATCAGTCCCTCAACCTGGAATCGATGTGTTCAGTCCATCCAAGAGTGATGGACTGAACACATCGATTCCAGGTTGAGGGACTGATTACCTCAAACTTCTACTCTCCTTACCCATTTCTACTTTGTATTGGACTGATGAAGCCACTGTGTGGCGAAACGTTTCTTCAATAAAGATTCCCATGTGTTGCATAAGTGTCTCAATTCTTCAACATGTATAGAGTTGTAAAATGAGGCCTTGCTAGTGATGTATAGAGCTGTAAAATGAGGCCTCACTAGTGAGGTATAGAGCTGTAAAATGAGGCCTTGCTAGTGATGTATAGAGCTGTAAAATGAGGCCTTGCTAGTGATGTATAGAGCTGTTTGTAGATGAATGGTTCAGAGAACCGACATGTTGATAAATTAGACACATGTGCAACTCTTGGGTATCTTTATTGAGGAAACGTTTCGCCACACAGTGGCTTCATCAGTCCATACAAAGGAGAATCTTGAAGAACAGGAGGAGAATGAGGTAATCAGTCCCTCAACCTGGAATCGATGTGTTCAGTCCATCACTCTTGTAGTAAGTGCAGCATAGGGCCAGAGAGGTGGCTTATATACTGCGGTGAGATGAGTTGAAGCAGGAGGAGGCGGGATCACAGTGGGACCTGCCACTAGTGTAAGTAGGTCGTCGTCCAAAGGTTGGGCAAGCGTTGAAGTCTTTGTACCAAGATCCCATGATGTTGCAGTGTCTGACAGAAGTGATGAATGGTTTTGAAAACCGACAAGTTGAAGAATTGAGACACTTATGCAACACATGGGAATCTTTATTGAAGAAACTTTTCGCCACACAGTGGCTTCATCAGTCCAATACAAAGTAGAAGTCTTTGTACACATCGATTCCAGGTTGAGGGACTGATTACCTCAAACTTCTACTCTCCTTACCCACTTCTACTTTGTATTGGACTGATGAAGCCACTGTGTGGCGAAACGTTTCTTAAATAAAGATTCCCATGTGTTGCATAAGTGTCTCAGTTCTTCAATTAGCCAGAAATTATGCTTAAAAATTAACATAATTTACATATTTCTGTAAATGCAACATCCCTTCTGTTGCAGGTATATTGCAGCTAAACTCGTTGAAATTGATAAGTGATTAACCCACGGTACGGTTGGGGCTCGAACTCGCGGCAAGTGAGTAGTAAAACTCCTGGCCAGTGCGTCAGCACTCACTCGCCGTGAGTTCGAACCCCACCCGTTCCGTGGTTTGATGTCATCGTGAATTATAAATGCTTAGCACACCCTAACGCTTCTAGAAACACAAGTATTGTTGATAGGCTTTACTCTAAGAAAAGATACAAGTACTAGGTATGAAAGTTAAGACACATGTGCATTTTTCATATTGTCGGTATTTTATACCTCTCTTGCACAAGTACTAGGTATATGAATACAAGTTACTGAAAGTATATATACCTTATATATCGAAGTAGAGGTACCATTTGTGACTTCTACTAAAGTATATATGGTTTGGACACAAATCTCCGGTTATGAATGAGGGACTGACCACCTCCTATCAAGGCTGAGAGATTAATAACCTAACACTTCGCCTGTATTTGACCGAAGAAACCTGCTTCGCAAGGGAAACACTTCATAAAGAAAAGATGAGTTATGCGTTGCGCACGAGTAGGCAAATTAGGGTACCAGTCAAGTGGGCGAGAAGTGTAAGGATCCCAGTAGAAGTGAGTCACTTTGCCCGACCTTTCTTGGGTTGATCTTTGTTGGATTGACCTTTTTTTGGGTTGACCTTTTTTGGGTTACCCTGGGTAATTTATTCATATCTCCCCTCATTCTACCACTCTCTGGAGAGGCGTAGAATGAGGGGAGATATCATTGAAGTGTATAAGTGGATGACGGGCATAAACAAGGGAGATATTAATAAAGTACTGAGGGTGTCGAACCAGGTAAGAACCAGAAATAATGGATTTAAGTTGGATAAATTTAGATTTAAAAAGGACATAGGTAAGTACTGGTTTTCTAACAGAGTTGTAGATGCGTGGAACAGTCTTCCCAGTGGGGTGATAGAGGCTAGGACCTTGGGTAGCTTTAAGAAGAGACTGGACAAATATATGAGTGGGAGGGGCTGGGTTTGATTGGTGTTTGTAGATGAATGGTTCAGAGAACCGACATATTGATAAATTAGACACATGTGCAACTCTTGGGTATCTTTATTCTATTCAAGATTGATGGACTGAACGCATCGACTCAAGGTTGAGGGACTGATTACCTCATTCTCCTCCAGTTCTTCAAGTTTCTCCTACGTATGGACTGATGAAGCCACTGTGTGGCGAAACGTTTCCTCAATAAAGATACCCAAGAGTTGCACATGTGTTAGGTAAGACACATATGCAACAGTTAGGTATCTTTATTTCGAAACGTTTCGCCTACACAGTAGGCTTCTTCAGTCGAGTACAGAAAAGTTGATAGAAGCAGAAGATACTTGAAGACGATGTAATCAGTCCATCACCCTTAAAGTTTAGAGGTGGTCAGTCCCTCAGTCTGGAGAAGAGCATTGTTCCGTTGTCTGAAACAACGGAACAATGCTCTTCTCCAGACTGAGGGACTGACCACCTCTAAACTTTAAGGGTGATGGACTGATTACATCGTCTTCAAGTATCTTCTGCTTCTATCAACTTTTCTGTACTCGACTGAAGAAGCCTACTGTGTAGGCGAAACGTTTCGAAATAAAGATACCTAACTGTTGCATATGTGTCTTACCTAACAATCTGTCGGTATTTTATACCATTTTAATGTTCAGTTGCACATGTGTCTAATTTATTGATTGGTGTCATTGGGTACGGGAGTTATTTCTTGGGTATCTTTAGGTAGTGGTCGTTTTGATAAGGACCTGCCTCGCATGGGCCAGTAGGCCTTCTGCAGTGTTCCTCCATTCTTATGTTCTTATGTTCTTACAATGTATGATAATTATCACGTAGGTATATATTGAAAAGTTGAGGTAACAAACAGTTTTAACCATGATAATCATTATTAATGACCAAAAATTAGTTAGAAATTGATTCTCTGGTCTCGGATGCATTAATTTTCTTGACCAGTGGAAATATAAACACAAATGCAGTATAATGTGATCCTTTATTGACAACGTTTCACCCACACAGTGGGCTTTTTCAAGTCACACACTTGAAAAAGCCCACTGTGTGGGTGAAACGTTGTCAATAAAGGATCACATTATACTGCATTTGTGTTTATATTTCCATTGTGTCGGTATTTTATACCATTTATTTCCTTCTTGACCAGTGTTATTTATGTATCTGTATTTACGTGTACCTGCACCCACTTACATACATTCACGTCATTACTTCTTAGAGTGTTCTCTAAACTTGTAGGTGGACCACTGAGTGTGAGCATAGAGCCAGAGGAGAAACCACTAGTGGCTGGCAGGTTAGCCAAACTGGTGTGTACAGTTGTAGGGAGTAACCCACCTCCTCAGGTCACCTGGTATCAACAGGGTCAGCAGGTGACGCCCCTACACACCCAGGTCAGTGTGTGTGTGTCTGTGTTTGTAGTAATATTAGTGGTATTAGTGATAGTAGTAGTAGTTGCAGAAATAGTAGTAGTAGTAGTAGTAGTAGTAGTAGTAGTAGTAGTAGTAGTAGTAGTAGCAGTAGTAGTAGTAGTAGCAGTAGTTGTAGCAGCAGTAGTAATAGTAGTAATAGTAGAAATAGTATTAATAGTAGTAGTAACAATAGCAGTAGTAGTAGTAGTAGTTACTATTTGTCACAGTCTCTTGTCAATAAAGATACTTGGCCTGTTTTTTGTGTCCATTATTGTTTGTGTCACATTCTCTCTCTCTCTCTCTCTCTCTCTCTCTCTCTCTCTCTCTCTCTCTCTCTCTCTCTCTCTCTCTCTCTCTCCTTCTCTCTCTCTCTCTCTCTCTCTCTCTCTCTCTCTCTCTCTCTCTCTCTCTCTCTCTCTCTCTCTCCTCTCCTCTCTCTCTCTACCAGGGGCTCTGGATAAGTGTTTTTCCTCCCTACCACTCGTCTGCTGTCCCTCTGCTTGTCAGTTATCTCCCATCGTTCTGCAAGTTTTTCGTAGCCTTCCAGAATTTCTCCCTGGTTCTATGCTCGCCTGACAGTTTGATTGTCAGTTTAACTGCCTGTATCACTGCCTGTTGTCTACCTACCTACCTGCCTGCCTGCCTGCCTGCCTGCCTGCCTGCCTGCCTGCCTTCCTGCCTGCCTTCCTGCCTGCCTTCCTGCCTGCCTTCCTGCCTGCCTTCCTGCCTGCCTGGCTGATTTAATTAGTGACAACCTGTCTGCCTACGTCCAGTCTATTTTTTATTTCTGCTTGCCTTCCTTCATGCTTGCCTGTCTGTCTACCAATCTGTCTGTCTACCAATCTGTCTGTCTACCAATCTGTCTGTCTACCAATTTGTCTGTCTACTTGCCTCAACTCTTGAATCCCCTTTCCCAGAGCTTCCTCGCCTACCAATGAGCCTGACTGCTCTTCGGTGCATCATTCTGTCTCGTAGTTCCAGCAGAATATCCTCATCCGCCCTGTCCAATCCTCTTAGTATCTTGTATGTCGTTGTCACGTCCCCCCTGGTTCTTCTCTCTACTAGCTTACATCTCATACTGATGACCTGGCTCTTTCTTTACATTTTCATGAAAAAAATAATCAACAAACATCGCATCCCTCATTATTTAGACAACCAAAAAAAATGCCGAAAAAGGTTTATCGAACTCCGCCATCTGTTGCGTTGTCTTTCCCAAAATAAATGGTTTTTTTTTGTTATTGGTTTAAATCACTGCCGTTAATTAAAGACATTCATCAAACTGGCCAAAACTTGGAGCGTTTTCTTTACTCATTAAACTTGGTACCAACAAAACTGATTGTTGATGCCTCGTTGAATATTGCAAAAACTCAAGGAAAAATTTGAGAGAGAGAGAGAGAGAGAGAGAGAGAGAGAGAGAGAGAGAGAGAGAGAGAGAGAGAGAGAGAGAGAGCGCAACAAAAATCGAGGTTTTGAGACTCTCTGACCGCATGTTCTATCCCCACCCGTGGTATGGTTTGTTTGCAATCGTGTCATTACGATTTCGTGAGTCACACTGAGATAAATAAATTATATCTCGGGAAATCACAATTATTTGCACTACCAATAAATAAAAGGAAATACAATAAACTAAATATCCCATCAGCTCTGGAAGAGACACAAAGAGATAAACAACAGAAACATCAAAATGATATTAAAACATATACTGATAAAGAATAAAATAGAGACGTATGAAAAATAGAGCGAAAAAGCAGGAACATGAAGGGGCAGTGCAGGTGGCTTTCTGGCCCATGCTTGGCAGGTCTTTCTCAAGTCCAGCCTTTCTCTATGCCCTCTGTGGCAACTTTTGATTCATCCGGAATCAGAAGATGTCGTAAAGTGTGATACAGAAGCAATGATAATAAGATCTAACTAGAAGACCAGACACGGGATATTTAACGTAACGTAAAGAGAGAGATAGATCTGGGAGTAAACATTACAACGAGTGTATCTCCTTCAAAAGTTCAGTAGGATATATGACATATACCTGTTTTCTAGAGTCCTAACAATCCTAACAATGTACTTTGCGCCTATTTTAAATTATTCTGCGCTAGCTAGAATAAGGAGAGAAAATCCAAAGGCTCACGAGCGAGATTTGTACCGGAACTAAGGGGACTATGAGAAGAGGTCCGGTGAGACATGATCATGACATGAAAAATACTCTTGGTCATAGACAAGGACAGGTAATTTAAACACTCAGACAAGAGTTA
>NC_069484.1:11472129-11474629 GCF_026875155.1 Cherax quadricarinatus | reverse complement strand
CAGAGCTAGGTGTGTTACCGTGATCCGAGGACATACGGTGGTGTGGGTGTCTGTGAGCTAATTTCATTCTACTCTCTGTTTCATGTGATGCTTAATAATTCTTTATTAGGGCTCACTGAACCCTGGAACCTCTCACAGAGATGAGATTTACATTGTAATTATTTGTTCACTCTGAGCCTCGGTGTTCCCTTCTCTGCCGGCAGGTTCAAGTGAGTGAGAACATGACAGTCAGTGTTCTGCTGCTGCAGGTAGCTAGGGATCACCATGGAAGACAACTGGTGTGTCGAGCACAGCATCCAACACTACCTCTAGCCACCCTGGAAGATATCTTCACTCTGGATGTCTCCTGTGAGTATTGACCACGTCTCTCTGTATACTTGCATGCTTCTCTCTCTCTCTCTCTCTCTCTCTCTCTCTCTCTCTCCTCTCTCTCTCTCTCTCTCTCTCTCTCTCTCTCTCTCTCTCTCTCCTCTCTCTCTCTCTCTCTCTCTCTCTCTCTCTCTCTCTCTCTCACCTGTCTGTGGTTGCAGGGGCTGAGTCACAACTCCTGGCATAGTGAATGCATACATACTTTCAGTATTCTTCTTCTTCTTCTTCTTCTTCTTCTTCTTCTTCTTATTATTATTATTATTATTATTATTATTATTATTATTATTATTATTATTATTATTATTATTATTATTATTATTATTATTATTATTATTGCTGTTGTTGTTCAGTTGTTCCCCTAAAGAACAGCTGAAATTGAATACAAGACAAACTCAGACAGCTCAATTGAGCGACTATTCAATATGTGAGACCAGGGAGTAATAATGTAAGGGGATCTCACATTCGAGAACGACTACAGAGTTACAATCCCTGCTGCCAGGAAAATGACAGGCTGGATATCAAGAACACTGAAAGAATAGAGAAGCCAAGCCAACAGTGTCACTCCTAAGTTTACTTTGCCTCTCCTGGCTCTGATATTGCTGTGTACTAACGGCCTCCCTTCAAGACAGGAGATCTTGACGAACTTGAAAACGTACAACGAATCTTCACGACCCACATAAATTCGTTCGTAGGTCTGAATCGGTGTGAATGCTTGAAGCTCCTTGACCTGACCCCTATTCCCTGGAATGTTGGCGAGAAAGGTACGCCATAATTTAAACTTGGATATTCCTGAAGGGACTGGTTTTAAACCTGTCCACTGAAATCACGCAGTAAAAAGAGTGTAACTTGACAAACAGGGCAAAAAAAAAAAAAATCAGTAAAAAGAAAGGATGCGATGAATACACTAAGAGAGAATACGATAAATGTCAGAGGTCCTCGACTCTTCATCGCCCTCCCTTTTTTCATAAGGGGAATTTCCAACAAACCTTCAGTTGTCTTCAAGAAAAACCATGACGAATTCCTAAAGTCAGTTCCCGATCAGCCGGGCTGTGACGCATATGTTAGACTGTGTGTGACCAGCATCAACAGCCTGATTGATCAGACTAACAAGTGGAATGGCTGGTCTAGGCCCGGATCGCGGGGATTATGGCCCATGTTCCCTGAAATCATCGTAGGGTATAAGTAAGGTCACATGTCTCAGAGTGACCTGAATTTGTGGGTCTAGCGATTTCGATAAGTCCCGTACCAAGGCAGGAGGTGACAAATATACCTCAAGACGGGCAGTCGGCATAAGTCTCACTCTGTAAAAAAAACACAAAGGCACAATACCATGACCGGAACAATTCACAAATAACCCACACCTAGGAGAAAATTCATTTACGACACACGTTGTAAACATCTCGCCACTTTAAGTGACCCTCTTCAGAGGACACAAATGAAAAAAATTCTCCAGGTCCAGGACTGTAAAAGAGAATAAATAAAATTCCTCTCTGTAAATTGTATATTAAATAAAATCTTATCCTAATCCCTGTAGAATCTTCCGATGTAGAAAAAAAACGGGGGATAAAAATCCCGAGGTTTAACTGCCTTGGAAGACGCTGTGAGCTTGTGCCAACAACCTGAGGGAGAATTGTCCAATATCCAGGACCAGCACTGAGGTAATTGTGCGAGGTCTTGGCTGGCAGAGACTGTTGCTTCTGTTGCTGCTGCTGTTGGTGTTCCTGTTGCTGCTCCTGTTGCTGTTGTTGTTGGTGGTGATGGTGGTGGTGGTGGTGGTGGTGTTGGTGGTTTGGGCCTGTGTTGCTACTGCTGCGTTGGGTGGTGGTAGTGTTGTGCTGTCTGCAGTTGTGACTCTGTTGTTTTGGGCTGATGGTTGGTGGTGTTGTGACTGGTGGTGGTGACTGCTGTTGGCGGTGTGTTGTGCTAGTTGCTACTGTTGCTGTTAGGTGCTGAGGATGCTGCTGTGGTGTGTGGTGTGTGCTGTTGTTGCTACTTTGCTGTTGGTGCTGGTGTGGTCCTGTTTGCTGGTGGATTGGTGCTGATATGTTGCTACTTCTGTTTGGTTGGTGGTGGTCATGCTTTGTATGCTGGTGTTTGAGTGCGTTGTTGCCACTGTTGCTGTTGGTGCTGT
>NC_069484.1:11462129-11467129 GCF_026875155.1 Cherax quadricarinatus | reverse complement strand
ATACGTCAATGTCATGGAAGGGATTACAGATGAACTTTGGGGGCAAAGGAGTTGAAAGGGAAACGCCTCTCTGTGTATATTCTCCGTTTGATTCACTCTCTAGCCACAAGGTTGAGAGGTGAGGATAGAAATAGACATGACTAGCACCTCGAATGGAAGAATGAGATTATTGCACCCGTGGAAGATTAGACATGAGGCATAAAGACGAGCGCATGTCAACACAAGGTCAACACCACCCCCCCGCGGCCCGGTTCTTGACCAGGACTCCCGCTGGAACAGAGCCTGGAAAACCAGGCTGCTACTGCTGGAAGCACGCGATCCAGCGCACGAACCACAGCCCAACTGATCGGGCACTGGATCGTCTTACGACGGCAATCCCACCGGCCTGAGATGACGGAAGGAAGCGCAGCATCCAAACCTACATTTACAAATGATTCTATCATAGGCTAGTCTAGTAAACACGGAGATTATTTTTGCCTAGGCCTATAGAACCCTACACAAATACCCCGCCCATAGGGCGAAATGTCGTATTTCAGAAATAAACCTAAATACAAAAAACACAAGCTTGCATTGGGACAACATTTCGCTCTGCTTAGAGCTTGATAAAGGTGGACACAGAGCAAAACGTCGCCAGACTGAGAGGCAGTCTACAATTATAGTATTCAATACTGTTTCGCCCACCAGTGGCTTTATCAGTTCAACACAGAGATGGTATACGAAAACAGTGGAATATGAAGCAATCAGTCCCTCAGCCTTGCAGATCCAAAAAAAAAAAAAAAACTTGGGGCTGAGATAACTCTTAAAACGCGACTTAAATTTGCTTGGAATAAACCAAAAGTTTTTCTTGAATAACCGAATTACGTCTCGGAAAGTCACAGTGTAAAGTTTTTAAAGTTTTTTTTTTTCTTTTCGACAGTGACCTGTGATTTAGTGTAGGAAAGTTTTTAACGTAGTAATTTGCACGCTCGGAAAGTACATAGCAAGTTTAAACTAGATTAGTTTTTAGTAATCTGGTAAATGTTTGGCAGCAGCACTCGGGCAGAACTCCACACACACAGTAGTTTAACTCCTCAGTCCCAGCTGCTGTCTTGGACAGCTGCAGAAACTGTTATATTAAGAGAGCCTTTTGCTTTTCTATCCATGGCTTTAATAACGTGAGAAAGAAGGAGCACTGTGGTAGACCTACTGACCCATGCCAGGCGTGTCCATACAACTAGAAAATAGATGATAGTCCTTAATCTAGATAGAAATAGATACACGATAGATTTTAAGGTCGATAGTAGATAGTTCTATCTGTGTGTGTGTGTGTGTGTGTGTGTGTGTGTACCTTTGAAGTCTCTTAACCGGGTTTACGGTTCCTTATAATCTTCTAACTCTAAGTTTTAACTTTTAGAAATTACTGCATTTCTCGTCAAGGCAAATACTAATGTGCGTAAATTCTTCAAAAGAGAGAGAGAGAGAGAGAGAGAGAGAGAGAGAGAGAGAGAGAGAGAGAGAGAGAGAGAGAGAGAGAGAGAGAGAGAGCTTTCACTCTCGTCATATGGTTTGGATCTGTCTTTTATGATCACCTCACTTCACTCAACACATTGTTTTGTGTGTGTACTCCCCAAATTGTGGTTGATTCATAGCTCCTGGCTCCGATTCTTCTACTGGACACTACTGGGTCCTCAGTGTATATACACTGAAAGTTCTCTTCAGTCCCTAGTACCGTTATTAAAGTAATCTTTACTGGTGGAGGACAAATGACTTTCAGCCTGAATGATCCTTTACAACCCGTTAAAAACCAACAGTGTGCCACACTGATTGGCTGCTACTCCAGCTAAACATCTGTTGAAACACCTAGATACTGTTGGCTAATTTAGCTTGCAACACACCAGTGTTCCACGAAGCTGAATTACAGATATCTACATGAAAAACAGAACTAGTCTTAAAACTTCCTTAAAACAATCTGTTTTATCTGCAAATAATCTTATTTTAGCATACCTACTTACTGCAAAGTGAACAGAGGCAACACATGTAATGAAACTAACACCCAGGTACCTAATTATTGCAAGAAAATCAGCGGAAACAGATGTAAGGAGATTAAAAGTCATGCGCCTATGTACTGCTAGGCGACCAGAGACAGCAGATGGAAGGTGACCAGGACGGTAGTGCCTCTCTGGATGGTGCTGTCTACTGATCTACTACTGCGTCAAGCTGAAGTTGTTAGAGGTGGTGAAAAACAGACACGATGTACAGGGTAAATAAACCGTACCACGGGTGGGGTTAGAACCCTCGATCAGTCTCAGAACTCCAGACCGACGCGCTAGCCACTGGACTCTCTGATCGCTGGTTCTAACCTCACCCGTGGTATAGTTTGTTTGTAATCGCGTCATTACGATTTCGTGAGTCATGCTCTAAAAACTACGTTTCACTCACAGCAGAGCTTCGTCAAAGCTTGATAAAGCTCTACTCAGAGCAAAACGTAATCTTAATACAGTGCCCTATGGAGATACGATTGACAGGGTACACACACACACACACACACACACACACACACACGTTCATTACAATTGCCAGAGAAGATTCCTTTTCACAACTAATGTTTTTATGTTTTACTGACACATTGGCCGTTTCCCACCAAGGCAGGGTGACCTGAAAATGAAGAAGAAACACTTTCACCATCATTCATTCCATCACTGTCTTGCCAGAAGGGTGCTTTACACTACAGTTTTTAAACTGCAACATTAACACCCCTCCTTCAGAGTGTAGACATTGTACTTCCCACCTCCAGGACTCAAGTCCAGCTAACCGGTTTCCCTGAATCCTCTCATAAATGTTACATTGCTCATACTCCAACAGCACGTCTAGTTATACAAGCCAGGAGTGTATCAGGGTAGATTCCCGCCTTGCCTAGTTGTCTGGTCCACTCGCCTGAGAGGGCTCGATACGGCGTACGCTGTCAGTGGCCCTATAAACCCCAACAACAACAACAACACTAGCCTAAGGGTACAAGCTCCTCCCGACCTCGGAAAGTCATGCCAGCAAGTTTAATTTTATTGCTTCCGTGAGGGGGTAGCACCAAAGGTAAAGTCGCCGACAAGAAAAAGTTGAGAGTGGAAAGTTTGGAAAGGGATAGAGAAGACCGATCACGGGTAATGCTTTCTCTCATACCTTTGGGGATAGACAGGACCTGAAGGCTGGTAGTGGAGTGTATCCCTATTCTAGCATACTCTCTCTGTCTATCCTTGGCATGAAACTGATGACAGGTAATGCATTCTCTCATACCTTCGGGGATAGACAAGGCCTGAAGGATGGTAGTGGAGTGTAGTATCCCTACCCTAGCAAACACACACTCTGTCCCTGGTATGAAATCAACAATACTGTTTGAGAGCCTCTGCCAACCTGCTCCAACAGACAGCAGTATCAGGCCTCAAAGAGCACATTAGCATATGGGCAAGCCCCTCACTGCTCTGCTTCGCCCATCAATGATCAGGTCGTGACCTGAAGGTCACGACCTGGCTCCATGCAAGATGCATGTTCAATGTTATTTGCTAGATGCAGTGTAGGAAGATAGCACACATGTGTCGCCTTGCAAACTGCTGTTTGCAAGGCGACACATGTGTGCTATCTTCCTACACCAAACTTCCTACACCAAACTTCCTACATGTGTGCTATCTTCCTACATCAAACTGCTGTTTGATGCTCATGCTAGTTCATTCTCACACACACACACACACACACACACACACACACACACACACACACACACACACACACACACACACACACACACACACACACACGCACACACACACGCACACACACACACTCCTTCCTCACGCACATTTTTCCCCCCAATTGATTATTTCCTTCCTACGTTTTCCATCTATATATCCTGTCTCCCATTTCCTCATTTCTCATTCAGTTCTTCCGCTTCCTTTCCTCCCTTTTTCCTACCGTAGGGGAGATAGTACATAGTACGCAATGATGGTCTAACCATCGCCCTATCCCCTCTCTATTTTTTCTATCTCTTTTGGGTTCTCCCTTTCATAAATCTTTCCTCCAGAGGATAGAGGTAGCTCACAATATATTTGACACAGGTATCTCTCTCTCTCTCTCTCTCTCTCTCTCTCTTTCTCTCCTCTCTCTCTCTCTCTCTCTCTGCACTAACCACATAACGTCTCCCTTACAGGGTGAAGAGTTGGTTCACAACGTGAGTGCAGGAGTACTGGTGAGTGAAGCCACTCTTGCCTTACAGCGAGTGGGACGCCAGCGCTCCGGACGCTACCAGTGCGTTGCGTCCAACGTAGAGGGAGACGCTCACAGCAACACTATCCACATCGCTATCAAATGTAAGTACTCACCCACTCCCCCTTCATCTTTATTTTAAGGTATCCCTTAAAGGGATACCTTCTAAAACAATATATATCTTAAAGGTATCCCTTTAAAGGTATCCCTTCAAGGGATATCTTCAAGACGTTGTCTGATTATTTTTTTCCCATCAACTTGTGGATTTTATTTTGCCCGTAACTCGAGAACGTCTCATCCTATCTGTTTTATATATATATATATATATATATATATATATATATATATATATATATATATATATATATATATATATATATATATATATATATATATATATATAATATATGTATTGTATATATATATACGACCGCTATGTATATTTTTTTATGGTATTACTGATGCTTAAAAATGGATTGTTTGAAATTCGTATATTGTTATTCTGCCCCTAATTCCCTCTGTCAGGAGCTCAAGCTCCTGGACCCTTTACCCTACCATGTGAGAGACGGGTGGGCGGTAAGGTAGGGAGAGAGATGGTAGTTGTGGTGATGGTAGTGGTTATAATGATGGTTATGGTAGCTGAGAATGGGATATAACAGCACCCCATACTTAGGTTAGGTTAGGTAAGAATTGTCAGGAAACAGGACAAGTGTTTCCTGAGTTTTAGTCATATGCTGACCCTGCAGTTCGACCTTTTGGTCATCTGACCA
>NC_069484.1:11447129-11457129 GCF_026875155.1 Cherax quadricarinatus | reverse complement strand
CACCATTCACAGCATCACTCACAGCATCGCTCACAGCGTCATTCACAGCATCACTCACAGCATCATTCACAGCATCACTCACAGCATCGCTCACAGCATCATTCACAGCATCATTCACAGCATCGCTCACAGCATCATTCACAGCATCACTCACAGCATCACTCACAGCATCAATCACAGCATCACTCACAGCATCACTCACAGCATCATTCACAGCATCACTCACAGCATCACTCACAGCATCATTCACAGCATCATTCACGCCATCATTCACAGCATCATTCACAGCATTATTTACAGCATAACTCTCTCTCTCTTTTTTTTTTTTTTTTTACACAGGGTTTGACAAGGTTAAGATCTCCTCCTCTCTCTCTCTCTCTCTCTCCTCTCTCCTTCTCTCTCCCTCCTCTCTTCTCTCTCTCCCTCTCTCTCTTCCCTTTCCCTCTCTTCTCTCTCCTCTCTCTCTCTTCTCTCTCCTCTCTTCTTTTTTTTTTTTTTTTTTTTTTTTTTTTTTTTTTTTTACACATGGTTTGACAAGGTTAAGGATCCCTAGCTTTATTGACAAGCTATTTACAGGTTAAGGATTCCTAACTTTATTGACAAGCTAAGAGCTGTTACCTACATCAGCTCATTTGAAAGCATTTTTATTGTTATGAGACATACAAGTAGGGAACAGGATGAAGTTGGAGCCATCTGTGGGCCAGCATTTTCATTTGATCAACTGACGTTATCTCGTTGACATCATTATGCTGAACGAATGTGTTCCATACTCGAGTCATCCTGGGTATGTATGATCTCAGATGGAGTGATGTTCTGGAGAAGGGTACAGCCAGAGTGAAGTTGCTGCTTTCTGCCCGTCTTGTGGCATAAAAGCTTGTTTCGCGCTGTCCTCGAAGTGGATCCAAGTGTGGTATTTTGACAATATGGCCTTGTACATAACAGTAAGGCCACCCACATCCCTCCTATGTTGAAGGCTCTGCTGAAATGACAGATCCATCCAGGATCGGTCCAGGCGAGAGATGAGACGTCTTGCTCTGTTCTCTACTCTGTCAAGCAGTCGCAGATGAGAGGGGGGACAGGCAAACCAAGAAAGTGGAGCATACTCAAGGTGTGAGCGTACTTGTGCCTCGTACAGTATCTTGCAACCCCTACTGTCAAGCAGATGCGAGATACGGCGAAGTGCTGTAAGCTTCCTGGCTGCCTTGTTTGCAAGATTTACAACATGGTTCTTCATGGTTAGTTTGGAGTCAAATTTCACCCCAAGGATATCAACTTCTTCTCCAGGTGCCAACATCCTCCCATTCATCCTTACTACTGCACCAGCATTACCATCATGGTGCCTAGAGACGATCATCATTTGCGTTTTCTCAGGTGCAAATGTTACTTGCCATCTATTTCCCCAAGCTGATATAGCTCTCAGCTGGTGATTGATGTAGCTTAGAGCAGCTGGCATTTCTTCTCTTGGATAAGTGAATGTCAGTGTACAGTCGTCTGCATATGCATGTGATTCTGGGATGAGATGAAGAAGGTCGTTGAAGTAGACATTCCATAACAGTGGACCCAGCACACTTTCTTGTGGAACGCTTGCCCCAATAGGATGTCTTGCTGATTCCGTTCCATTGAGGACTACACTTAGAGATCTACCATGAAGGTAATCAATGAGGAGACATAGCGTAGAGCCTGCAATTCCCAGTGCTTGAAGTTTTGCTAAGAGGCCCTGGTGCCACACCCGGTCGAAAGCGCCAGCAATGTCCAGTGCTACCACACAGCTGACTTTGGATTCATCCAGTGACTGGTGCCACTTAGTGGAGAGGTTTAACAACAGATCAGCAGCAGAGTAACCTTTCCTGAAGCCATATTGACGATCACAAAGTATGTGAGTGGTAGTCAAAAAAATCTGTCATTTGTCTTGAGATTATTGTCTCAAGGATCTTACCAGTGATTGACAGGAGTGACACTGGTCTGTAGTTGCTGATTTCTGCTCTGCTCTTCTTTTTGTGAACAGGGACTACATTTGCCTCTTTCCATGGAGAGGGCCATTTGCACTGTACTAGGCAGTGCTGAAAGATGCGAGTTAGAGGTGCTGCTAGCTGGTCTGCACATCTTCTCAACAATCTTGGGCTCAACTTGTCTGGGCCCACAGCCTTTTCTTGGTCAAGTGATTTAAGAAGGAAATGCACCTCCTCCTGCCTTATTGTCACACCTGACAGTTTTGACACAGTTCTTGCAGCTAGCCAAGGAGGGTCCTTGCTGGATCAGGAACTTGCATTTTGGTAGCAAAGTGTTCAGCAAAGAGGTCCGCTTTCTCTTGACTACTAGTAGAGGTGGTCCCATCCTGTCGATTTAGAGGTGGAATAAGTTCATCAGGCAGATAACCTTGTCTGTCCTTGACCAGGGACCACCAGGTTTTGGAGCCTACCCTACCTGATGCTAGCTTTCTTTTAGTGTCCAACTCCCATTTAGCAATGGCCCACTTTTGAACATCACCCATATGCCTACAGGCTTGCATGTGCAAGTTCCTGTTATAGGTGGTAGGATGTCTCTTATACCTTCGCCATGCTTTGTACTTAGCAGTAGCAGCCTCTCTACAACGAAAGCCAAACCAAGGCTGATCTGTAGGCTTTGTCACATATTGCCGGTGAGGAATGTGTTCTTGTTGCAGATTAAGGATGTGTCCAGTGAAGGCTTTCACTTGGTTGTCAACATCCCCTGGAGAAGAGCATTCCAGTCGGTGGTGGCGAGCTCAGAGCAAAGGGCTGGCCAATTACCTCTTTCCCATAGCCAGGTTGTGCGTGTGGACTCCTCACCTCGTTCTGTTGGGATCTTAAGTGTGGTAAAAACAGCCTTGTGGTCAGACGATCCAACGATCTCTCTCTCTCTCTCTCTCTCTCTCTCTCTCTCTCTCTCTCTCTCTCTCTCTCTCTCTCTCTCTCTCTCTCTCTCTCTCTCTCTCCCTCTCTCTCTCTCTCCTAGTTATCACACCTTTAAGACTATATCGAACTTTTAATAAAGACCTCAGTGGCATGGACCCATAAACTAATGCCCCTTTTCTTAGCATAATGGTCTTTGCAGTACTCAAGACCTGCTCTGTCTACGGGATTTTAATATACCTATTTCAAGCTGAAATGGGAACTACAAGCTGGTGGAGAAGCTTGATTACCTTACTGATTTAAGAGTGTTTTTTTTCTTGCCTCAGCGTATTTTAATAGCCAGTTGTGTCTTGGGTATAATTCTACTCAACGCAGTTGACTATCATCCAGGTACCTATTTACTGCTAGGTAAACAGTGGTAGCAGGTGTATGGAGACCTGTTTACTGCTAGGTAAACAGTGGTAACAGGTGTATGGAGACCTGTTTACTGCTAGGTAAACAGTGGCAGTAGGTGTAAGGAAACTAATATCTAGGTACCTGTTTACTGCAAGGTAAACAGTGGTAGCAGGTGTATGGAGACCTGTTTACTGCTAGGTAAACAGTGGTAGCAGGTGTATGGAGACCTGTTTACTGCTAGGTAAACAGTGGTAGCAGGTGTATGGAGACCTGTTTACTGCTTGGTAAACAGTGGCAGTAGGTGTAAGGAAACTAATATCTAGGTACCTGTTTACTGCAAGGTAAACAGTGGTAGCAGGTGTATGGAGACCTGTTTACTGCTAGGTAAACAGTGGCAGTAGGTGTAAGGAAACTAATATCTAGGTACCTGTTTACTGCAGGGTAAACAGTGGTAGCAGGTGTATGGAGACCTGTTTACTGCTAGGTAAACAGTGGTAGCAGGTGTATGGAGACCTGTTTACTGCTAGGTAAACAGTGGCAGTAGGTGTATGGAGACCTGTTTACTGCTAGGTAAACAGTGGCAGTAGGTGTAAGGAAACTAATATCTAGGTACCTATTTACTGCAAGGTAAACAGTGGCAGCACGTGTAAAGAGACTAACACCCAGGTACCTGTCACTGCTAGGTAAAAAGCGGCAGCAGGTGTAAGGAGACTAACACCTAGGTACCTATTTACTACAAGGTAAACAGTGGCAGGATATCTGGCAATACGTCTTAGGATGGAAGGAATTTAAGGAATTAACTCGAGTCACAACTATGACAGGGGAAAAAATTGGCTAACAGAAAGCCTTCCCACGAATCCAGGAATAACAGAACAGCTAACAGATACGAGGAAACAGAAGCAGGAAAACAGGTGCGGGGGAAGACATAAGCCTGAAGGAGATATAAGGCTTCGTGGCAGACATTGAGATGGGGAAAATAACCGCACCATTACCACCAAACAGAAGGTGAATGCTGATCCAGTAATACTGGGACAAAATCCTCCAGTCGAAACCAAGAATCAGAAGAATATAGAAAGAGAAAGAGAAAAAGAGAGAGAGAGAGAGAGAGAGAGAGAGAGAGAGAGAGAGAGAGAGAGAGAGAGAGAGAGAGAGAGAGAGAGAGAGGCTGGATAAGAGGCGAAACGGGGAAGATGTATGTGAAGAGATTGACGAGTCACTATTACTGTAGCTGGAACAGTTTACCGAAACTCGGTTTTAGGAGTGAAACAAGACGTTTCGCTCCGTCCTGAACCATCCTCAGGCCAAAGCTTCACTATTTTTTAAATTCAGTATATAAATGTCATTAACATTCATTAAATTAGGCAGTTTGCTCGAAATTAAGTCTTTCCAACAGAACACAAGGAAATACATGAAAGCGAGAGGCAGATTATTATTATTATTATTATTATTATTATTTAGTAGTAGTAATAGTATAATTATTATTTTATTTTATTATGATTACTTATAATTGTAATTATTATTATAATGAAAGAGCAAAAAAATCATAATAATAAAATAATAATTATAACTGAACCCTTCGTGAGGGCACGAACGTTCAACGGCGAATTACAACACGAAATTATCCCGGGGCAGTGATCAGACAGGAACCTGAACCTTCGTTATGCGAGACGACAGCAACCTGAGCCGGAAACATTATCCACACTCTGGGATTTGTCGTTCTTGTCTCCTGAATCCGAATCAGGGAATTAAATTCTCCTGAATCCGAATCAGGGAATTAAATTCTGCTGATGATCCCGTTCTTGAGCACGGATCTGTACTTCCCAGTGTCCTCCCAGCATAGCCTTTAATGCTCTGAGAATTTATGTTCTTAAATCCGGAATTACTATAGAAACACTGCATATATATAAATATATATTATATATATTATATATATATATATATATATATATATATAATATATATATATATATATATTAATATATATAATATATATATATATATATATATATATATATATATATATAATATATATAATATATATATATGTCGTGCCGAATAGGCAGAACTTGCGATCTTGGCTTAAATAGCAACGCTCATCTTGCCATATAAGACAAGTGAAAATTTGTGTATGCAATAATTTCGCCAAAATCATTCTGAACCTAACGAAAAAAATATATTTGATTGTGTTTGTTTAGTATTAAATTATTGTAAACGTATTTAAAATATATTTAGTTGGGTTAGGCTAAAATAAATTGTTCTTGTTACAATAAGGTTAGGTAAGTTTTCTAAGATCCTTTTGGAGCAAAATTAAAATTTTTTACATTAACATTAATGAAAAAATATATCTTTAAACCTATAAGAGAAAATTTTCGAAAGGACTTTAATTTTAAATGAGTTTTTGCTAATTGACCAGTTTTACATATTCGGCACGACATATATATATATATATTATATATATATATATATATATATATATATATATTATATATATAAATATATATTATATTTTTTTTTTTTTTAAATAGTATATATATATTTAAATTATATATAGATATATAAATATATATATATATAATATATATATATATATATATATATATATATATATATATATATATAAATATATATAATATATATTAATATATATATATATATTTTATTTCCTAACGTAATGTAAGCTGTTTTTTACGATTAAATTGACATTAATTTCTTAATAATTTATGATAAAAACGAGAGTAAGGGCGATAAATTATCTAAGTGATTTATAGTCTTTAGGGCGAGAGTGTGGGAGGGAGCGAGAGGAAGAGGAACAAGGAGGGAGGTAGGAAAAGTGAGAGATAAAGAGAAAGAGGGAGAGAAGAATTGGTGAGAGAGTTTTATGAAATAATAATAATAATAATAATAATAATAATAATAATAATAATAATAATAATAATAATAATAATAATGATTCTCGACCAGAGTTCCCTAACTATGTAAGTGTTCATATGCGGAGGTGGTGTGTGGGGGGTTGACAACGGAGAGGTGGGTTGGTGTGGGTAGTGGGGTTTGGGGTTGGCTGGAGGGTGGGCTGGAGGGTGGGCTGGAGGGTGGGCTATAGCGTTGTCTCTGGTCGCAGGTCTAATTACATACCAGCCACTAACTTGAGCACTCTGGTGGGTTCTCCCAGCCCACCCAGCATTCCTGTCCACCCACTCTACCCTCCCACACCCGCTGATCATCCACCCACCTTCTCAAAATCCCGTTCACCCATCTATCAACTCACAACCAAATTTTCGGCATCTGTACAATAGTCAAAATCTCGCAAAATATATAAAATTCAATCATTTTTTCGTTTGCCAAACAGATTTAACTACAGAATGCCATAAAAATACATAACTATCCACAGTCCTTTGATTTTTAAACCCGGTATGTGGCTGTGTATCCATTTTATGTGGAGGTGTGTGATAGGGAAGTATAGATAGCTTTTGTTCCCACAATATAACTATCATATTGAATAGTGTAGCAACACACTGCTGGTGTTGCCAAGGTGTAACTATCTTATAGAATAGTGTAGCAACACACTGCTGGTGTTGCCACAATGCAACTCTCATATAGAATAGTGTAGCAACACACTGCTGGTGTTCCCACAATGTAACTATCACATATAATAGTGTAGCAACACACTGCTGGTGTTGCCACAATGTAACTATCATATAGAATAGTGTAGCAACACACTGCTGGTGTTCCCACAATGTAACTATCACATATAATAGTGTAGCAACACACTGCTGGTGTTGCCACAATGCAACTCTCATATAGAATAGTGTAGCAACACACTGCTGTGTTCCCACAATGTAACTATCAAAATATAATAGTGTAGCAACACACTGCTCGTGTTGCCACAATGTAACTATCATATAGAATAGTGTAGCAACACACTGCTGGTGTTGCCACAATGTAACTATCACATATAATAGTGTAGCAACACACTGCTCGTGTTCCCACAATGTAACTATCATATAGAATAGTGTAGCAACACACTGCTGGTGTTGCCACAATGTAACTATCACATATAATAGTGTAGCAACACACAGCTGGTGTTGCCACAATGCAACTCTCATATAGAAAAAATATAGCAACACATTGCTGATGTACCCACCTAGTTGTGGTTGCAGGGGTCGATTCACAGCTCCTGGCCCACTTCACTTCACTCCACTTCAACCAAGTTAAAAAAAATAGCTGAATCTTATAGACTTAAGTATAACTGCAATGTGATTCTGCATTTTCTCTCATCTCTGTCTGTCTGTCTCTTTCTCTCTCTCTCTCTCTCTCTCTCTCTCTCAGCAAGTATTGAGCTCCCAGCTGACCTAGTTCTTTCCCCTAATGTGGAAACTCTCTGAGTTGCTTTCCCAAGAACTTATTAGTTTGAAGTCGAGCCATTTGAGTGGTAAGTTCTGGCCAGAATTCCTAACCGCTTAACCAAGCCAGAAGAATTTGCTGCCGGAAATCCGGGTAAATGGGATCGGAAATAGATAAGTGAAAGCAGGAAGAGAGGGAATAAAGGAAGGTAAAAACTGAAATGCTATGAATTGATTATGGTCCAGAGAGGACCGAAGACCCAATATTGGTCTAGGGTGGGGTTAAACGTAGTTTGAAGTTTGTGCTGGAGATAAGGATCTTTTTGAGACTTGGTAAAGTCAATTGTGGGCGAAACGTAGTCAATAAAGAATCACGCTATACTGTTTTTTTTTTCCATCCTGTAGTTTATTCTCAAATTTGTTTGAGGATATTTTTTTTGTGTAGCTTTGAAAGTGAATTTAGCTTTCTGTGTGTTTCTTGCTCGTTGCTTTCTTTGCTTTTTTATTGTTTCTTGATTTTCGTTCTTTTTTTTATTGCTTTCTTCCTGATTTCGTTGCTTTCTTTTTGTTTTTTCCCGATTTCATTGCTTTCTTTATTGTTTTTCCCTGATTTTTCATTGCTTTTTTTTGGGCTTTCTACTGACTTTCTTTTGCTTTCTTTATTGCTTTCTTCCGACTTTCTTGCTTTTTTATTGCTTTTTCCCTATTTCTTGCTTTCTTTATTGCTTTTTCCCTGACTTTCTTGCTTTCTTTATTGCTTTCCCCTGATTTCATTGCTTTTTTTTTGCTTTCTTCCTGATTTCATTATTTTCTTTATTGTTTTCTCCTAAATTTCATTGCTTTCTTTTTTGCTTTTCTTCCTGACTTTCGTTGCTTTCTTGTTCTTTGCTTTCTTTTTTCCCGCCCTTTCCCTAATTTGTTTTTTTTGTTTCGTTTTTTTTCTTATTTCCCCTTTCTTACAGGGGTGGTTCACAGAAAAAAATGCAACAGGGGTAGTAAAAGGGATAGCGGAGGAAAGAGAGAGAGGGGAGAGAGAGAGAGGGAGAGGAGAGAGAGAGAGAAAAAGAGAGAAGAGGAGGAGAGAGAGGAGAGGAGGAGAAGAGAGAGAGAGAGAGAGTTGTTAAATAAGAACCTTGTAAAACATCACTAAGGCATTCGAAGAATAATGAGACGACTTTACAGCGATATCTTTCTCTCTTTCTCTCTCTCTCTCCCCTCTCTTCTCTTTTCTTCTCTCTCTCTCTCTCTCTCTCTCTTTTTTCTCCCCTCTCTCTTCTCTCTTCTTCTCTTCCTCTCTCTTCTCTCTCTCTTCTCTCTTTCTCTCTCTCTCTCTCTTTCTCTCTTTTCTCTCCTCTTTTCTCTTCTCTCTCTTTTTTTTTTTCCCTTTCTTTTATTTATTAGGGCCATCTCTCTCTCCTCTCTCTCTTCTCTCTCTCTTCTCTCTCCTCTTCTTCTCTCTCTCTCTTTCTCTCTCTTCTTCTTCTTTCTCTCTCTTCTTTCTCTCTTCTTTCTCTCTTCTTTCTCTTCTCTTTTTCTATTTTACCCCGAGTCTTTCTTTTTGGGGCCCTTTCTTCTCTTTTCTTCTTTTCTCTTCTCTCTCTCTCTCTCTCTCTCTCTCTGTCAGTTTCTTGCCTGTCTGCCTTTTTAAATATAGAGAGGAAAAAGCCTTGGTTTGATTAGTGTCTGAGTTACGGAAAAAAATCCTTGGATATCCCTTGGAAAACTGGACAAATACAGGGTGGTTTTCGATAAGAACGCCCGTTTGGGCCCGTGACCCTTTTGTGTGTTCTCCATTTCCCTGTTCCCTTTTTTACCCGTCTTGCCGTCAGGGTGTTTCCCTGAGCAATGATATTTCCCCGCCCCGGGGGGCTTCTTTTTTGCGTACCAAAACGTTGTCTAAAATACATTGTTTTTAGCATAATTTTTGGGGGGGTGGGGGAGTTGATGGGTCACAGTGAGGTTTTTTAACAAGTGTTTTTTTTGGTTTAAAAGGCCCCAAAAAAGGGGTTTAAAGATTTTGTCTGGAGGTGAAGAATTTCAGGTTTTTTTCCCCCCCAGGATAGTATGTTGTTGTTTTAAAGGAAAAAAGTTCAGTCCGGAAATTGAATGTCAGGGAAAGGATTTTATTGGGGAAAAAATGGTTTTAACAATTTGTTCATTCCGGAGAATTGACATGTCAGGGGAAAAGGATTTTATTGGGGAAAAAATGGGTCGTATACGATTTCTTTTGTCCGGAGAATTGAAGCAGGGGCAGGTTTTTTTGGGGAAAAAAAATGCTTGTATCAGATTTGTTCATGCGGAGAATTTAAAGTCAGGGGAAAGGATTTTATTGGGGAGAAAATGGTCTGTAACAGATTTTTCGATAACTGATTGAAAAAGTACTTATGTATAAAG
>NC_069484.1:11424629-11439629 GCF_026875155.1 Cherax quadricarinatus | reverse complement strand
ATTACGGAGCGTCTGTCAGCAGCCATTTCCTTCACCGTCGTCTCTGGAAGAGCATCTCCTGGATGCTGTTCAGATGCTGTGTGAATCAATCACAATCACCGGATCTAAATATTACGGAGCGTCTGTCAGGCACCATTTCCTTCACCGTCGTCTCTGGAAGAGCATCTCCTGGATGCTGTTCAGATGCTGTGTGAATCAATCACAATCACCGGATCTAAATATTACGGAGCGTCTGTCAGGCAGCCATTTCCTTCACCGTCGTCTCTGGAAGAGCATCTCCTGGATGCTGTTCAGATGCTGTGTGAATCAATCACAATCACCGGATCTAAATATTACGGAGCGTCTGTCAGACAGCCATTTCCTTCACCGTCGTCTCTGGAAGAGCATCTCCTGGATACTGTTCAGATGCTGTGTGAATCAGTTCCTCGACGAACTGGTGCTGTGTTAGCTGCAGATGAACAATTCCATAATGAACATGAAAGATGCTTTAGAACAAGATGTTCATATTGTTCAACCCTTGTGTGTAATACTTGTGCCTACTAAAAATACAGAGAGTTCGTAACGATGGCAGGCTATCGGATAGGATAGGATGGCAGGCCAGTGAACTATCCACCATTGGGTAGGATAAGATAGCAGGCCAGTGAACTATCCACCATTGGATAGGATAGGATGGCAGGCCAGTGAACTATCCACCATTGGGTAGGATAAGATAGCAGGCCAGTGAACTATCCACCATTGGATAGGATAAGATAGCAGGCCAGTGAACTATCCACCATTGGATAGGATAAGATAGCAGGCCAGTCAACTATCCACCACTGGATAGGACAGGATGGCAGGCCAGTCAACTATCCACCATTGGGTAGGATAAGATAGCAGGTCAGTGAACTATCCACCATTGGATAGGATAAGATAGCAGGCCAGTGAACTATCCACCATTGGGTAGGATAAGATAGCAGGCCAGTGAACTATCCACCATTGGATAGGATACGATAGCAGGCCAGTCAACTATCCACACCATTGGATAGGACAGGATGGCAGGCCAGTCAACTATCCACACCATTGGATAGGACAGGATGGCAGGCCAGTCAACTATCCACCATTGGATAGGACAGGATGGCAGGCCAGTCAACTATCCACACCATTGGATAGGACAGGATGGCAGGCTAGTCAACTATCCACCATTGGATAGGACAGGATGGCAGGCCAGTCAACTATCCACACCATTGGATAGGACAGGATGGCAGGCCAGTCAACTATCCACCATTGGATAGGACAGGATGGCAGGCCAGTCAACTATCCACACCATTGGATAAGACAGGATGGCAGGCCAGTCAACTATCCACCATTGGATAGGACAGGATGGCAGGCCAGTCAACTATCCATACCATTGGATAGGACAGGATGGCAGGCCAGTCAACTATCCATACCATTGGATAGGACAGGATGGCAGGCCAGTCAACTATCCACACCATTGGATAGGACAGGATGGCAGGCCAGTCAACTATCCACACCATTGGATAGGACAGGATGGCAGGCCAGTCAACTATCCACACCATTGGATAGGACAGGATGGCAGGCCAGTCAACTATCCACACCATTGGATAGGACAGGATGGCAGGCCAGTCAACTATCCACACCACTGGATAGGACAGGATGGCAGGCCAGTCAACTATCCACATCATTGGATAGGACAGGATGGCAGGCCAGTCAACTATCCACACCACTGGATAGGACAGGATGGCAGGCCAGT
The DNA here is from genome assembly GCF_026875155.1 of Cherax quadricarinatus. Lineage (NCBI taxonomy): Eukaryota > Metazoa > Arthropoda > Malacostraca > Decapoda > Parastacidae > Cherax > Cherax quadricarinatus. The sequence goes on along the minus strand of NC_069484.1, from coordinate 11,437,879 downwards.
CAACTATCCACACCATTGGATAGGACAGGATGGCAGGCCAGTCAACTATCCACACCATTGGATAGGACAGGATGGCAGGCCAGTCAACTATCCACATCATTGGATAGGACAGGATGGCAGGCCAGTCAACTATCCACACCATTGGATAGGACAGGATGGCAGGCCAGTCAACTATCCACATCATTGGATAGGACAGGATGGCAGGCCAGTCAACTATCCACTTTCATCATAACTTCTTTTTTGAATAATAACCCACATGGAAACAGAAACTCGGGAGATTAATTGATCTATGTATTTCGACCTCCTTCTGGGGCCCTCTTCAGCAGATGTTTTAATGTTTATATGTACGTGTTGTTTCCCTTTTATTTTCTTGTGACGCCAGACGCAGGCTGGTCAGCGTTGCGTAAAATCTGTGCGTTATTAACGCCAACGCGAACGTTACGAGTTATGCTAATTACATCATTATATTCATGGTTTGTTGGTTTTTTGACTGGCATAAACATGTGTGTATTTTGTGGCTCTGTCTGGTTTATGTGATATATTAACCCGCCTTCTTCTTCTTCTTTGTCTTCTTTCTGATTACAGCGTCTGATTTCCGTTCTTGGTGATACACGATAGTCTTTAATCTAGATAAACATAAGAACATATGAAAGGAGGATCACTGCAACAGGCCTGTTGGCCCATACTAGGCAGGTTCTTTACAATCCATCCCACTAACAAAACATTAACCCAACCCAATTTTCAGTGCCACCCAAGAAATAAACTCTGATAACTCTATCCTCTAGAGCCTCAGAGTAGATTCACATGACTCACATGACCTCTATAAACAAAACAAATAATTCACATTAATCACTAAACCCATGTGGGTCATTCAGGACAAGACTTGGGGAAGGCTCAATCCTCAGTCAACTTATATACCATCAGTGTGTTGATATCCAATTCTATATCATAGTTATATAGCCTGAAAAAAACTAGCTATGTTTGCATGCTATATTCCGCGACACAGTGAGGATATCACATATTGATTAAATCTTGATATCCTGGGCTGGTAGATTAAATGGCCTTGAAGATATCAAATCTCTGTAAATTCTTCTAGTAATGTCGGTTAAATTACTGATAATATGGTAGGTAACAAGTACAACTAACACAAGTACAACTAACGTGACATTTTATTGTGGCAACGTTTCGCTCTCCAGGAGTTTTGTCAAGCCTTTTGACAAAGGTAAGTTCTTGGCTTCTATGGCTGTTCCAAAGGTTTGATTCCAACGGAGGCATAGTTTAAACGGAAACTTTTGCAGAGGCAACGTTTAGCACAGACGAAACGTTTCACGGGAGAAACGTTGTCTCAGTAAAAACATGTATCTATCGTGATGATAAATTAGACACATGTGCAACACTTGGGTATCTTTAATGAGGAAACGTTTCGCCACACAGTGGCTTCATCAGTCCATACAAAGGAGAAACTTGAAGAACAGGAGGAGAATGAGGTAATCAGTCCCTCAACCTTGAGTCGATGTGTTCAGTCCATCAATCTTGAATAGATTGAGTCCATCAAGATTGATGGACTGACCACATCGACTCAAGGTTGAGGGACTGATTACCTCATTCTCCTCCTGTTCTTCAAGATTCTCCTTTGTATGGACTGATGAAGCCACTGTGTGGCGAAACGTTTTCTCAATAAAGATACCCAAGAGTTGCACATGTGTCTAATTTATCAACGTGTCGGTTCTCTGAATCATTCATCTACAATCTATCGTGATCTATTTCAATCACTCTATCGTCTTCTTGCTCCCTCTGTCTATTGTTACCTGGGAATTACCATCTCCCACAATGTCATATTCTGCTACCAGAAAAAAACACATGAAATATGCAAGAAAATACGTGAAAAACATCATCACAAAGCGAAATAACCAGATTTAAAACTAGAAAAAAATGGTATACCTGAGTTATACCTAGAGAGAGTTTCGGGGGTGAGCGCCCCCCAGCGGTGCGGTCTAAGACCAAAGAGTAAATTACGAAATCAGATTAAATGACATGAAAAAACTCTACTTTTGTTTGTTCTAACAACAGCGAAATCTTGGCTGACGTACATTGTGCGTTACAATGGTACATCATGCAACAAAAGTTGCAGCGGGGCGGTGTGTTGACAAAAGTAAAGTGATACGTCCTGTACAGCCAAACAACAGTACCATTGTCTAACACATTTAATCCATAAGGAGCTCTTGTAAGTGAGAAGCTGTGTTAGATAAAAGGCCTTTTTGCTTCTGTTATTTTCCACTACGTTACATTTGATGTGACATCGAGATGAGATGAGATCGAACAGACGGGAAGACTTGCGTGACCTACCTAACACAGACACAAAATAGAGTCGTTCGAGCCATTTATTTGCACCTGGGCTCACTTTAACATTGCGTGTCCTAATATGTAAGCTGCTGCAGGAAAAAGGCTAAACGAGATGAGCGTAGTGAGAGAGGACTAAGCCGGCAGGCTTGCATGTGAATGTCTCAAGAAATATGTCTTCCGGCGGAGGGAGGTCTGGAGGTGGGTCTAACCATCAATTACTGCTTGGTATTGCGTGATTCAACTCATTTTTTAAAGTCTTGCTGTCGTCACGCGAGTGGCAAAAAAGAGGGGGGAAAAAATGCTGTGGAAGGATGTGTTAACTTCGTTCTGTTTTAATAATCTTTCCAACGTCTTAAAGCGTATGTAGGAGCCCTTGTGAGGAGGAAGACATGGCAGCCTGATATCAAGGTTGAGGGACTGAATATGTTCTATCAAGGCTGAGGGACTGAACACGTCCAATCAAGGCTGAGGTACTGAACACGTCCAATCAAGGCTGAGGGACTGAACACGTCCAATCAAGGCTGAGGGACTGAACACGTCCAATCAAGGCTGAAGGACTGAACACGTCCAATCAAGGCTGAGGGACTGAACACGTCCAATCAAGGCTGAGGTACTGAACACGTCCAATCAAGGCTGAGGTACTGAACACGTTCAATCAAGGCTGAGGGACTGAACACGTCCAATCAAGGCTGAGGTACTGAACACGTCCAATCAAGGTTGTGGTACTGAACACGTCCAATCAAGGCTGTGGTACTGAACACGTTCAATCAAGGCTGAGGGACTGAACACGTCCAATCAAGGCTGAGGGACTGAACACGTCCAATCAAGGCTGAGGTACTGAACACGTCCAATCAAGGCTGAGGGACTGAACACGTCCAATCAAGGCTGAGGTACTGAACACGTCCAATCAAGGCTGTGGTACTGAACACGTCCAATCAAGGCTGTGGTACTGAACACGTTCAATCAAGGCTGAGGGACTGAACACGTCCAATCAAGGCTGAGGGACTGAACACGTCCAATCAAGGCTGAGGTACTGAACACGTCCTATTAACAATGAGGGACTGAACACCTATTAAGACAGAGTGAACACCAATTAAGGCTGAGAAACCGAACACCTATCAAAGCTGAGGAATTGAACAACTCCGTTCAAGGGTAAGGGACTGAACATCTATCAAGGCTGAGGGACTGAGCTCCCCATATCAAGGCTGTGGTTGTTAACACATCTTATCAAGGCTGAGGGACTGAGCTCCCCATATCAAGGCTGTGGTTGTTAACACATCTTATCAAGGCTGAGGGACTGAGCTCCCCATATCAAGGCTGTGGTTGTTAACACATCTTATCAAGGCTGAGGAACTGAAGATCTCCTACTGAATCTAAGGGACTAATAACCTCGTATCAAGGCTAAGGGACTAATAACCTCGTATCAAGGCTAAGGGACTAATAACCTCAAATTACCTCTCCATTCCTTTAACCATCTCCAGTATTCTCTGCATTGGAATGAAACAGCCACTGGTGGGCGAAACGTCTTTATCAACAAAGACACCCATAGGCTAAACAGGTATCTCATTCATCAATCCTATATGACCACAACATTTTGCCCAATACTAACACAGCGTTTCGCACAGAGAGCCCTATCAATTTCCTGACACATAAGTCTGGTGCTGTGCGCCTGTAAACAACTTACCCACATTCCCTTGTATATATCACACCTCTTATAAAGAATAACGTTTAGTAGGGGCATATAATGTAGAATGCTATTGTATAAAATAAATGACGTTCGTGAATGCTGTCTGCGCCATTTGGATAATTTAGAACGCAATACACAGCAGTCTACCTTGAAACACAGTGTTCGATATTGTAGTCTAAAAGGGAGTGGTTAGTTGTTTTATTGGGTTTAAAATATGTCGATTACACGAGGGTTATTAAGGCACCTTTGTCACCTGTGCACTGTTAGTCAAGGATATTTTAGTACTTAAAATAGGGAGTGTAATAGGTTTTTAGTGGATATATATTGAGTATTGTATACCTGACGGGTGTATGTGTACTGAGAAATGTACACCTCTCGGTGTATATGTACTGCAAAATGTATACATCTCGGTGTATATGTACTGATAAATGTACACCTCTCAGTGTATATGTACTGAGAAATGTACACCTCTCAGTGTATATGTACTGAGAAATGTACACCTCTCGGTGTATATGTACTGCAAAATGTATACATCTCGGTGTATATGTACTGATAAATGTACACCTCTCAGTGTATATGTACTGAGAAATGTACACCTCTCAGTGTATATGTACTGAGAAATGTACACCTCTCGGTGTATATGTACTGCAAAATGTATACATCTCGGTGTATATGTACTGATAAATGTACACCTCTCAGTGTATAATGTACTGAGAAATGTACACCTCTCAGTGTATATGAAACTGAGAAATGAAACCCTCTCGGTGTATATGAAACTGAGAAATTACACCTCTCGGTGTATATGTACTGAAAAATTGTACACCTCTCGGTGATATGTACTGGAGAAATGTACACCTCTCGTGTAAAAGTACTGAGAAATGAACTCCTCTGGGTTTGTATATGCCTGGAAATGTACCCTCTCAGTGTATATGTACTGGAAATGTACACCTCTCAGGGTATATGTACTGGAAATGTACACCTCTCGGTGTATATGTACTGAGAAATGTAACCTCCAGGTATATGTACGAGAAAATGTACACCTCTCGGTGTATATGTACTGAGAAATGTACACCTCTCAGTGTATATTTTACTGAGAAATGTACACCTCTCAGTGTATATGTACTGAGAAATGTACTCCTCTCGGTGTATATGCACTGAGAAATGTACACCTCTCAGTGTATATGTACTGAGAAATGTACACCTCTCAGTGTATATGTACTGAGAAATGTACACCTCTCAGTGTATATGTACTGAGAAATGTACACTTCTCAGTGTATATGTACTGAGAAATGTACACCTCTCGGTGTATATGTACTGAGAAATGTACACCTCTCAGTGTATATGTACTGAGAAATGTACACCTCTCAGTGTATATGTACTGAGAAATGTACTCCTCTCGGTGTACATGCACTGAGAAATGTACTCCTCTCGGTGTATATGCTCTGAGAAATGTACACATCCCGGTGTATATGCTCTGAGAAATGTACACATCCCGGTGTATATGCTCTGAGAAATGTACTCCTCTCGGTGTATATGCTCTGAGAAATGTACTCCTCTCGGTGTATATGCTCTGAGAAATGTACACATCCCGGAGTATATGCTCTGAGAAATGTACACATCCCGGTGTATATACTCTGAGAAATGTACACATCCCGGTGTATATGCTCTGAGAAATGTACACATCCCGGTGTATATGCTCTGAGAAATGTACACATCCCGGTGTATATACACTGAGAAATGTACACATCCCGATGTATATGCACTGAGAAATGTACACATCCCGGTGTATATACACTGAGAAATGTACATATCCCGGTGTATATACACTGAGAAATGTACACATCCCGGTGTATATACACTGAGAAATATACATCTGCAATAAAATGTTACAGTATTCTGACTAGAGGAATATACAAGGATGTATATCTCTGCGAATATACGATGAGAGATACACATTTCTTAGTGGTTATACTCCGAGATGTATACTTCTCTCAGTGTATATCCACTAAGAGCTTACGTCACTTACTATTTTAGGTATTAAAATACACCTCTCGGTGAATATACACAGAGAGAGATATACTTCTCGTTGTATATACCCTTGCCACGATGATTAATGACGAGTATAGCCGTGTATATACACATAAACAGTGTATATGATTCCATTAACTGCAATATAAATTCCAATGTGTGTAGAATTAACAATATTCACGGCAAGACAAGGGTAGGTTGCAGGTCAGAATTTTGTCAAAACAACGGTAGGTTGCAGGTCAGAATTCTATCAAAACAACGGTAGGTTGCAGGTCAGAATTCTGTCAAAACAACGGTAGGTTGCAGGTCAGAATTTTGTCAAAACAACGGTAGGTTGCAGGTCAGAATTCTGTCAAAACAACGGTAGGTTGCAGGTCAGAATTCTATCAAAACAACGGTAGGTTGAAGGTCAGAATTCTGCCAAAACAACGGTAGGTTGCAGGTCAGGGAAATTTTGTCAAAACAACGGTAGGTTGCAACGAATTTTACAAAACAACGGGGGTTTCGGTCAAATTCTATCAAAACAACGGTAGGTTGCAGGGCAGAATTCTGTAGAACAACGGTAGGTTTCAGGCAGAATTTTTCAAAAACCGGCAGGTTAAGATCAAATTTTTATCAAAAAAACGGTAGGTTGCCGGTCAGAATTCTATCAAAACAAAGGGGGTTGAGTCAAATTCTATCAAAACAACTTTCACTCTGTTAGACTTCGAGTGAAACTCTACACAAATGAATTTACGTCTATTTTTAAAGAAGCTAATCTTTCTTAAGTTTAAATTTATGACGTTAACGATTTGGGTCTTTCTGTCATGACTAAATCCGGCCTAGCTCGGGGCCCCCTAGCTTACATATTTTATAAAGATTAGATTTTTTCCCCATAAGCGCTAGTTTGTGTACCTCATATCCACCTGGGATGGTAGTGCTAGTTTATGTGTACCTCAATCCCAAACCCGTGATGGGAGGGCATTTTTTGTGTACCTCATATCCATCCTGTGTATGGGGTAGTGGCTAGTTTATTGTGTACCTCTACCATCCTGTTATGGTAGTGGGTAATTTTTTGTGTACCTATTCCACCCTGTGGATGGTATGGGTAGTTTATTGTGACCCCAATCCCCCCGTGGGTTTGGGAGGGCTAGTTTTTGTGTACCTCATAAAACCCTCCCGTGGGTGGTGCACAAGAACATAGGATACACAAAAGGGCCCAAAACTAGGCCCCCATAAAGTTTCCAGGTTTCATCTGGATTTACATTTACAGTTCACTTATCAGTTACGAACAAATTTAGGAAATTTGCTTAATATATCTAGGAAAGCCTTTTACATCACACTTAAACCCTGGTAAACAAGTCGGGCGTGATGAAGAGATCCTTGGATCCTAAATCGTGGGTAAGAAGACCCAGGATATCCCTAGCTGGAAGCTGGTGTAAATCCCAGAGGATTCCACCTGGACAGGTGGTTTACACATGCACGTCTGCTGCCAGCTGCTAAAACAAATGTGTTGATAATGGAGAATAATGTGAGGAAACAAGAATTAAATGTTTTGCTTACGTTTATGTATGGATGTATGTATGTATGTATGTATGTATGTATGTATGTATGTATGTATGTATGTATGTATGTATGTATGTATGTATGTATGTATGCATGTATGTATGTATGTATGTATGTATGTATGTATGTATGTATGTATGTATGTATGTATGTATGTATGTATGGATGGATGTATGTATGTATGTATGTATGTATGTATGTATGTATGTATGTATGTATGTATGTATGTATGCATGTATGTATGTATGTATGTATGTATGTATGTATGTATGTATGTATGTATGTATGTATGTATGTATGGAATGTATGTATGTATGTATGTATGTATGTATGTATGTATGTATGTATGTATGTATGTATGTATGTATGTATGTATGTATGTGTATGTATGTATGTATGTATGTATGTATGTATGCATGTATGTATGTATGTATGTATGTATGTATGTATGTATGTATGTATGTATGTATGTATGCATGTATGTATGTATGTATGTATGTATGTATGTATGTATGTATGTATGTATGTATGTATGTATGTATGTATGTATGTATGTATGTATGCATGTATGTATGTATGTATGTATGTATGTATGTATGTATGCATGTATGTATGTATGTATGTATGTATGTATGTATGTATGTATGTATGCATGTATGTATGTATGTATGTATGTATGTATGTATGTATGTATGTATGTATGTATGTATGTATGTATGTATGTATGTATGTATGTATGTATGCATGTTTGTATGTATACGTATGCCTTCATTCATTATTTTTCCATTTCTTTCAGATCTGTTCTCCATTCCTATCTAATTTCTCGTTCTTTTATCTACTCTATCGTCTCAGCTATGTTATTGTTTTATCTATTTTATCTAATTTATTGTCGCCTCTTATCTACTCATCTACGCTTACTCCTTATTTACTTTCACCTCTCACTTCCCTTTTCATTCTCTCTTATCTATGCTTACTTTCATTCTTATTTTATATTCTTTTAACCCTCATCAATTCCTTAATCACCTAGATAATACAAGATAGTAGATAGTAGATAGTTCTTCTCAGTGGATAGTCTCAGTGTGGACTTCCTCGTTCGTTACTATCTTCCTTTATTCACGTACTTTCATGTACTCTCTACTTTCATGTACTCTCTCCTTCACGCCTTGTCAGTACTCTGGTCCATTTGTTGTCTGGTTCACTCTCCAGCCTCTGTTTAGTGCTTCTGTGTGTTCCTATGTGCTCATTCGTGTTCCTTTGTATTCCTGTGTATTCCTATGTGTTCCTTTGCGTTCCTTTGTGTTCCTGTGTGTTCCTGTGTGCTTTGTGAGGAACTTCTGTGTGTTTCCTGTTAAATGGATCGTGTCTGCGAGCGCTGGAAGACGAAATGAATCTGTTGGTTAGTTTACACTACCCCTTTGTTTGGTGTGTGTGTGTGTGTGTGTGTGTGTGTGTGTGTGTGTGTGGTGTGTTGTGTGTGTGTGTGTGGGTGTGTGTGTGTGTGTGTGTGTGTGTGTGTGTGTGTGTGTGTGTGTGTGTGTGTGTGTGTGTGTGTGTGTATGAGTGTGTTTGTGTGTGCGTGTGAGTGTGTGTGTTTGTGTGTGTGTGTTTGTGTGTGTGTGTTTGTGTGTGTGTGTGTGTGTGTGTGTGTGTGTGTGTGTGTGTGTGTGTGTGTGTGTGTGTGTGTGTGTGTGTGTGTGTGTGTGTGTGTATGAGTGTGTTTGTGTGTGTGTGTGAGTGTGTGTGTTTGTGTGTGTGTGTTTGTTTGTGTGTGTTTTGTGTGTGTGTGTGTGTGTGTGTGTGTGTGTGTGTGTGTATACTCACCTAGTTGTACTCACCTAGTTGAGGTTGCAGGGGTCAAGTCCAAGCTCCTGGCCCCGCCTCTTCACTGGTCGCTACTAGGTCACTCTCCCTGAACCATGAGCTTTATCGTACCTCTGCTTAAAGCTATGTATGGATCCTGCCTCCACTACATCGCTTCCCAAACTATTCCACTTCCTGACTACTCTGTGGCTGAAGAAATACTTCCTAAAATCCCTGTGATTCATCTGTGTCTTCAGCTTCCAACTGTGTCCCCGTGTTGTTGTGTCCAGTATCTGGAACATCCTGTCTTTGTCCACCTTGTCAATTCCTCTCAGTATTTTGTAAGTCGTTATCATGTCCCCCCCTATCTCTCCTGTCCTCCAGTGTCGTCAGGTTGATTTCCCTTAACCTCTCCTCATAGGACATACCTCTTAACTCTGGGACTAGTCTTGTTGCAAACCTTTGCACTTTCTCTAGCTTCTTTACGTGCTTGGCTAGGTGTGGGGTTCCAAACTGGTGCCGCATACTCCAATATGGGCCTAACGTACAAGGTGTACAGGGTCCTGAACGATTCCTTATTAAGATGTCGGAATGCTGTTCTGAGGTTTGCCAGGCGCCCATATGCTGCAGCAGTTATTTGGTTGATGTGTGCTTCAGATGTGCTTGGTGTTATACTCACCCCAAGATCTTTTTTCTTGAGTGATGTTTGTAGTCTCTGGCCCCATAGACTGTACTCCGTCTGCGGTCTTCTTTGCCCTTCCCCAATCCTCATGATTTGCACTTGGTGGATTTGAACTCCAGGAGCCAATTGCTGGACCAGGTCTGCAGCCTGTCCAGATCCCTTTTTATTTCTGCCTGGTCTTCGATCGAATGAATTCTTCTCATCAACTTCACGTCATCTGCAAACAGGGACACCTCGGAGTTTATTCCTTCCGTCATGTCGTTCACAAATACCAGGAACAGCACTGGTCCTAGGACTGACCCCTGTGGGACCCCGCTGGTCACAGGTGCCCACTCTGACACCTCGCCACGTACCATTACTCGCTGCTGTCTTCCTGACAAGTATTCCCTGATCCATTGCAGTGCCTTCCCAGTTATCCCTGCTTGGTCCTCCAGTTTTTGCACTAATCTCTTGTGTGGTACTGTGTCAAACGCCTTCTTGCAGTCCAAGAAAATGCAATCCACCCACCCCTCTCTTTCTTGTCTTACTACTATCACCATGTCATAGAACTCCAGTAGGTTTGTGACACAGGATTTCCCGTCTCTGAAGCCATGTTGGCTGCTGGTGATGAGATCATTCCTTTCTAGATGTTCCACCACTCTTCTCCTGACAATCTTTTCCATGACTTTGCATGCTATACATGTCAGTGACACTGGTCTGTAGTTTAGTGCTTCATGTCTGTCTTCTTCTTTAAAGATTGGAACCACATTTGCTGTCTTCCATGCCTCAGGCAATCTCCCTGTTTCGATAGATGTATTGAATATTGTTGTTAGGGGTACACATAGCGCCTCTGCTCCCTCTCTCAGGACCCATGGAGAGATGTTATCTGGCCCCATTGCCTTTGAGATATCTAGCTCACTCATAAGCCTCTTCACTTCTTCTTCGGTTGTGTGTACTGTGTCCAGCACATGGTGGTGTGCCCCACCTCTCCGTCTTTCTGCAGCCCCTTCTGTCTCCTCTGTGAACACTTCTTTGAATCTCTTGTTGAGTTCCTCACATACTTCACTGTCATTTCTTGTTGTCTCTCCTCCTTCCTTCCTTAGCCTGATTACCTGGTCCTTGATAGTTGTTTTCTTCCTGATGTGGCTGTATAACAGCTTCGGGTCAGATTTGGCTTTTGCTGCTATGTCGTTTTCATATTGACGTTGGGCCTCCCTTCTTAGCTGTGCATATTCGTTTCTGGCTCTACGACTGCTCTCCTTATTCTCCTGGGTCCTTTGCCTTCTATATTTCTTCCATTCCCTAGCACACTTGGTTTTTGCCTCCTTGCATCTTTGGGTGAACCATGGGCTCATCCTGGCTTTTTCATTATTCCTGTTACCCTTGGGTACAAACCTCTCCTCAGCCTCCTTGCACATTGTTGCTACATATTCCATCGTCTCATTAACTGGCTTCCCTGCCAGTTCTCTGTCCCACTGAACCTCATTCAGGAAGTTCCTCATTCCTGTGTAGTCTCCTTTCCTGTAGTTTGGTTTCATTTGTCCTGGCCTTCCTGCTTCCCCCTCCACTTGTAGCTCTACTGTGTATTCGAAGCTCAAAACCACATGATCGCTGGCCCAAAGGGGTCTTTCATATGTGATGTCCTCAATATCTGCACTACTCAAGGTGAATACTAAGTCCAGTCTTGCTGGTTCATCCTCTCCTCTCTCTCTTGTAGTGTCTCTTACGTGTTGGTACATGAAGTTTTCCAGTGCCACCTCCATCATCTTAGCCCTCCATGTATCTTGGCCCCCATGTGGCTCCAAGTTCTCCCATTCGATCTCCTTGTGCTTAAAGTCGCCCATGATCAGGAGCTTTGCCCTGCATGCATGAGCTCTTCTGGCCACTGCAGCCAGTGTGTCAACCATCGATCTATTGCTCTCATCATACTCTTGCCTTGGCCTCCTGCTGTTCTGTGGTGGGTTATACATCTCTGCAATTATCACTTTGGGACCTCCAGAGTGAAGCGTTCCCGCTATGCAATCACTTTCTTCTCTGCTGTCTCCTCTCTCCAGCTCATCAAAATTCCATTGGTGTTTGATCAGCAATGCCACTCCTCCACCCCTGTTCCTTCTGTCTTTCCTCAGGATCTGGTATCCCGTTGGAAAGATGGCATCTGTTATCATACCTGTAAGCTTGGTTTCTGTGATCGCTATGATGTCTGGTGATGCCTCTTTGACTCTTTCATGCCACTCCTCCCACTTGTTTGTTATTTCATGAGGGTTTGTGTACCATACCTTCAGTTTCCTTTCCAACACTGTGGTTTGGGGGGTCTGTGGGGGTGGGAGACCTGGTAGCATACTGTGGGGTTCTATGGTTGGGGTTGGGTGGAAGCTGTGGATGTGGATTGCATTGTGTGTTGGGATGGTGTGATAGGTTGTGGAGTTCTGAGGATAGTTGTGTGTGTGCTTGCCCTTGCTGCTCTGTTCTGCTCTGACTGACCTCTGCTGGTTCCATCCTTGTCTCCTTTCTTAGCTCCTTTCGCTTTTTTGTCCTTTCCCTCAGCTGCTGTCTCTCTGTTTGTGTTCTGTCTCTGTCTAGGAACACCTTCTTGTACTCTTTCGAGCTTTTCAACCGTTGTTTCTCTTGGAGGATCCTGTTCTGCACTGTTTCTGTTCTGAGAATCAGCTTGATTGGTCGGTTTCTCCCCTTCAAGTACCCCCTATTCTCTGAAAATTTACAATCTCGTCCATGTCTTCTTCCCCTATTTCCGTGATGATTTTCTCAATCTCCTTTCTTTCTTCCTGCCGTCTTTCAGTGTGTCCTTTCCTCTCTCTCCTGAAGCCCATGGATAAATACTGATTTTGCCCTTTCCTCCTCCCATTGCCTCTCCCTCTGTGACTCTGGTTCCTGTCTGTATGTGGTCATTTTCTCCCTTGATTTTTCCAGTGGCTCTTGGTAGCATGGTTGTGCCTCGGCATTCGACCTATCTCCCTCTCCATCTGCACCCATCCGCTCTTCCCTTCCACTCCCTGGCCCTTCTTTGCAGGCTCATATGACCTTAGCATAATTCATATCTCCTTCCTTCCTGTTCAGCCTCTCAGCTTCGTATGGTGGTTCTTCTCTGGTCACTACCCCTGAGACTTGCTTCAGCCTGTTTACCTCAAATTCTAGGACCTTTACCCTGGCTACTGCAGTTTCGACTTG
>NC_069484.1:11407129-11419629 GCF_026875155.1 Cherax quadricarinatus | reverse complement strand
CAAGTGTAAGTAATGCGACATTTTGTCGGTGAGCGAAACGTTGTCACAATAAAATGCCGTATTAGTTTCACCTGTGTCCTTATCTAACAATTAAATAGATAAGAAGTACCTACGTGTCTTTATTCATGAATTTTATTTATTTTGCCAACTAAAGATAGCTGCTGCGTAGGCGAAACGTTTCGGTAATAAAGAGACCTGAGTACTTAAGACGTGTCTTATTCAGCAAGTAATTAGGTACTTTGTGATGGCGTAAATGCTTAACGAACCTATTACCCCAGGTTGCTGCGCCTTGAGAGCTGGTTAGGGATTCCGATGCTCCTGGATGCGTTTTAGTGAACGGAGGATCGAATCCGCAGCACTCGTTGCGCTGAACGACCCCCACACTGGTTTACAGCTTCGTAAAATAAGTTCAAGAACGGTTATTTCTTATCATGTGAATAGATTTTCCATTAGTATAATAAGTAATGTTATTGTGGGAATAAGAAGCGATCGGATTCTGCCGCTCCCATTCCTTGGATTAAGATCCCTTCACTGAATCAGTAAATGTAGCTGCCGATCCAGTCATTGCATTGAGCTGAAGCTACTGATCCAATCTGATCATCCAGTGGATGCTACTGATCCAATCTGATCATCCAGTGGATGCTACTCATCCAATATGAGTATCCAGTGGATGCTACTCATCCAATATGAATATCCAGTGGATGCTACTCATCCAATATGAACATCCAGTGATTGCTACTCATCCAATATGATCATCCAGTGGATGCTACTCATCCAATATGAATATCCAGTGGATGCTACTCATCCAATATGAATATCCAGTGGATGCTACTCATCCAATATGAACATCCAGTGAATGCTACTCATCCAATATGAACATCCAGTGGATGCTACTCATCCAATATGAATATACAGTGGATGCTACTCATCCAATATGAACATCCAGTGGATGCTACTCATCCAATATGAATATCCAGTGGATGCTACTCATCCAATATGAATATACAGTGGATGTTACTCATCTAATATGAACGTCCAGTGGATGCTACTCATCCAATATGAATATCCAGTGGATGCTACTCATCCAATATGAACATGTTACTCATCCAATATGAACATCCAGTGGATGCTACTCATCCAATATGAATATCCAGTGGATGCTACTCATCCAATATGAATATCCAGTGGATGCTACTCATCCAATATGAACATGCTGCTCATCCAATATGAACATCCAGTGTGAACAATAAAATGGTATAAAATACCCACAGGTTGTTTAGGTAAGACACACATGCAACAGTTAGGTATCTTTATTTGGAAACGTTTCGCCTACACAGTAGGCTTTTTCAGTCGAGTACAGCAAAGTTGATAGAAGCAGAAGAGACTTGAAGACGATGTAATCAGTCCATCACCCTTAAAGTTTTGAGGTGGTCAGTCCCTCAGTCTGGAGAAGAGTATTGTTCCATTGTCTGGAATAATATGGAGTTGAAGTGATAGGATGGAGCCTTATATAGCGCCAGGAGGTGAGACGTAGGTCACTAGTAGAGTAAGAATGTAGACATTGAGAGGTCAGGTCCCTCTCAAATCCAGCCTTTCTCACTAGTAGAGGTTGTTGAAGTGGTTCCAAGTCTGTACCAAGATACCCTTGTGTTGCAGTGTCTGACAGAGTGTTCACTCTGCAACACAAGGGTATCTTGGTACAGACTTGGAACCACTTCAACAACCTCTACTAGTGAGAAAGGCTGGATTTGAGAGGGACCTGACCTCCCAATGTCTACATTCTTACTCTACAGGTGACCTACGTCTCACCTCCTGGCGCTATATAAGGCTCCATCCTATCACTTCAACTCCATATTATTCCAGACAATGGAACAATACTCTTCTCCAGACTGAGGGACTGACCACCTCAAAACTTTAAGGGTGATGGACTGATTACATCGTCTTCAAGTCTCTTCTGCTTCTATCAACTTTGCTGTACTCGACTGAAAAAGCCTACTGTGTAGGCGAAACGTTTCCAAATAAAGATACCTAACTGTTGCATATGTGTCTTACCTAAACAACATGAACATCCAGTGGATGCTGCTCATCCCATCCCTGCATCCTACTGTAGTAAGAGAACACAACCCTCTTTACCCTTGCTGCAACATTTGCTTCGTCCTAAGCTCATGCACGTCGTTGCAATTAGAGCTCATTTAATCACCTATTGCAGCCAGCATAATCCGACAGGTTATGCTGCAGCTCCTGGGCCTGTTACTACGCCTTGGATGCCTCTAATATGAGAGGCAGCTGGCCTACACACACTCCGGAATCTCCCTCTGTAGATTTATAAGCATTATTATTATTATTATTATTATTATTATTATTATATATTATTATTATTATTATTATTATTATTATATTATTATTATTTTGTTGTTGTTTATTATTATTATTATTATTATTATTATTATTATTATTATTATTATTATTATTATTATTATTATTATTATTATTATTATTATTATTATTATATTGAAGAAAATCACTGTGGGCGATAAACGCCTACCATGCGGGAAACGTAGCTAAATAAGATGTTTCACCCCTTGAACTTTGCGCTCCGTGTAGAGCATTATCAAGTCATGACTTGATGAAGCTCTACACAGAGCGAGAAAACGTCTCGGTAAAGCAGCACTACATTTCGAACACACCTCATGCTGTGCGCTCATTGAGAGCTTCCAGTGCGAAAAGTGCTCAATATACAACTTACACCTGATTGTATCAGGGGATACTTATGATACATGAAGCTTGCTGGTCGCATACACTTTGTGAACTCTGATTGGCAACGTATAAATAGCATTCGTACGTTACTAAACGTGTGGGTTGTTACCTTTGGATGAGATTATATTACATTTTTGAGTTATGAGGCATTTCAAGCGATTACATTTCTAAGAAATTGCTTGTGTAATACACAAAGAAATCTACTTTTGGGCTAGAAGTGAATTTTTTTTTTTCACTTGTGAATTGTGGGTATTGTGGGTATTGTGTGACTTGTATAACTCTGAGGAGAGGGTTATTTATCATTGTCCGGGCGAAACGTTGTTGATTTGGGTGTTGGGGGAAACGTTCTTGACTTAATGGTATGGTATTGTTGTAAATATTGATATCTGTCTACCTTTCTTACCTGTCTGCTTTATTTACCTATCTGCCTTCTTGTCTGTCTGCTTTCCGTACCTATCTGCCTTCTTGTCTGTCTGCTTTCCGTACCTATCTGCCTTCTTGTCTGTCTGCTTTCCGTACCTATCTGCCTTCTTGTCTGTCTGCTTTCCGTACCTATCTGCCTTCTTGTCTGTCTGCTTTCCGTACCTATCTGCCTTCTTGTCTGTCTGCTTTCCGTACCTATCTGCCTTCTTGTCTGTCTGCTTTCCGTACCTATCTGCCTTCTTGTCTGTCTGCTTTCCGTACCTATCTCCTTCTTGTCTGTCTGCTTTCCGTACCTATCTGCCTTCTTGTCTGTCTGCTTTCCGTACCTATCTGCCTTATTGTCTGTCTGCTTTCCGTACCTATCTTTGCCTTCTTGTCTGTCTGCTTTCCGTACCTATCTGCCTTCTTGTCTGTCTGCTTTCCGTACCTATCTGCCTTCTTGTCTGTCTGCTTTCCGTACCTATCTGCCTTCTTGTCTGTCTGCTTTCCGTACCTATCTGCCTTCTTGTCTGTCTGCTTTCCGTACCTATCTGCCTTCTTGTCTGTCTGCTTTCCGTACCTATCTGCCTTCTTGTCTGTCTGCTTTCCGTACCTACCTGCCTTCTTGTCTGTCTGCTTTCCGTACCTATCTGCCTTCTTGTCTGTCTGCTTTCCGTACCTATCTGCCTTCTTGTCTGTCTGCTTTCCGTACCTATCTGCCTTCTTGTCTGTCTGCTTTCCGTACCTATCTGCCTTCTTGTCTGTCTGCTTTCCGTACCTAACCTGCCTTCTTGTCTGTCTGCTTTCCGTACCTATCTGCCTTCTTGTCTGTCTGCTTTCCGTACCTATCTGCCTTCTTGTCTGTCTGCTTTCCGTACCTAACTGCCTTCTTGTCTGTCTGCTTTCCGTACCTAACTGCCTTCTTGTCTGTCTGCTTTCTGTACCTAACTGCCTTCTTGTCTGTCTGCTTTCCGTACCTATCTGCCTTCTTGTCTGTCTGCTTTCCGTACCTAACTGCCTTCTTGTCTGTCTGCTTTCCGTACCTATCTGCCTTCTTGTCTGTCTGCTTTCCGTACCTATCTGCCTTCTTGTCTGTCTGCTTTCCGTACCTAACTGCCTTCTTGTCTGTCTGCTTTCCGTACCTATCTGCCTTCTTGTCTGTCTGCTTTCCGTACCTATCTGCCTTCTTGTCTGTCTGCTTTCCGTACCTAACTGCCTTCTTGTCTGTCTGCTTTCCGTACCTAACTGCCTTCTTGTCTGTCTGTTTACCGTACCTATCTACCTTCTTGTCTGTCTGCTTTCCGTACCTATCTGCCTTCTTGTCTGTCTGCTTTCCGTACCTAACTGCCTTCTTGTCTGTCTGCTTTCCGTACCTATCTGCCTTCTTGTCTGTCTGCTTTCCGTACCTATCTGCCTTCTTGTCTGTCTGCTTTCCGTACCTAACTGCCTTCTTGTCTGTCTGCTTTCCGTACCTAACTGCCTTCTTGTCTGTCTGCTTTCCGTACCTAACTGCCTTCTTGTCTGTCTGCTTTCCGTACCTATCTGCCTTCTTGTCTGTCTGCTTTCCGTACCTAACTGCCTTCTTGTCTGTCTGCTTTCCGTACCTAACTGCCTTCTTGTCTGTCTGCTTTCCGTACCTAACTGCCTTCTTGTCTGTCTGCTTTCCGTACCTAACTGCCTTCTTGTCTGTCTGCTTTCCGTACCTAACTGCCTTCTTGTCTGTCTGCTTTCCGTACCTATCTGCCTTCTTGTCTGTCTGCTTTCCGTACCTAACTGCCTTCTTGTCTGTCTGCTTTCCGTACCTAACTGCCTTCTTGTCTGTCTGCTTTCCGTACCTAACTGCCTTCTTGTCTGTCTGTTTACCGTACCTATCTGCCTTCTTGTCTGTCTGCTTTCCGTACCTAACTGCCTTCTTGTCTGTCTGCTTTCCGTACCTAACTGCCTTCTTGTCTGTCTGCTTTCCGTACCTAACTGCCTTCTTGTCTGTCTGTTTACCGTACCTATCTACCTTCTTGTCTGTCTGCTTTCCGTACCTAACTGCCTTCTTGTCTGTCTGTTTACCGTACCTATCTGCCTTCTTGTCTGTCTGCTTTCCGTACCTAACTGCCTTCTTGTCTGTCTGCTTTCCGTACCTAACTGCCTTCTTGTCTGTCTGCTTTCCGTACCTAACTGCCTTCTTGTCTGTCTGTTTACCGTACCTATCTGCCTTCTTGTCTGTCTGCTTTCCGTACCTAACTGCCTTCTTGTCTGTCTGCTTTCCGTACCTAACTGCCTTCTTGTCTGTCTGCTTTCCGTACCTAACTGCCTTCTTGTCTGTCTGCTTTCCGTACCTAACTGCCTTCTTGTCTGTCTGCTTTCCGTACCTATCTGCCTTCTTGTCTGTCTGCTTTCCGTACCTAACTGCCTTCTTGTCTGTCTGTTTTCCGTACCTAACTGCCTTCTTGTCTGTCTGCTTTCCGTACCTATCTGCCTTCTTGTCTGTCTGCTTTCCGTACCTAACTACCTTCTTGTCTGTCTGCTTTCCGTACCTAACTGCCTTCTTGTCTGTCTGCTTTCCGTACCTAACTGCCTTCTTGTCTGTCTGTTTACCGTACCTATCTGCCTTCTTGTCTGTCTGCTTTCCGTACCTAACTGCCTTCTTGTCTGTCTGCTTTCCGTACCTAACTGCCTTCTTGTCTGTCTGTTTACCGTACCTATCTACCTTCTTGTCTGTCTGCTTTCCGTACCTAACTGCCTTCTTGTCTGTATGCTTTATTCACCCACCTGCCTTCCTCACCCACCTGCCTTCCTCACCCACCTGCCTTCCTGCTCTCCTCTTTACCCAAGCTGGCAGTCTTACGAGTGTAATATAAACCTTTTTTCCCGTTATATATAACATTACAAAATATAATAAGAGTGAACTGGAGTGGTAAGTTCCACACACCATTACTCCTAAGTTGTGCAACGTACATGCACGGACAAGAGTCTACATGCAAGCACGATCACGTACATGGTCTACAAATATGCACACAATATATATTATATATTTATATATATATATATATATATATATATATATATATATATTATATATATATATATATATATATATATATATATATATATATATATATAATATATATTTATATATATTATATATATATATATATATATATATATATATATATATATATATAATATATATATATATATATATTATATATATATATATATATATATATATATATATATATATATATATATATATATATATATATATATATATATATATATATACATATATGTATATATATGTATATACACAGGCGCTCTGTGTGTGTATATATATATAAAATTGTTCTTTTTTTGTCATTGTTTGCGTGTGTGTCTGTTGTTTACGTTTGTTCAACACGTGCATTTTTCAACGGCCTTTGAGATACGTGGATAATATTCGCTTGCGTATTGACACAGTGAGCAATACACACACACACACACACACACCACACACACACACCACACACACACACACACACACACACACACACACACACACACAACAATATCTCCTGTCACAATAGCAGCAGATTACATCTGGTCAAAGCAATGGCCATGTTTCTCGTGATAAATTAGAAAAACTGGTTCAAAGACGAGGGTAACGAAGCGAATTGGCAAAAAAACTGCCGTCAAGCCTTCCATTTTCCACCCAACTGTTGACTCAAGAAGTCAATATATATATATATATATATATATATATATATATATATATATATATATATATATTATAATATATATATATATATATATATATATATATATATATATTATATATATATATATATATATATATATATATATATATATATATATATTTTATATAAAGTTCGTGCCGAATAGGCAGAATTTGCGATCTTGGCTTAAATAGCAACGCTGATCTTGCCATATAGGATAAGTGAAAATTTGTGTATGCAATAATTTCGCCAAAATCATTCTGAACCTAACGAAAAAAAATATATTTCACTGTGTTTGTTTAGTATTAAATTATTGTAAACAAATCTAAAATATATTTAGTTGGGTTAGGCTAAAATAAATTGTTCTTGTTATAATAAGGTTAGGTAAGTTTTCTAAGATTCTTTTGGTGCAAAATTATAAATTTTTACATTAACATTAATGAAAAAATATATATCTTTAAACGTATAAGAGAAAATTTTAGAAAAGACTTAATTTTAAATGAATTCTTGCTAATTGACCAGTTTTTACATATTCGGCACGATATATATATATATATATATATATATATATATATATATATTTTAAAATATATATATATATATATATATATATATATATATATTATATATATATATATATATAATGTATTTATATACACATATATATAATCTGTGTGTGTCTGTGTCTGTGTGTGAAGTGATCGGGTATAATTCAACAGGGTAAAGAAGAGCTCCAGTTCCCTAGATCACGAGCACTTGTGCCAATTATCAAAGGTCAACAAGCAGCCTGGTACAGCTGGGGACAAATACATGATCATTGGTTAAAATGAGCTAATCCAGCAGGATTAATCACCTAATTATTGGAGGGATTACCGGAGCCTCACTCCCGTGTGTGCGTGCTGGCGTGTGTGCGTGGTCGTACATTCGTAATTACTTTCCATTCGTGACCTTAATATCATCCAGCATCTTATTTATCTTCCTATTTCCATGAGTATGAAGTATGTCGTGAACATGTCTCTCTCTCTATCTCCCTCTTCTATGTTCAGTGTGTCTGCAGATTTTTTTTAAGTTACTGTACTAGTTTTATTAGGAATCTCTTTCTCCCTGCCAAGGTACATTAATTTTGGTGAAGGGTTCTTGATCCAAGGAAAGATTATGTCACCTTCATTTCCTTAAATTACACTAATTCACCCTTGTATTTTTCCTTTTATTGTGGCCTTATAACAACACCAATAATAATAATAATAATAATAATAATAATAATAATAATAATAATAATAATAATAATAATAATAATAATAGTAATAATAATAATATAATAATAATAATAATAATAATAATAATAATAATAATAGTAATAATAATAATAATAATAATAATAATAATATAATAATAATAATAATAATAATAATAATAATAATACAGTAATGTGGCTGCCATAATGGTTTATATATATATATATATATATATATATATATATATATAATATATTATATATATATATATATATATATAATATAACATTATGATAGTAGGTTGGTAGACAGCAACCACCCAGGGAGGTACTACCGTCCTGCCAAGTGAGTGTAAAACGAAAGCCTGTAATTGTTTTACATGATGGTAGGATTGCTGGTGTCTTTTTTTCTGTCTCATAAACATGCAAGATTTCAGGTACGTCTTGCTACTTCTACTTACACTTAGGTCACACTGTACATACATGTACAAGCATATATATACACATCCCTCTGGGTATTCTTCTATTTTCTTTCTAGTTCTTGTTCTTGTTTATTTCCTCTTATCTCCTTGGGGAAGTGGAACAGAATTCTTCCTCCGTAGGCCATGCGTGTTGTAAGAGGCGACTAAAATGCCGGGAGCAAGGGGCTAGTAACCCCTTCTCCCGTATAAATTACTAAATTTAAAAAGAGAAACTTTCGTTTTTCTTTTTGGGTCACCCTGCCTTGGTGGGATACTGCCGGTGTGTTGAAAAAAAAGAAAGAAATATATATATATACATACATAGTATGTAAACTAGACCAAATATTTCTCCTTGTATTTCCTGTTGCTGCCGTTAGGGAAAATACCTGTGTATGTTTTTGTAGAGATTATATACTGAAGACGGTATAGGCGCCCGGCGGCGCCTCCGTCGAATTTGCATTGCAAGAAAATAAGTATTTTTTGTATCCCCTAATGTTGTATTTTTTTACTATGCAGATCCCGTGTGGAGGCAAACAACCCCATTGAATAACGACTAGTGTGTGTGTGTGTGTGTGTGTGTGTGTGTGTGTGTGTGTGTGTGTGTTGTATTGTTCTCTTTGGCCTCAGAAAAACACACAGATATACACTTACATGATCAATACATGGCTTTACGAGGTGGCACGACATGGCTTTCAAAGCCAGGAGTAAACTCATTAACGGCTAATAGGTGGAACCAGGAGCTGTTGCTTGACCCTGCAACCACATATAGGTGAATATAGGTGATACGAATACACACACACACACACACACACACACACACACACACACACACACACACACACACACACACACACACACACACTCACGGCTCAGGGAGAGTGACCTAGTAGCGATCAGTGAAGAGGCGGGGCCAGGAGCTCGGACTCGACCCCCGCAACCTCAACTAGGTGAGTACAACTAGGTGAGTACACACACAGGAGCTGAGTCTCGACCCCTGCAACCACAATTAGGTGAGTACACACACACAGGGGTCACAGTTGGAAGTTGAAGACTCAGATGAGTCACAGGGATGTTAGGAAGCATTTCTTCAATCACACAGTTGTCAGGAAGTGAAATAGTCTGGCAAGTGATGTAAAGGAGGCAGGATCCACACTTAGTTTAAAGAAGAGGTATGATAAAGCTCATGGAGCAGGAAGAGTGACCTAGCAGCTACCAGTAAAGAGACGAGGCCGGGAGCTGTGACTCGACCCCTGCCACCACAACTAGGTGAGTACACACACACACACACACACACACACACACACACACAATAGACCTGGCAGTTCCTGCTATGTGTTGTACTCATCAGAGAATCAGACTATTAACTCACCATTAAGGATTTACTAAGATTATATCAACTAATGCAGGATGTCTGCAACAGCGTAAGATCAATCTGGTCTCGACTCCTCTTACAAAATCTCACCTTAAACTAAAGTTAGCTTACTGTACACAACTGTCAGGTAGAGTTAATTTATATTTCCTTAAACGCGAGATTTATTAAGAAAATTCACATCGCTTAGGCAAGCCAGTTGTGGCTTCTGTCGAGTTAGGTTAGGTAAGGTTTGTCAGGAAAAAGGACAAGCCTTTCCTAAGGCGGGTCTTAAGTCAGGGTTCTTCGTAATGACACACACATCACAGAAGTCAGCAGCCGAGTTCTCCTTTGGCTTGTTTTACGGCTAGTGTCTTCATGATTTGACGTGCTGTTGGAATGTTAGCAAATTAACATTTACGAAGGGATTCATTTGAAATGGTTAGCTGGACTCGAGTCCTGGAGGTGAGAATATAGTGCCTTCACTCTGAAGGATGGGTGGGGATGTTCCAATTTGTAGCCCAACCTGAACTGTGACGCCAGCAAGGATCTAATCAGACATTGATTAGACATAAATAACCGGCACATAGGAGAGAGGAGCTTACGACAACGTTTCGGTCCGACTTGAACCAATTACAATGGGACTTAGTGTATTATTAGCGTATTGTTCCTGACACGATAATGTGTCTCCTTGTTCTTTAAAGACAGTGATTAAGTGAATGATGGTCAGAGAGTTTTCTCGTTTTGTGTATTACCTAATTGTGGTTGCAGGAGTCGAGTTGCAGCTTCTGGCCCCGTCTCTCCTCTGGCTGGTACTGGGTTCACTCTTTCCCGGCTACGTGAACTCTGTCATATCTAATTTTAAAACGATGTATGGATTCCGTGTGTTCGTGTGTGCGTGTGTGTGTGTGTGTTTGCTCTCTGTATAGCGGTAATGGTGTTTAAGGGGAATTGTTTGCAGGACTTTATTGCACACTGTTTGCTTGCATGCGTACTGGTTTGCTTGCTGTGGAAGGAAGGCAGAGGCTTGGGGCAGAGATAAGACAAATGGGGTGCTTGCGTGATGCAAGCAAGGAGAGAAGGGGAGAGAGAGAGAGAGAGAGAGAGGAGAGAGAGAGAGAGAGAGAGAGAGAGGAGGAGAGAGAGAGAGAAGAGAGAGAGAGAGAGAGAGAGAGAGAGAGAGAGAGAGAGAGAGAGAGAGAGAGATTACGAACAAGGACTTGCAAGGTCAGACCAAAAAATAACGTCCCATGACATTATCACACCTCGCCTATATTAACTCACTTCACCTCCAGCCTATATTAACTTCCAAGCTTAAACTACGTTCCGATCTATTAGGCTTCATTTTAACCTGTTTCCAATATACTAACGGGTGTTTGAGCCTGTTAGTATATCGTTTTCGATATAATATACTTCTTAATATAGCCAGCAAGCTTTCCATTCTAACATATTACGTGTAATGAAGAGTGAGGGTGACGGTGTAATGTCTCGTGAATATCGAAAATATGGTTGTATTTTCTGGGCTATGTAATTTTGGTTCTGTTGTATTATGGCTGTGTATGTATTTTGGGGATGTGGGTTATTCTGCACAGCTCTTCTGATGTTACTATAAACACTGGAGATGGTGCCCCAGCAACACTTGTTGTAACTACAAACACTGGAGATGGTGCACCAGCAACACTGTTGTTGTAACTACGAACACTGTAGATGGTACACCAGCAACACTTGTTGTAACTACAAACACTGGAGATGGTGCCCCAGCAACACTGTTGTTGTAACTACAAACACTGAGGATGGTACACCAGCAACACTGTTGTTGTAACTACAAACACTGTAGATGGTACACCAGCAACACTGTTGTTGTAACTACAAACACTGAGGATGGTACACCAGCAACACTGTTGTTGTAACTACAAACACTGTAGATGGTACACCAGCAACACTGTTGTTGTAACTACAAACACTGGAGATGGTACACCAGCAACACTGTTGTTGTAACTACAAACACTGTAGATGGTTACACCAGACAACACGTTGTTGTAACACAAACACTGGAGATGTGCACCAGCAACACTGTTGTTGTAACTACAAACACTGTAGATGGTACACCAGCAACACTGTTGTTGTAAACTACAAAACACTGTAGATGGTACACAGCAACACTTCTGTTGTAACTACAAACACTGAGGATGTACACACAACACTGTTTTGTAACTACAAACACTGAGATGGTACACCAGCAACACTGTTGTTGTAACTACAAACACTGAAGATGGTACACCAGCAACACTGTTGTTGTAACTACAAACACTAAAGATGGTACACCAGCAACACTGTTGTTGTAACTACAAACACTAAAGATGGTACACCAGCAACACTGTTGTTGTAACTACCCAAAAAAACCCAAAAATGGAAACACCAGAAAACTGTTGTTGTAAAATACAAACACAAAGATGGTACGCCAGCAACACTGTTGTTGTAACTACCCAAACACCCGAGGGATGTACACCAGCAACACTGTTGTGTAACACAAACACTGAGATGGTACACCAGCAACACTGTTGTGTAACAAAAAAACCACTGAGGATGGT
>NC_069484.1:11394629-11404629 GCF_026875155.1 Cherax quadricarinatus | reverse complement strand
AGTGCTGGTCAGGTGAGTGCTGGTGCAGGTGAGTGCTGGTGCAGGTGAGTGCTGGTGCAGGTGAGTGCTGGTGCAGGTGAGTGCTGGTGCAGGTGAGTGCTGGTCCAGGTGAGTGCTGGTGCAGGTGAGTGCTGGTGCAGGTGAGTGTTGGTGCAGGTGAGTGCTGGTCCAGGTGAGTGCTGGTCCAGTGAGTGCTGGTGCAGGTGAGTGCTGGTCCAGGTGAGTGCTGGTGCAGGTGAGTGCTGGTGCAGGTGAGTGCTGTCCAGGTGAGTGCTGGTCAGGTGAGTGCTGGTGCAGGTGAGTGCTGGTGCAGGTGAGTGCTGGTCCAGGTGAGTGCTGGTGCAGGTGAGTGCTGGTCCAGGGTGAGTGCTGGTGCAGGTGAGTGCTGTGGTCAGGTGAGTGCTGGTGCAGGTGAGTGCTGGTCCAGGTGAGTGCTGGTGCAGGTGAGTGCTGGTCCAGGTGAGTGCTGGTGCAGGTGAGTGCTGGTGCAGGTGAGTGCTGGTCCAGGTGAGTGCTGGTGCAGGTGGATGCTGGTGCAGGTGAGTGCTGGTCCAGGTGAGTGCTGGTCCAGGTGAGTGCTGGTGCAGGTGAGTGCTGGTCCAGGTGAGTGCTGGTGCAGGTGAGTGCTGGTGCAGGTGAGTGCTGGTGCAGGTGAGTGCTGGTCCAGGTGAGTGCTAGACCAGATGAGTGCTGGTGCAGGTGAGTGCTGGTCCAGGTGAGTGCTGGTGCAGGTGAGTGCTGGTCCAGGTGAGTGCTGGTGCAGTGAGTGCTGGTGCAGGTGAGTGCTGGTCCAGGTGAGTGCTGGTCCAGGTGAGTGCTGGTGCAGGTGAGTGCTGGTGCAGGTGAGTGCTGGTGCAGGTGAGTGCTGGTGCAGGTGAGTGCTTGTCCAGGTGAGTGCTGGTGCAGGTGAGTGCTGGTCCAGGTGAGTGCTGGTGCAGGTGAGTGCTGGTCCAGGTGAGTGCTGGTGCAGGTGAGTGCTGGTGCAGGTGAGTGCTGGTGCAGGTGAGTGCTGGTCCAGGTGAGTGCTGGTCCAGGTGAGTGCTGGTGCAGGTGAGTGCTGGTCCAGGTGAGTGCTGGTGCAGGTGAGTGCTGGTGCAGGTGAGTGCTGGTGCAGGTGAGTGCTGGTCCAGGTGAGTGCTAGACCAGATGAGTGCTGGTGCAGGTGAGTGCTGGTGCAGGTGAGTGCTGGTGCAGGTGAGTGCTGGTGCAGGTGAGTGCTGGTCCAGGTGAGTGCTGGTGCAGGTGAGTGCTGGTCCAGGTGAGTGCTGGTGCAGGTGAGTGCTGGTGCAGGTGAGTGCTGGTCCAGGTGAGTGCTGGTGCAGGTGAGTGCTGGTGCAGGTGAGTGCTGGTGCAGGTGAGTGCTGGTGCAGGTGAGTGCTGGTGCAGTGGTGTGTCCATAGTGCTGGCAGGTGAGTGCTGGTCCAGGTGAGTGCTGGTGCAGGTGAGTGCTGGTGCAGGTGAGTGCTGGTGCAGGTGAGTGCTGGTCCAGGTGAGTGCTGGTGCAGGTGAGTGCTGGTGCAGGTGAGTGCTGGTGCAGGTGAGTGCTGGTGCAGGTGAGTGCTGGTGCAGGTGAGTGCTGGTCCAGGTGAGTGCTGGTCCAGGTGAGTGCTGGTCCAGGTGAGTGCTGGTCCAGGTGAGTGCTGGTCCAGGTGAGTGCTGGTCCAGGTGAGTGCTGGTCCAGGTGAGTGCTGGTGCAGGTGAGTGCTGGTGCAGGTGAGTGCTGGTGCAGGTGAGTGCTGGTGCAAGGTGAGTGCTGGTCCAGGTGAGTGCTGAGACCAGGTGAGTGCTGGTCCAGTGAGTGCTGGTCCAGGTGAGTGCTGGTCCAGGTGAGTGCTGGTGCAGGTGAGTGCTGGTGCAGGTGAGTGCTGTGCAGGTGAGTGCTGGTGCAGGTGAGTGCTGGTCCAGGTGAGTGCTGGTGCAGGTGAGTGCTGGTCCAGGTGAGTGCTGGTCCAGGTGAGTGCTGGTGCAGGTGAGTGCTGGTCCAGTGAGTGCTGGTCCAGGTGAGTGCTGTGCAGGTGAGTGCTGGTGCAGGTGAGTGCTGTGCAGGTGATGCTGGTCAGGTGAGTGCTGGTGCAGGTGAGTGCTGGTCCAGGTGAGTGCTGGTCCAGGTGAGTGCTGTCCAGGTGAGTGCTGGTCCAGGTGAGTGCTGGTCCAGGTGAGTGCTGGTCCAGGTGAGTGCTGGTCCAGGTGAGTGCTGGTCCAGGTGAGTGCTGGTGCAGGTGAGTGCTGGTCCAGTTGATGAGTGCTGGTGCAGGTGAGTGCTGGTCCAGGTGAGTGCTAGACCAGGTGAGTGCTAGGTGCAGGTGAGTGCTGGTGCAGGTGAGTGCTGGTCCAGGTGAGTGCTGGTCCAGGTGAGTGCTGGTCCAGGTGAGTGCTAGACCAGGTGAGTGCTGGTCCAGGTGAGTGCACTAATGGGTAGTATGCCACCCACAAGAGTCTACCAACACCCCCAAAGGGACCTATTTTCTGCGAAGAACAAAGCTCAAATGTAGGGGGGGTTAGGTCAGTTAGGTTAGGTCATTAGGGTTAAAGGGGTTAGGTTAGTCGGGTTAGAGGTTAGGTTAGTTAGGGTTGGTTTTGGTTTAGGTTAGGTTAGTTTTTGGGAGGTTTAGGTTAGGTTTTAATTTGGTTTGGTTAGGTTTGGTTTGGTTTAGGGAGGTCAGGTTAGGTTAGGTTAATTTTAGGTTTTGGTTAGGGTTGGTTGGGTTTGGTTGGGTTTTTTAGGGTTTGGTTAGGTTTTTTAGGTTAGGTTGGTTAGGTTAGGGGTTAGGTTAGGTTAGTCAGGTTTTGGTTTGGGTTTAAATTAGGTTTAAAATTATTTGGTTTTGGTAGGGGTTGGTTTGGTTAGGGGGGGGTTAGGTTTAAATTATTAAAGAAAAGGACACAATTAACAATTGGGCATTTATTGTGGCAACGTTTCGCTTCCGGAGCTTACAAGCCAATTTCAAACAAAACATGGACCAGAGGGTATATAAAGGGCCCAAATGAGTGAATATAGTGAGGCCCTTTCGATGTTCACTTGGTAGAGTATAGTAGTTTTTTGGAGTGCAAAAGCAATTTTCCACTACACTACACTAACCACTATGAACACGAAATGGTACCCCACTGTATTCACCTCACTCTGAGCCTTTTTTTAAACCCTCTGGTTTCCCTTTTTTGTTTGAAGGGTTGTAAAGCTCCCGGAGGCGAAAAGTTGCCACAATAAAAGTCACATTTGTTGCACTTGTGTCCTTTTACTTTTCTATTGTCGGGAATTCTACCAATTTATTTTGGGTTTGGGTTAGGTTAAGTTGGTTAGGTTGGTTTGGTTAGGTTAGGGTTTGGGCAGGTTAAGTTGGTTAGGTTAGGTTTTAGGTAGGTTTGGTTGGTTAGGGTTAGGTTAAGTTAGGTTAGTTTAGGTTTAGGGTTTGGTTTTTGGGTTTGGGGAAGTTGGGGTTTGTTGGGGGGGTTTGGGCAGGTAGGTTTGGTTAGGAGGTTTTGGGTTGGTTAGGTTTTGGGTTTGGTTAGGTTGGTTTGGAAAATTTTGGTTTAAATTAGGTTTGGTTTGGGGTTTGGTTAGGTTAGGTTTGACTAAGTTGGTTGGTAGGGTTTGGTAGGTTTAACCCATATGTCTCGACTAACCATAATGAACCAGATTCTTCGATTGAAACCCAAAGGGTTACGAAAACTAACTTAAACCCAGAAATTTTATATTTGTGCAGCTGCTATTAAAGAAACAAAAAAAAAAATACAAACCACAATTTTCCTTTTACACAGTTTTTAAATATTAACCGGGTTTAGAACGAAGCTCATTTTTAACGGGCTGCCCTTCGTTTTAAAATTTTTTTTGCTTCCAGTGTGATTTTTGTGCTAGTGGGGGAAGGGCGGCAATAATTTAGCAATTTCACGAACACCAACTAATTTTTAATGTAATGGTTTTTGTTCGTTTTGCTTTGTTTGTTGCTACGCATTGATGCTCTCTATTTTTTACGCTATTTTTTTGTTAGTGTTTTTGTTGCTACTGCTATTGTGCTATTTCTATTTTTGCTACGCTATTGTTCTACCCATTTTGCACTGCTATTGTTGCTCGTTTGTTGCTATGCTTTTGTTGCTACTGCTATTTTTGCTGTTGCATTGTTTTCTCTCTATTTTTGCACTCATTGATCTATTGCTATTGTCACTGCATTGTTGCTACTGCTATTGATCTATTGCTATTGTGCTATGCTATTTTGCTATGCTATTGTTCTATTTATTTTTGCTATGCATTTTGCCTGCTATTGTTGCTACTGCTGTTGTTCTACTGCTATTGTTGCATGCTATTGTTTTCTACTCTATTTTGCTACTGTATTTTTTCAAATGCTATTGTTGCTACTGCTATTTTTGCTAGCATTGAGCTACTGCTATTTTTGCTACTGCTATTGTGAGTGTTATTGTGCTACTGTATTTTTGCTACTGCTATTGTTTTCTAATGCTATTGTTGCCCACTGCTATTTTTTGCGTTTCTATTGTTGCTTGCTATTGTTGCTATGCTATTGTTGCTGTTTGTATTGTTGCCTCATTGTTTCTAGGATTTTGCTACTGCTATTGTTTATTGTATTGATGCTCTGCATTGTTCTCTGATATTGTTGCATTCTATGATCTAGCTATTTTCTACTGCTATTGTTGCTACGCTATTGTTTTGTTCTATTGTTGCAAGCTATTTTACTATTGCTATTGATGCTACTGCATTGTTCCTACTGCTAAAGTTCTTTCTATTATGCTACTGCTATTTTTGCACTGTATTTTTGCATGCTATTTTTGCATGTACTGTTGCTAATGCTTTTGTTGCTATGTTTTGTTGTTAAGCTTTGATGCTACTGCTATTGTTACACTGCTATTTTTGTATTGCTATTAGTTACTCTATAGTTGCTACTGTATTTTTGCTACTTTATTGTTCTACTGCTATTTTTCTATTGCTATCCTTCTATTGCTATTGTGCAATGCTATTGTTGTACTGCTTTTGTTCTAATGCTTTTGTTTCACTGCATTTTATGCACTGCATTTTTCTCGCATTTTTGCTACTACAGGTGCTACTGCCATTGTTGCTATTTCATTGGAGACTGCTATTGTTGCTATGCTATTTTGTAGCTATTGTTGCTACTGCATTTTTTTTTAAAGCTTTTGTTGCTACTGTTATTTTGCTACGTATTTTGCTACGCTATTGTTGCTACTGCATTGTTGCTACTGTTATTTTGCTACTTCTATTGTTCTACTGCATTTTTGCATTGCTATCCTTGCTATTGCTATTGTCTAAAAGCTATTGTTGCTTCGCATTTTTGCTAATGCTTTTGTTGCACTGCTATTTATGCTACAGCATTGTTTCTACTGCTAAAGTTGCTACTACTATTGATCTATGCTATGGTTGTTGCTATTTAGTACTGCTATTTTGCTACTGCTTGTTGCTAGCTATGTTGCTACTGCTTTGTTGCTATGCATTGTTGCTACTGTTATTGTTTTTTCTACGCTTTGATGCATGTTTTTTTTTGTATGCTATTTTTCTGGCCTTATTGTTGCTCGCATTTTCTAGCTATTAGCTACGCTATTTTTGCTACTGCTATTTTTTGCTACGTTTGTTGCTCGCTGTTGTTGCTACGGGTTTGTTTCTACTGCTATTGTTTCTACGTATTGATGCTACTGCTATTGATGCTATCGCTATTGTTGCTATTGCAATTTCTTGCTATTGCTTTGTCTACGCAAATTTTTCTCTGCTATTGTTTTCTACTCATTGTTGCTACGCTACTGTTGTAAAGCTTTGTTGCACGCAAATTTACTATTGCATTTTTTGCCCCGTTTGTTGCTACACTATTTATGCACTGCATTTTTGCTATTGCTATTGTCACACCATTGTTGCACTGATGTTCTGTGCATTGTTTCTAAGCTTTGTTGCTACGTTATTTTTGACTGCAAATTTTTTCTACGCTATTGTTGCTACGCTATTTTGCACTGCATTGATGCACTGCTATTTTGCATTGTAATTTATCCCGCTATTGTTGCTAGCATTGTTGCTCTCTTTTGTTGCACTGATTTGTTGCTAAACCCCCTTTTTTTGCTACTGCATTGTTTCTACTGCTAATTTTTGCTAGCTATTGTTGCTACTGCTATTGTTGCACCGCTTTTATCTACTGCTTTTTTTGCTAATGCTTTGTTGTATGCTAGTTTTATTGGTATTTTTTTCTACTGCATTGTTGTTACGTATTTTGCACGCTATTGTTTTACTGCTATTTTTGCTACTGCTATTTTTGCTAATCTTTTTTTTAGCATTGTTGCACTGCTATTGTTGCTATTGCTATTGTTCCCACTGCTATTTTGCAAAATGCTATTGTTGCTATACTAATGAGCTAAAGCTATTTTTGCATGCTATTGTGCACTGCTATTGATGCTACGCTATTTTTGAAATGCTATTGTTTCTATTGCATTGTTGCTATGCATTGTTGTATGTTTTTGTTGCTAGCTAGTTGCTACTGCTATTTAATGCTACTGTAATGTTGTTTTTTGTATTGTTCTACTGCATTGTTTTCTGTATTGTTGCTACTCTATTGATGAAGCATTGAGCACTGTATTTTTGCACGTATTTTGCCCCTGCTATGTTGTATGCTGCTGTTTCTACTGCATTGTTTCTACTGCCATTTTTGCTTCTGCCCTTGTTTGCCCTGCTTTTGTTTTCAAAGGTTTTTTGCACTGCAATTTTGCTAGAATTTTTTGCCCCCTGCTATTTTGCACTGCTATTTTTTGGTCTTTTGGGGTTTTTACCTTTTTTTGGGGAAAATTTTGGTACCCGGGGATTTTCTTCATCTTTGTCCTCAAAAGGGGAAATTAACACGTTTGTATTCTGTTTTGTGTTGTTGTTAAAGCTGTTGTTGCTGCTGTTATTGGCCTCCATTTTTCCTTCTTTATTTACTGTAGGGGAATATTACTGCTTTCTTTCCCCCTTTATTTCTTCGTTCAAAGTAAAAAATTAGCCGTTTCCCTCCCTGTTGCCGCTGGGGTGCACGCGGGTGCTACTTGGTGGTTTTTTGGGGTGGTTTGCTGGTGGGGGTTTACTGGTGTGGTGTTACTGGGGTGGGCTAGTGGTGGGGTTAGGGGTGGTGCCCACTGGTGGGGTGTTACTGGTGTGGGGTTCTGGTGGTAGTGCTACGGTGGGGGTGCTACTGGTGGTAGTGCTCGGGTGGTTTTACTGGTGGGGTTTTGCGGTGGGGGTGCTATGGTGGTGGTGTTACTGGTGGGGGCTACTGGGGGTGGTGCTACTGGGGTGGTGCACGCGGGGGTGCATGTGATGGTTTATGGTGTGGGTTCTGGTGTGTTTACTGGGGTGGGTTATTTGGGGGTGCACTGGGGGGGGTTAGGTGGGGGGCTATGGTGGGGTTTACTGGT
The DNA here is from genome assembly GCF_026875155.1 of Cherax quadricarinatus. Lineage (NCBI taxonomy): Eukaryota > Metazoa > Arthropoda > Malacostraca > Decapoda > Parastacidae > Cherax > Cherax quadricarinatus. Next base: position 11,397,240 of record NC_069484.1, on the reverse strand, counting down.
GGGGTGTTTCGTGGTGATGCACTGGTGGGGTTTCTGGTGGTTGGGGTACGTGGTGGAGTTACGTGGTGGGGTTGCGGGGGTGTTACTGGGGGGTTTACTGGTGGTGGGTTTGGTGGTGGGTTTTCCCGGTGGGGTGCTACTGGGGGTGGTTTAGGTGGTGGGTTTCTGGGTGGTCTACTGGGGGTGGTACACTTTGGGGGTGCACGGTGGGGTTTTTTATGGGGGTGGGGTTATGGTGGGGGCACTGTGGGTGCACGGTGGGGTGGTTTTTTGGTGGTGGTGCTACTGGGGTGGTGTTTTTTGTGGGGGGTTGCTGGTGGGGTGTACTGGGGGTGGGTTTTTGGTGGGTGTTGCTGTGGGGGTGTTTCGGTGGTGGTGTTACTGTGGTGGTGGTACTGTGGGGTGCTTTGGGGTGCTGTGTGGTGTGGTTTTCTGTGGGGTGTTACGGTGGTGGGTTACTGGTGGGTGGTGTTAGGTGTTGGGGTTTACTGGGTTGTGTTAGGTGGGGGGCTAGTGGTGGCTTTTTTGGTGGGGGGTGTTATGGGGATGGTGTTTTCTGGTGGTTTTTGCTACGCGTGGTGCACTGCTGGGGGTTTTACTGGGGGGGTGCTTTCTCGGTGGTGCACTGGGGGGTGTGTTACTGGGGTGGTGCTACTGGTGGTGGGCTACTGGGGGTGATCTACTGGTGGGGGTTGTTACTGGTGTGGTGTTTTCTGGGGTGGTGCTACGGGGTTTGGTGCACGGGATATGTTACTGTAGTGGTGCTAATGGTGTGGTTTTCTGGTGGTGGTGTGAGTGGGGGCTATGGGGGGTGGGGCTGCGCTGGTGGTTTTTACTGGTGGGGGTGCTACTGGTGGGGGGTGTTATGTGGGGGTGTTATGGTGGTGGGGCTACTGGGTGGGGCTACTGCTGGTGGTGCTCTGTGGTGGGGACTGGGGTGGTGCTACTGCTGGTGGGTTTCTACGGTGTGGGTTTCTGGTGTGGTGTATGGTGGGTGCTACTGGTATGTTTCTAAATGGGGGTGGTGTTACTGGTGGTGGTGTTTCGGTGGGGTGCTCTGGTGGGGGGGTTTCTACGGAGTAGTGTTTCGGGGGGGTGTATGGTGGTGGGGTTACTGGTGTGGTGCTGATGCTGGGGGTGCTACTGGGGGTGGCTGCTGCTGGGGGGGTTCTGGGGGTGGTGCTAATGGTGGTGGGTTTTCGTGGGGTGTTACTGGTGGGGGTGTTAAGGTGGGGTGTTACTGGGGGGGTGTTATGGGGGTGGGGTTTCGGTGTGGGCTACTGCTGGTGGTGTTTCTGCTGGTGGTTTTTACTGTGGTGTTTTCGGTAGGGTGCACTGGGTGGGCTTTCGGTGGTGGTGTACGGTGGTGGTGCACTGCGGTGGTTTATGGTGGTGGTGTTACTGGTGGTTGGGGTTATGGGGGTGGTGCTACTGGTGGGGGTGCTACGGGGGGTGTTACCGGTGGGGTGCTATGGTGGTGGTGCTATGGTGATGAGCTACTGTGGGTGGTGTTAATGGTGGGGGTGTTTCGGTTTTGGGGCACTAGGGTGGTGCTACGGTGGTGGTGTTTTCTGGTGGTGGGGAAATGGTGGTGGTTGTTACTGGGGGGGGTCTGAGCTGGAGGGGCTACTGGGTGGTGTGCTGTGGTGGTGTTACTGGGGTGGGGCTACTGGGGGGGTGCTACGTTGGGGGTGCACTGGTGTGGTGTTTTGGTGGGGTATGGGGGGTCTACTTTGGGGGGGTGCTACTGGGGGTGGGCTACGCTGGTGGGGTTACGGGGGTGGTGCTACTGGTGGTATGCTACTGGGGGGGGTGCTACTGTGGGGGTCTACTGGTGTTGGTGTTATGGGGTGGTGCTACTGGTGGGGGTCTATGGGGGTGGGCTACTGGGGGGGTGCACTGATGGGGGGTATTCTGGTGGGGGGCTTTTTGGTTTTTAAATGATGGGGGTGGCTGGCCCCGGGGGTGTTATGGGGGTGGGCTAGGTGGTGGGGTTCTGAGTGGCCACTGCTGGTAGGCTAGTGGGGGTTTACTGGTAGTTTTGGGGCTACTGTGGGGTTTTGCTCTGAGGTGGGGGTTTACTGCTGGTTTGTCATGCTGGTGGTGTTTTGCTGGTGGTGATACTGTGGTGGGTGCTGCCTGCTGGGCACTGCGGGTGGTGTTTTCTGGCGGGGGGCTACTGGGGGGGGTGGCTACTGCTGGTCGTGGTGGGGCTGTTGCTGCGATGGTGCACTGGTGGTGCTACGCTGGTGGGCTACTACTGGTGGTGCACTGCGTGCTACTGCGGTGGGCTAAATGTGGGGGTGCTCCTGGTGGTGGGTACTGTGGTAGTGCCACTGCTGGTGGGGCTACGCTGGTGAAGCTAATGCTGGGGTGCACTGCATGAGTTTGTTAGGGGGTGGAACAATCGGGAGTGATGCAGTGGGGGGCGCATCAATACATAGCTTTAAGAAAGTATCAAGGCTTTTGACAGGGGGAGGCGGGACCCAGTAGCGACCAGTGAAGAGGCGGTGCCAGGGAAATTTGACTACCCCCCACAAGGGCAAACAAGTGAGTACAATTTGGTGGAAAAACACTCACACACACACACACAACACACCACACACACACA
>NC_069484.1:11389629-11392129 GCF_026875155.1 Cherax quadricarinatus | reverse complement strand
TTATTGTTATTATTACAACCGTGAAGAACAATGGTGTTGTTCAGAAGGTGGTGACACAGGTGTTTGTGTGTACTCCACAGGTCCTCCTGAGGAAGTCAACAACTGCACGGTGCTTAATGTTACATCTCACTCAGCAAGTGTAATCTGTATGCCAGGTTTCGACGGAGGTCTTCCTCAGAGGTTTCTTCTACAGGTAAGCCCCACCTGTGGGGGGTCTTTTTGGTTTTCTGGGCGTGTGTTTTAATTCCACTGGTGTCGAAATTGCGATACCCTACCCCTTTTTGGGCAGAGTAATACAGGGTGTTTCAATATAATGACCCAATTTTACCTGCACGAAGATCTCAAATCGGGTCCATCTTTTCGAAACACCCTGTAATGTTATTCTCTCTCTCTCTCTCTCTCTCTCTCTCTCTCTCTCTCTCTCTCTCTCTCTCTCTCCTCTCTCTCTTCTCTCTCTCATACCACGTAGTTTCACTTCATATTTCTTCACATTTTACAAGTGTAAGTTCCTGGTGTCGGGAAACAGAGGATATAAAAATGATATTTACGATATAATGCATTCATAATATCCTGTGTGTGTGTGTGTGTGTGTGTGTGTGTGTGTGTGTGTGTGTGTGTGTGTGTGTGTGTGTGTGTGTGTGTGTGTGTGTGTGTGTGTGTAATAACACATAATTTACGCTGAAAATGATATTGTAAGAAAATATGAGAACTTAATTAATATCTTGAAAATATTCATAAAAATAGTAACTTATGTATAATTAAAAACAGGTTATCGATATTAATGAAAAGAGTTGGAGGACGGAAAATACTCTGGAAGATCAGAGTGAATGTGCACTCTTAACCGAGAAAGAAGGATCGGTAAGCCAGTGGAAGGCCTTGGTCAGATGACCAAAAGCTCCAAAAGCTCATCATATAACAAAGTCCCGTTTCAGGAAACACTTGTCCTGGTTCCTGACGAATCTTACCTAACCTAGTCTACATAATGTTGGTCTGCTCTATGCTCGAGAGGGTCTGGCTGGTTCAGTCACCCTGCAAAGGAGGTATGTGTCTCAGCCAACCCACTGTCACTCTGAAACATCAGAATGCCTCAGCACCTTAGCTAAACAGATCAATCTAGAGTGATTGACTCACTGCTAGATGGCTCCGGCTAGACGCTTTCAACTGGTTGAGATTGATACTGTAATTTATAGGCCTGACTTACGATTTTTTTCACATTTTCACATCCATATGACAACACAAACCTCGTCAGTGCTATGAAGAACCTAAGGTTTAATTAGCTTTAAACCCAGGAACAAAAGAGCGCCTCCATTTCCTCGCATCAAAAGCCCATCAAAGTATCCACGCACTTCCAACCGAAGGGAAAAAAACCCAGGAAATAGCAATTAAAACGTAAACAACAGTATAGTTGAGAAACTTGTTATTGAAGTCCTGCGTATTCAATCTTTTTCCCAGCTACTACCATAGTCAGAGAAACTATACAGGAGAGCTTTAAACTGAAGAGAGCTTTAAACTGAGGAGAGCTTTAAACTGAGCAGAGCTTTAAACTCAGGAGAGCTTCAAACTGAGGAGAGCTTTAAACTGAGGAGAGCTTTAAACTCAGGAGAGCTTTAAACTCAGGAGAGCTTTAAACTCAGGAGAGCTTTAAACTCAGGAGAGCTTTAAACTGAGGAGAGCTTTAAACTCAGGAGAGCTTTAAACTGAGAAGAGCTTTAAACTGAGGAGAGCTTTAAACTCAGGAGAGCTTTAAACTCAGGAGAGCTTTAAACTGAGGAGAGCTTTAAACTCAGGAGAGCTTCAAACTGAGGAGAGCTTTAAACTGAGGAGAGCTTTAAACTCAGGAGAGCTTTAAACTGAGGAGAGCTTTAAACTGAGGAGAGCTTTAAACTGAGGAGAGCTTTAAACTCAGGAGAGCTTTAAACTGAGGAGAGCTTTAAACTCAGGAGAGCTTTAAACTCAGGAGAGCTTTAAACTGAGGAGAGCTTTAAACTGAGCAGAGCTTTAAACTGAGGAGAGCTTTAAACTGAGGAGAGCTTTAAACTGAGGAGAGCTTTAAACTCAGGAGAGCTTTAAACTGAGGAGAGCTTTAAACTCAGGAGAGCTTTAAACTGAGGAGAGCTTTAAACTGAGGAGAGCTTTAAACTGAGGAGAGCTTTAAACTGAGGAGAGCTTTAAACTGAGGAGAGCTTTAAACTCAGGAGAGCTTTAAACTGAGGAGAGCTTTAAACTCGGGAGAGCTTTAAACTGAGGAGAGCTTTAAACTGAGCAGAGCTTTAAACTGAGGAGAGCTTTAAACTGAGGAGAGCTTTAAACTGAGGAGAGCTTTAAACTCAGGAGAGCTTTAAACTGAGGAGAGCTTTAAACTGAGGAGAGCTTTAAAACTGAGGAGAGCTTTAAACTGAGGGAGACTTTAAACTGAGGAGAGCTTTAAACTGAGGAGAGCTTTAAACTGAGGAGAGCTTTAAACTGAGGAGAACTTTAAACTGAGGAGAACTTTAAACTG
>NC_069484.1:11367129-11382129 GCF_026875155.1 Cherax quadricarinatus | reverse complement strand
GTACCCCCATGTGCCCCAATAAAGTGCCCTCCTAGGAAGGTAACGTCAGTGCAAATAGTGCCCCCCAAGTGACCCCCAAGTGCCCATAAGTGCCTAAAGTACCCCAAGTTAGCCCCTAAGTGCCTCCCCACAAGTACCCCAATGTGCCACTCCCCATGTGCCCCTTAAGTCGCCCTTATAGTACCTCCAAGTGCCCACCATGTCCACGAGTACACCCCAAGTTGCCTCTAAGTCCCCCCTTCACCCCCAAGTAACCCCAAAGTGCCCCTAAGTCCACCCAAAGTGACTTCAAGAGCCCTAATGCCACAAGTGCACCAAGTGCCCGCGTGAGGCCCTCTAAGTTGCCTACCCAAGTGGCCTCCCAAGTGCCTCAAGTGCCCCAAAGAGCCCCGAAGTGCCCCATGTGCCCCCAAGAAGCCCACAAGTGCCCCAAGTTGCCCCAAGAGCCCCCCCAAGTGTCACCAAGTGCCCCATGAAGCCCCCAAGTGCCCCAAGTTGCCACCAAGAGCCCTCCGCAAGTGGCCCCAAGTGCCCCTCAAGTGCACCCAATTGCCGCCCCTGGATTTTATATATCAAAAGTCCAATTTTTTACGGAATTCTTTGTTTTTTTTGAGTTTGGCGTTGAAAAATGAAGTGTTGAAGGGTAGAAATTTTATTCCATCTTCTATATATTATTTTACTTTATTATACAAATTAAAGGCAGTCAGAAAAAAGTATATTGTTTGTTATATTATCGATCAAAACAAAAAATTTCAACATCTTTTTTGTCTCTTTTTTTTTAATTATTCGTTGACATTTAAATATTAGAAAATTGGCGTCTTGGATTCTTGATTATGGTTTTTGTATGGTCCTTGGATTACGATGTGTGATCCGTGTCCTCTGATGTGTGGTTCCTTGATTATGATGTCTGATCCTTGATTATGATGTGTGGTTCTTGATTATGATGTGTGATCCTTGATTATGATTGTGTGGTTCTTGATTTGGATGTGTGATCCTTGATTATCGATGGTGTGGTCCATTGATTATGATGTTGATCCTTGATTATGATGTGTTGTTCTTGATTATGATGTCTGATCTTGATTATGATGTGGTGTGGTTCTTGATTATGATTGTTTGGTCCTTTGATTATGATGTTTTGGTTCTTGGTTATAGATGTTTTGTTTCGAGAGATATGATGTTGGTTCTTGATTTGTTATGTCTTGATTATCATGATCTGTTCCTTGTAATGATGTATGTTCCCCTGAATTATGATGTCTGCTCCTGATAATGATGATGGCCTTGATAATACATGTCTGGTCCTTGTTAATGGACGTTCTGGTCCTTGATAATGATGTCTGGTTCTTGGTTTATGATGTTGGTTAGATTGATTATTGAGTCCTGGTGTAATCTGTATGTGTTATTCAAGGTCGTGTGTGGTGTGTACTCACCTATAGTGTGGTTTGCAGGGGTCGAGGACTCAAGCTCCTGGCCCCGCATCCCTCTTCATGTTCACGCTAATGGTTCCTCTCTCTCTCTGCTTTCATGAGCTTTGTCGACTCTCTGTTACATAAAAACTATGTATGGTTCCTGCCTTCCACTACTTCACTGCCCTTGGCTATTCCACTTGCTTACAATAATATGACTGAAGAAATATTCCTAACGTCCAATGTGACTCGTCTGAGTCTTCAGCTTCAGTGTGACCCCTTGGTCCCTGGTCACTCCTCTCTGGACACTACTATCTTGTCCACTTGTCTTCTATTCCACGCAGTATCTTGATATGGTCGTTTATCATGCTCCCTTGATCCTTATGTCCTCCAGTGTCGTCAGTCGATTTCCCTTAACGCCTTTCCTCGTACGACAATTCCATGTGAAGACTTCAAGAAAAGCAACTGGACTAGGCCTTGTTGCAATAATTTGTACTAGTCTCTAATTCTGTTGACGTGCTGGACCGGTGTGGGTTCCAGACTGGTGCTGCATACTCAGTATGGGGTTCTACATACACAGTGGGTACAGTGTTCGTTGAAACGATTCCTTATTAAAGGTATCGGAACGCTATTCTCTAGGTTTGCCAGGCGCCCGTATGCATGCAGCGGTTATTGGTTGATTTGATGTTGTGCCTCCGGTGTTGTGTCGGGTTATGGTCACACCAAGGTCTTTCTCCCTGAGTGAGGTCTGTAGTCTTTGTCCTACCTAGCCTATATTTTGTCTGCGGTCTCTTGCCCTCCCCAATCTGTCATGACTTTGCCATTTGTGGATTGAATTCCGAGGAGCCAGTTACTGGACCACATGTCCAGCGCTATCCAGGTCTCTTTGCTAGTTCCTGCCTCATCATCATCCGATTTAATTCTTATTCGATCAACTTCACGTTCATCTGCGAAAAGGGACACTTCAGAGTCTATTACATCCTCATTGTCGTTCAAATATATCAACAAATAGCGCTGGTCATAGGAAAACTGACCCCTGTTGGGACCCCGCTCGTAACAGGCGCCCACTGTGATACCTCTTCACGTACCATTGACTCGTTGCTGCCTCCTGTCATGTATTTCCCTTATCCATTGCAGTTGACCCTTCCTTTTAGGTGTGCCTCGATACTCCCGCTTCAGCACTGAATATCTTGTGGGGAATACTGTGTCAAAGAAGTCCATCCTGCAGTCTAGGAAAATGCGAATCTACCCACCCTCTCTCTCGTGTCTTACTCTGGTTACCTTGTTATAAAACTCACAGGAGGTTTGTGATTACAAGATTTGCCTTCCATGACCATCGATGGTTTTTGCATTTGTATAATCTTGTTCGGCTTTCCAGGTGTTCGACCACACTCTCCTCATGTTTTAATCTTCTACGATGACTTATGCACACAATACATTGGTCAGAGTCCACAGGTCTGTAGTTTAGTGCCTCGTTTCTGTTTCCTTTCTTAAAATATGTGGTGAACTACATTAGCTGTCTTCCATTTCTCAGGGTAGTTGCCCAGTTTCGAGGGATTGTGTTGAAGATTGTGGTGTAGAGGCACACACAGCATCTCTGCTACTTCTCTAAGGACCCATGGGGTGTTGTAGTCGGTCCCATCGCCTTTGAGGTTGTCATGGTCACTTAAGAGTTCTTCACTCATCCTCAGTCGTTCGTATTGTCATCCAGACACTTGTTGGTAAGTATTCCCTCTTGTTTGTTCCCTTTCTGTGCTGTCTTCCGCACGCCGCTTCTGATCTTACTGTAAAAACTTCCTTAAATCTCCTGTTCAGATCCTCACATTACCTCCTGATCATTTTTGTGAGTTCTCCACCTTCTGTCCTTACTCTGGATCACGCCTGGTCTTTGGACTTGTTTGTCTTCCTCTGATGTGGCTATACAAACTAGTTTCGGGGCTGTCTTGGTTTCTCGATGCTATGTCATTTTCATGTACTGTGGCTGGGCTCCCTCTTAACTGTGCGTTTACTCGTTCCTGGCTCTGGACCTAGATCTCCCTATTTTAGTGTAGTTCTCTGCTTCTGTACTTTTTCCATTCTCTATTGCACTTTGTTTTGCGACCTTACACCGTCGGGTAAACCAGGGGCTTGTTCTGTGTCTTCCACGTTGTTACTGTTGCCCTTGGGAATATGAACCTTATCCATGCCTCCTTGCCTCTTTGTTGCTAATTATTCCATTCATTTCATTTACTGGCTTTCCTGCCAGTTCTCTGTCCACTGGACCTCCCGCAGGAAGTTCTTCAACCTATGTAGTACCCTCTTTTTTATAGTCAGGCTCTTTCCCATTTACTCTGTTATTCTCGTCCACTTGCAGCTCTACTATGAGTATTCAAAGCACAGATCCTCAGTGGTCGCGCTAGCTCCTGGGGACTCTAATACTTGATGTCTCTAATGTTGAGCTGCCCTGGGTGTACACAAGGGCCAATCTTGCTGGTTATCCTCCCTTCTGTCTCACTCTGGTAATAGTGTCCTTAGACATGTTTGGTGCATGAGGTTTTCCAGCACACGTCCAACATCTGGCTCTCCTGTTTCGGGACCCACATGTGGCTCCTGGTTTATCACCAGTCAATCTTCCCTGTGGTTGAAATCCCCCATAACCGCAAGCTTTGCTCTGCTGGGAGTGAGCTCTTCTTCGCACTCCTCAGCAAGTTGTGTCCACATTGCTCTGTTGCCTCTCTTCATATTCCTATCTTGGCTGCCTGCAGTTCTTGTGGTGGATATATACATCACTTCATGACACTTTGTGTTACCCAGACTGAAGTGTTATCCTGCCTAATGATAGTCTCTTTCTCCTGTCTTCTCATCTATTCCTTCCATTTTCTCGAATTTTCCCTTCTGTTCACTTACGAAGCAGAGCAACCCCACCCTCCCGCCCTACCCCGTTCTAGTCAGTTTCCTCTTGATCTGGTTATCCTGGTGGAAGATTGCATTGTTATTGGTCTCCATTCGTTTGTTTCTGTAACTGGCTATGATGGTCTGACTTTTCATTGATTCTTTCTTGCCATTCCTCATGTTTAGTACGTAAATCCATCTGCATTTAATGTACCAATCCTTCAACTTATGTTCTAATACTGTTATAAATTGTGAAGTGACGGGGGGTTGGAAACAGAGGGATCGGTGTAGTGATGGTTGGTGTTGGAATGTTGTGCCTTGGGGGGTGTCGTGGCTGGAGTCCTTCTTGCAGGTGTTTCTGGGGTGGGGCGCTTGTTGTCCTTCCATTTGATCCGGGGTTATTCTGCTCTACTTTTTCTTTCCTCCCATTTCTCCTTTCGTTTTGAAAACGCTCTCTTTCTTTGTCTTCCTTTCGTCCTGGTTCTGTCTCACGGTCAGGGGGTTTTTTTTTACCCCCCCCCCAACCCCCCCAAAATGTAAAAAAACCCCCACCCACTCCGGAACTCCTGCTTGCTTCTCAGCCGTGCATTTCTTTCTGCTGGGAATCATGGTTCGGGGTTGATTCTGCCTTGAAATTACTTGCGAGAGGCGCGATTCCTTTTCTTTGTGAACCACCAATTCTCCGGAAAATTTGGCCACCTGGGTCAATGTCCCCCTCGCCTAATCACCTTCATGATTCTTCAATCGCTTTTTTCTCCTCCTGCTTCTTTCATCATAAGTTTTCCCCCTTTAGCTTCGGTCCTAGCCCATAGACAGAATCACGGGATCTCTCCCTTTTACCTCCCACTGTGACTCCCATTTGCATCCTCTGATGTGTTTTAGTTCCTCCCGTGGGTATTAGTGTTCCTTCCTTCAGTACCTTTCCCTCGTTATGGCCCCTATGTCTTCTTGGTTTTCCTTCCTGCTTTTCCCTACCTGCTCCTGGCCACCAGCAAGGTTTGGTAAGGTCCTTGCCAGCATGTCCTAGTTCCATCAATGTCTTCCAACCTCCGCTTTCGTTCCTAGAGTGTCCACTGTCTTTGTTTGGACCCATGATGGCGTTGACTGGACCTTGATACAGTTTATTTTCCATGGCGTCCCTTCGGACTGTTGTCTGTGTTCGTGTTAGCATTGCGATGCTACTTCTGTAATATCTTGGTCTCTGTGCTGTTCAGATGTCTCAGATACTCTTCTAATCTTCAGCTTGATTTCTGCTGCTGGTGGCTGTTGCTTCCACCTCTGCATCTGCTGCTAACATCTCTTCCATCTTCCTTTCCAGCTCATCTAGTCTCCTTCCCAGTCTTCCTCTTTTTTGGAGCTCTATCTCCATTCCTCCCTATCAGATCGTCCTTGGAGCCAATTGTCCTTCATCCTGGTTAGGGAGAGGGGAATAGAGGTTTGGTAGAGGGGATGGATGGTTGTGGGGGGGGGGAGGAGGTTATTGGAGGGGCAGAGATATTTGGGGGAGGTAGTTAGATTGGTTTGGGGACGAGGAGAGGGATGGATGGTTTATGGGGGAGGGGGAGGATGGTTTTGGAGGGAGGGAGGTTGTTGGGCAGGGGGTTAGGACGGGTTTGGGGAGGGGTTGGTGGGTCTGGGGGGAGGGTCAGGTGGGCTAAGGTGAGGTGGGGTTAGGGAAGGAGTGTTACGTGTTTGTTGTCATGTGTTTTGTGATCAAGTGGCGGAGGGGTGTGTTGTGTGTGTGTTTGTGTGTGTGTGTGTGGTGTGTGTGTGTTGTGTGTGTGTGTGTGTGTGTTGGTGTGTATGTATGTGTGTGTGTGTATGTGTGTGTGTGTGTGAGTGTTGAACCTTGTGTGTGTGTGCTTGTTGTGTGAGGGAGGGTGGCGTTAGGGGGGGGTAGTGGTTGAAAGGTCAGTCGTGTAGGCAACAAATTTAGGCTCATTTTTCTTTCCAAATTATTATACTCTCTCACTTATTGCCCTTTCTGGATTTTACACGTGTTAAATTGTTGATGGTTTTATCATTTTCCCTTGTTCACATTGAGAGAGGATATTTCCTCAGGGCTTCCTAACGTATTCTTACTGCTAATTAACTACCGGTAGTAAACACTGCCTGTGTGGTGTGTGCGTGTTCGGGTGTGTGTGTGTGAGGTGTTGGTGTTGGTGTGTGGGTGTGTGTGTGTGTGTGTGTGTGTGTGTGGTGTGTGTGTGTGTGTAGTGAAAGTCTTGTGCGGTGTAGTTATGGCCGCAACTTCTAGTGACCTGACAACTCTCCTGGGGACCGCTACCCTAAGCACCGTCTTACAATGTTTGCTCCCTTTAAAGCTTTTTTATGTCCCACCTACTTCTCACATCGTCAACACTATATTATCTATGTCTATGCTTTTCTAATCTAATTCTGGTTTAAATTGCAGGGTGATGTGACCAGTATAAAACAGGTATACAAGGCCAGCAGAGGGCCTGTCAACATGCAAACCACAAAACTATAGTCGATTAAAAACTTGCGTGTTGACAGTTGCCGATGCTGATGACGTAGTCGTACCGTAGGCCTTAAATCCCTATTTTGGAGCTCCTTCACCCGTGATTGATGTATAACCTTATATTCCGCTTCCTCACTTCAATCTTCACTGATGATGTATACACTTCACATTATATACACGTTCACTTCATATGTATATTGGCACACAAAACTTGTCGTGACGTCATTAATCAGGCACTACGCTTCCAATGTGTTCACAACAGCGCCTTGACCCCTCCAAAGGTTTTGGCTTTGAAATTTTATGATTTCAGCTTTACTCTACACTTTCTGTTAATTAATAAAACTTTAATTGATCACTCGTAGTATTGTTCACTGGGGGGGGGGGGGGGGGGGAGCGTTCCCACTTCAAATGATTACTTCTAGCTGATATTACGCGTCTTTCAACGCTAAGGTTCTCGGAGTTTGTTACCCACGTCTTCACCCACCACGGACCCGTGTCTGGTGTGGTGTGTGTGTGTGTGTGTGTGTGTGTGTGTGTTATAGTGTATGTGTGTGTGTGTGTGTGTGTGTGTGTGTGTGTGTGTGTGTGTGTGTTGTAGAGTAGGAGTAAGTCTAGACAATTAATTATCATAAAGATATTCATAGGCAGTGTTGTAATGTTTCAAATTGTGTAACACGCGTATTGTGCAGAGAGCCAGACTGTCTGACTTTACTATCTATTCTAACCACGCCCTAGATATTACACGATAGTTTATTTTACTTTGGATAGGTAATCTTGTGTGTACTCCTATGGACTCTGCTAAATCTCTCTTCCTTGTACTCCCATGTACTCTGCTATAATCTCTCTTCCATGTACTCCCATGTAATCTGCTATATCTCTCTTTCCATTGTACTCCAATGTACTCTGCTATATCTCTCTTCCATGTACTCCCATGTACTCTGCTATATCTCTCTTCATGTACTCCCTGTCTCTAGCTATATCTCTCTTCCCATGTACTCCCATGTACTCTGCTATATCTCTCTTCATGTACTCCCATGTACTCTGCTATATCTTCTTCATCGTACTCCGCATGTGTACTCTGCTTTATCGCTCGCTCTTCCATTGTTACTCCCAATGTACTCTGTATATGAGTGTCCGTGGGTTAAGTATCATGTCACAATACTTTCGCCATTCTGGCATTTACTCTTCGTTTTTCCCGGAAATCATGGGATATGTATATAGACGGGCTTACTGTCTCACGCGATTTTAGTTAAGAAGTCGTTGGAAGCCTATACACGTTTTCTTGTCTTGAATACGAGAATAACACTTTTTTTGTTAGGTTGTAAAACGAGTCTACTTTCGTGTCACTATGAGCAGTGGTAAATTTCTGCTGACTCGAGGAACGAAAACAATAAATCGTTTACTGGTAGGAGACACGAATGTTGTATATCGTTTATTCAGTGTAAATTTCTCTACACTGGATATATGACCTTATAACCTGCACATAGGAGACAGAAATAATAACGACGTCTTCATGTTTTATAATATATATATGTATATATATATATATATATATATTTTATATATTTATACTATATATATTATATAGATATTATTATATATATATTATATATATGAACAGTTAAATGGTATAAAATACCGACAGGTTGTTTAGGTAAGACCAATAGGCAACTGTTACGTATCTTTTATTTCCGAATCCGTTTCGCCTACACAGTAGGCTTCTTCAGTCGAGTACGCTGAACTCATGAAAGTTGATAGAAGCAGAAGAGACTTGAGACGTGTAATCAGTCCATCAACCTTAAGTTTTGAGGTGGTCAGTCCCTCAGTCTGGAGAAGAGTATGGTTCATTGTCTGGAATATTAATATGGAGTATTGAAGTGATAGGAATGGGCCTTATATAGCGCCAGGAGGTGAGACGTAGGTCAATAGGTAGGATATTGAATGTTGACATTGAGATGGACAGGTACCGCTCTCAAATCCAGCCGTTCTCACTAGCTAAGAGGACTGTGAAGTGGTTTCTAAGGTCTGTACACAAGATTTACCCTTGTGTTGCAGTGTCTGACAGACTAATTAGGGAAACAATATAATGGTATAATGGATACAACCTCTACTAGTGACGATAAGGCTGGATTTGTGGGGACCGGACTATCTCATTGTCTACATTTTACTCTACTAGTGGACCTAAGTCTCACCTCCTGGCGCTATGTATTAGGCTCCATCCTTCACTTCTACGCATATTTTTCTGACAATTGGTACATATTACTCTTCTCCAGACTGAGGGATCTGACCACCTCAAAACTTTTAAGGTGATGGACTGATTACTTCAGTCTTTCAAGTCTCTGCTGCTTCTATAACTTTTCTGTACTCGACTGAAGAAGCTACTGTGTAGGCGAAACGTTTCGAAATAAAGGATACCTAACTGTTGCAATGTGTTTACTAAACATATATATATATATATATATATATATATATATATATATATTATATATATATATATATTTATATATTTATATATATATAGTATAATATATTATTATATATTTTTATATATATAGATATATAAATATATATGTCGTGCGATTATGTAAAATACTGGTCAATTAGCAACAAATCTCATTTAAATTAAGTCCTTTCTAAAATTTTCTCGTATACGTTTTAAAGTATATTTTTTTCATTAATGGTAGATGTAAAGTTTTTAATTTTGCTTCAAAAAGAAATCTTAGAAAAACTTACCTAACCTTTATTTAACAAAAACAATTTATTTTAGCCTAACCAACTAAATTTTATTTCAGATTTGTTTACAATTAATTTATATACTAATCATAACACAGTGTAATATATTTTTTTCGTTAGGTGTCACGAATGATTTTGGACGCGAAATTTTATTGGCCCCTCTATGTCACAAATTTCACTTTGTCTAATATGGACATAGATGAAGCGTTGCTAGTTTTAAGCCAAGATCGCAAAAGTTCTGCCTATTGCACGGCAACGAATATATATTTTATATATACTATATATATAGATAACATATATATATATATATATATATTATATTATTTATTATATATATGTTATTTTATATATAATATATTATGTTATGGATGTAATGTATTATGTTTTATATTATATATTATATATATATATATTTATATGATATATATATATATTTATATATAATAATGATATATATATATAATATATATATAAATATTTTATAAGTATATATATATATATATATTATATATAGATAATTGAAACATATTTTTAAGGACATATATGCCAAACTAAATATCGGTGAGTGGTTTAGAAAAGACGAGTGTCTCTTCAGTGAGTGAACGTAGTGTTCGAGCCCTACCCTCGTGCTGCATTCCCTCAAGGTTTTCTATACTAAAAATTATCTTCCAGTAAAAGCCTTTAGACATTTTCCGCCCCTGTGATTGCTGCACTCATACATACCTGAATGATTTTTGTAAGTTGTGGTGAAGTGCGGGTATCCCTCATCCTCACTAGCGGAGTATCCTCTCCACTATGGCTGGCTGAATTTAGTGGGTCAGATTCGTATATGGCATATTCATGGGGCATTATGGATTTTTTTGGGGAGATGGGGCGGGGTTTGGAGGAGGTGAGAGAGAGAGGAGAGGATAAACAGTGACTTTTTACCAATTTGTAGTCAGATACTGCAAGACATTCATTCTTAATAATGTCACAGTTTTATGTTTCCCCCCCTCCATTCCCAACCCCCTCTGTGTCCCTCTCTCCCCTCCCCCCCTCTGCCCCTGCCTCCCTCCCTGCTTCTCCCCTCCTGCCGCTGACCTGGCCATGCCTCCCTTCTCCCTCTGCTGCCTCTCCTCCCGCCCCTCTCTGACCTGGCTGCACCCTCCTGCCCTCCTCCCTTCCTTGCTCCCCCATGTCTTCCCCCTCTTAGCTACCCCTGCTGCTCTCTATCCCCTCTCTGCCTGCCTCTCTTCACTTCCCATCGGCCTCCCTGCTGCTCCTTGATCTCCCTCTGCTCTCTCCTCTTCTTTTTCATCCTGCACCTTACTCCCTCCTCCCTTGCTCCCTCTGCTCCCTCTCTCCCCGCCTCCTGGCTCTCTCCTTCCCTTCTCCTGCCCCCTGCTTCCTGTCCCTCCTGCCCCCACTCCCTGCCCCTTCCCTGCCCCCTTGCCCCTCTGTCCTTCTGTCTCTGTCCCCTCCTGCTTCCCCCTCTCTCCCCTCTGCCTCCCTCTCTTGTCCTTCCTCTGTTGCCTGGCCCTCTTCTCTCTCCCCCCCCCTGCCCCCCCTGCTCCCTCCTTCCTGCTCTCGTCCTCCTCGTCTGGCCTCTGGCCCCTCTTTCCCCACCTGCCCCTGCCACCCTGCCCCTTCTGCTCCCCACTCCTCTGCCCTTCTTTTTTTCTTCCCCTCTTGCCTTTGCTGCTCCCGCTTGCCTGCTGACCCCCTGCCTCCTGTTCTGCTGCCTCTGTGCTCTCCTCTGTCTCCCCCTCTGTCCCGTCCTCCCCTGCCCTCCCCTGCCCCTCTTCTCCCCTCTGCCCCTGTTCTCTCTCCGCTGCTACTTTCCTGCCTCCCCCTTCATCTGTGCTTGCATCATTCGCCCCCTGTTTTCTGACCTCTCTCATACTGACCCTCCCTCTCCCCGCCCCCTCCTGTCGCCCATCTCACCTCCTGCCTTTTCCTTCCCCCTGCCTCCCCCCTCCCCTGCTTCGCCTCCGCCTCCTGGCTCCCCCCTCCCTGCACACCATCCTTCCCCCCCATGCTCCTGCTGCCCCCCCTTGCTCTGCCCTCCCTCTCCCTGCCCCCTGCTCTGCCCCTCCCCCTCTTCTCCCCCGTCCCTGCTGCCCCCACCTGACCTAACACCCATTGCCCTCCCTCCTCCTGCCCTCGCTGTCCATCCGCGCTCCTCTGGTTGTCCCCCCCTTCCTTGCCTTCCTTCTCATTGTGCTCCCCCCTCTGCCGCCTTTCCCCTTCTGTTTCCCTCCTCATTCCTCTCCCCTCCCTGCTCCCCTCTGCCTCCCCTCCCCCCCTCCTCCCCCTCCCCCTGGCCTCCTCCCTCTCCCCTCCCCATATCCTTTCCGACTGCCTTCCGCTGACACTGTCTCCCCTCTTTCGCAAACACCATGCCCCCTCTCCTCCCTCCTTCTCTGCCTCCCTCGCTCCCCCCGCCTGCCACCCGCTTTGCTGGTCTCTTGCCCCTCTCCTGCACCCTGCTGCTCATGCTCCCCCTGCCCCTGCCGCCCTGTTCCTCCCGCGCTGCCTCCTCCTGCCTACCCCCTCTTGATTGCTCCTGCCTCCACTTCATGCCCCTTCTTCTTCTTCCACTCCCCCCCTGCCCTCCTCTCCCCCCTCCTCCCTGCCCACTGCCCCTTCCTCCTCTGCTTCTGCCTCTGCTCTGCCCCTCTCCTCCTTTTCTTCCCTCTCCTTCTCCTTTCCTCCCTGCCTCTTGTGCTGACCCTGCCCTCCTGTCCTTTCTGACCTCCCTGTCTCTCCCTCTCCTCTCCTCTCCCCCTCTCCTCTGTGCTTCCTCCTCCCCTCCCTCCCTGCCCCCCCTGTCTCTGTTTCTCTCTGTTCTCTCCCCTCCTCCCCTTCTGACCTTCCTGCCCTTCTATGCCTCTACCTCTTCCTCTCTGCCCCCCTATGCTCTGCACATCCTCATCCCTCCCCCACCTGCGCCTTCTGCTTGCCCTGCTACTCTGTCGTCCTTCGCCCTCTGACTTCCTCCTGCTGCTCCACCCACTGCCTGCCATTTCCCTGCTCTGCTCTGCCTCCCTCCCTCTTGCATGCCCCCCTCCTCTGTCCTCCCCCCCTGCTTGTCTCCCGGCCCATCCTGCCACCCCCTGCCGCTCCCATCCCATGCCCCCTTCCCTTATTCCCCCCTGCCCCCTTGTCGCCACACTCCTCTGCCTTGCTCTGATCTGTCTCCCTCCTGCTCCTCCTCTCTCCCCCTGTCTCTCCCTCCTCCTCCCTTCCTGCTCTGCCTCTGCCCTCCTGGCCTGCCCTCCCTTGCCCCGCTCTCTTGATCTTCCCTCCCTCTCCCCCCCCTGAACCTCTCCCTCTCCTCTTCCTTCTGCTGCCCTGCCTCTGACTGCTCGCCTGGTCTACCCCCCCCCTCCCCCTTCCCTGCCCCCTCATGCTCCCCAACCCCCACCTATCCCTCCTCCCCCTGCTCTCCTCTCTCCCCCCTTTTCTCTTTTCCCTCTCCCTTTCTGCCCCCCCTGTCTCTGCCCCTGTCCCTGTCCTCTCCCCTCCCTCTGTCTTTCTCCTCCTGACCCCCTTGCTGCCCCCTTCTCGCTCCACTCTGCATCCTCCGCCTCTCTTCCCTTCCCCTCCCCCCCCTGTTCTGCTGCTGCATGATTGTTTCGGCTTATACGTTCTGAATGTAAGCGTGCTTAAAGTTCAAGGAAAAAAAGGTAATTGAGATTTTCACCAAAATCACACACACACACACATCTATATATATATATATTTGTATATATATATAATTATTAATATATATATATATATATATATATATTACATATAATAATAAATATATATCATATTATATTATATAATATATATATAATATATATTTATTTATTTATATATTATATTATAGATTCTTTGACAAAGCTGGAGAAGTCTCGAAAGCGCTTCGAATTTACCTATTCTTTCACAGTGGTTGTTTTGCATATAGTCTGATATCTCCTGGTTTACTGTGACCTTATTGCATATTATATATATTATTTATATATATATATATTATATATATATTTATATAATATATATATTAAATATACTATAATAATATATATATATATATATTTAATATTTATATATATTACATATATATATATAGCTTATAATATACTATTTATATATATATTATAATATATATATGATATATTATATATATATGATATTTGAGATAATGTGTGTACTCACGCTGTTTGTGGTTGAAGGGTGTCGGCCATAGTCCTGCCCTGCCTGTATGTGTGTTGTTGTTGTGTGTGGTTAATAAAACTATAAATGGGCAGTAAGGTTAAATGAATATCAAGTGAGGTATATCTAATACCTAACGTGTCTCATAATCCCACGTTGTTTACTCTTCGTGCCCGACGAAGGTATGGGATGGTGAAAACACTGCCGCGTTGGTGTGGAACGTATCGGCGTATACTCCGTGTTCTCCGTAAATCCCTTAGAACCGGTCGCAACTACCGCATCGCCAAGTGTGTTGCTCCTACAATACACGTGGTCGTACATCGCCAACCTGACGACATTATACTCACTCTCAAGAAGCAGAGATGCACAAAAGTAAGTGCATCTCGATTTGTATCGGTCTCTTTGTGTGTTTCCAGTCGGTGATATTATGTATTGTGATGTCTTTGTACTCATGGCCAGACAAGCTGCTGAACGTGAACTTGTGAATGTTAGTGTGACTTGTGAGTGGTCCACAGTCGTTGTATGTGCGTGTTTTTTTGTGTACATTTTGGGGTCACTTACATTGGGAGAAGAAGGATGTGTGGATGTGGTGTTCAAACATACCACACACACACAAATGGAGACGGAAAGTAATGTGATGATTTGTCATTCATATTTCGACTTGACACGATATACTCTTCGGGCAGTTACGAAGGAATGAAGAGAGAGAGAGAGAAGGAGTATAAAGGGGTTAAGAGAATATAGAGTCTTGCAGGTCCTTGGATAGTTTCCAGTTAAGGCGTGGAGCATCATATGCCAGGAGCCTCTGGGTTCCTTGATGATCCTTATAAGTGTAGGCTGTCCTTAGTTAGGACTGTGGATGTGATGGTGTCTAGGCTATGGATTCAGGAGTGGATGTGGGTGTCGTAGGCTCACTAATGTGTTGGTGTGGATATGGTGTCTAGGCTTTGATGCAGGACGGATGTGGTGTTTAGGCTATGAGGCAGGGAGTGAATATGGTGTCATGCTATGATGCGGAGTGAATATGGTGTCTAGGCTACTGATACAGAAGTGAATATGGGAGTCTAGGCTATGATGCAGAAAAGAAGTGAATTTGTGTGTCTAGGCTATGATGCGGACGTGAAAATATGGTGTCTAGGTACTGATTGCATATGGGGAAAAGATAGAAGAGGCAGGGGGGGAGGTGGGGTTGCTCTGCCTTTAAAAAACAGATGGAAATTCGGGGAAAATGGAAGGAATAGATGAGTCGGGAGAAAAGAGACTACATAGCAGGTACACTCAGTCGGGGGAACCAAAGTGGTCATTGCAGTGATTTATAATCCACCACAGAACTGC
>NC_069484.1:11349629-11357129 GCF_026875155.1 Cherax quadricarinatus | reverse complement strand
ACACACACAAATGGAGACGGAAAGTAATGTGAAGATTTGTCATCATATATCGACCTGTGACCGATATCCTCTTCAGCAGATACGAAGGAATGAGAGAGAGAGAGAGAAGGTGTATGAAGGGTTAAGAGAATATAAGATTTCTTGCAGGTCCTTGGATAGTTCCCAGTTAAGGCGTGGAGCATCATATTGCCAGGAGCCCTCTGGGTCCTTTGATGACCTATAAGTGTAGGCTGTCCTTAGTTAGGAACGTGTGGATGTGATGGTGTCTAGGCTATGGATTCAGGAGTGGATGTGGTGTCTAGGCTACTAATGTAGGTGTGGATATGGCGTCTAGGCTACTGATGCAGGAGTGGATGTGGTGTCTAGGCTACTGATGCAGAAGTGAATATGGTGTCTAGGCTACTGATGCAGAAGTGAATATGGTGTCCAGGCTACTGATGCAGAAGTGAATATGGTGTCTAGGCTACTGATACAGAAGTGAATATGGTGTCTAGGCTACTGATGCAGAAGTGAATATGGTGTCTAGGCTACTGATACAGAAGTGAATATGGTGTCTAGGCTACTGATACAGAAGTGAATATGGTGTCCAGGCTACTGATGCAGAAGTGAATATGGTGTCTAGGCTACTGATACAGAAGTGAATATGGTGTCCAGGATACTGATGCAGAAGTGAATATGGTGTCTAGGCTACTGATACAGAAGTGAATATGGTGTCTAGGCTACTGATACAGAAGTGAATATGGTGTCTAGGCTACTGATACAGAAGTGAATATGGTGTCTAGGCTACTGATACAGAAGTGAATTTGGTGTCTGGTACTGATGCGAAGTGAATATGGTGTCTAGGCTACTGATTACAGAAGTGAATATGGTGTCTAGGTACTGATCAGAAGTGAATATGGTGTCTAGGCTACTGATGCAGAAGTGAATATGGTGTCTAGGCTACTGATACAGAAGTGAATATGGTGTCTAGGCTACTGATACAGAAGTGAATATGGTGTCTAGGCTACTGATACAGAAGTTGAATATGGTGTCTAGGCTACTGATGCAGAAGTGAATATGGTGTCTAGGCTACTGATACAGAAGTGAATATGGTGTCTAGGCTACTGATACAGAAGTGATATATGGTGTCTAGGCTATGATGCAGAAGTGAATATGGTGTCTAGGCTACTGATACAGAAAGTGATTATGGTGTCTAGGCTACTGATACAGAAGTGAATTGGTGTCTAGGCTACTGATGCAGAAGTGAATATTGGTGTCTAGGCTACTGATACAGAAGTGAATATGGTGTCCAGTGGCTACTGATGCAGAAGTGAATATGGTGTCTAGGCTACTGATACAGAAGTGAATATGGTGTCTAGGCTACTGATACAGAAGGGGAATATGGTGTCTAGGCTACTGATACAGAAGTGAATATGGTGTCCAGGCTACTGATACAGAAGTGAATATGGTGTCTAGGCTACTGATGCAGAAGTGAATATGGTGTCTAGGCTACTGATGCAGAAGTGAATATGGTGTCTAGGCTACTGATACAGAAGTGAATATGGTGTCTAGGCTACTGATACAGAAGTGAATATGGTGTCTAGGCTACTGATACAGAAGTGAATATGGTGTCTAGGCTACTGATACAGAAGTGAATATGGTGTCTAGGCTACTGATACAGAAGTGAATATGGTGTCTAGGCTACTGATGCAGAAGTGAATATGGTGTCTAGGCTACTGATGCAGGAGTGAATATGGTGTCTAGGCTACTGATACAGAAGTGAATATGGTGTCTAGGCTACTGATACAGAAGTGAATATGGTGTCTAGGCTACTGATACAGAAGTGAATATGGTGTCTAGGCTACTGATACAGAAGTGAATATGGTGTCTAGGCTACTGATACAGAAGTGAATATGGTGTCTAGGCTACTGATGCAGAAGTGAATATGGTGTCTAGGCTACTGATACAGAAGTGAATATGGTATCTAGGCTACTGATACAGAAGTGAATATGGTGTCTAGGCTACTGATACAGAAGTGAAAATGGTATCTAGGCTACTGATACAGAAGTGAATATGGTGTCTAGGCTACTGATACAGGAGTAAATATGGTGTCTAGGCTACTGATACAGAAGTGAATATGGTGTCTAGGCTACTGATGCAGAAGTAAATATGGTGTCTAGGCTACTGATACAGAAGTAAATATGGTGTCTAGGCTACTGATACAGAAGTGCCTCATTTAAATCGTTGCTAGTATGTGTGTTCTAAGTGCGTATTTGATTTTTTTTTTTCAAAATTCCTTTGGAAATATAATTTAGTTTTTCTTCAGTTAATGTCAATTCAATGGATTTACATTTGAGTTCTCGGTTATATAGATGACGTGTTGACTGTGCTTTTAAATTTTTATTAGTGTTTATTAGTACATAAGTCTAATTACCTGAGTATTTTGGTTCTGTTATCTGAGAATAGAAATCCCTGATAATTTACCTTATGTACAATTATTAGCAGTTATTACACAGATTTGTTTAGTACATAACTAATTTTTTAAGGGTTCGTAAAAAAAATTATTTTTTATTCATGTAAAATGTGAGTTTAGTATATCATCTGTTTTTCGTTTTTTAATTCCCAGATTTTTAATTATAAATTCTTTCGTAGTTTTGGTGTCGCTTGTTACTGTTCAGATGTCTATATTAAAGTATTTTGTGCTGGCTTTGTTTAGGCATAATTTATGACCTAATGTGGAGAGCCAGATTCTGAGAATTGGTCTAATTATTTCTCTTGGTCCGGGAGGTTGGGGATGCTTAGCCAAAAAGTTCATAGGAAAAGATTTGAAACTGATCTTCGCATCGTGGGGAGATGAGTGGATGCTAATGATACGAATATAATTGGCCGTGTAAGTGTAGGGTTTTCTGTATACATGGAATTTCAAGATAATTTATCGCATTTGTCCCATCTCGTTATATTGATAGTATACGATACAGAGATGAAGATGATTAAGACACAGGTGCAACTAATGTGACATTTTATTGTGGCAACGTTTCGCCCACCAGGAGCTTTGTCAAGCCGTAACGTCCTGGAGAATGAAAGGTTGCCACAATAATGTGTCACATTACTTGCATCTATGTCATTTTTTCTAATATTTTGTCGGTAATTCTGCTATTATTATATATGCAATTCCTATATTATGAAAGCGTTTCTCTAACTAGCAAGTTTTTCAGTTCAATTCAGAGTTCATATACTAGAGACAGAGGAAGATGAGGCAATCCGTCCCTCAGCCTTGATAGACAGTAATCAATCCCTTAGTCCAGACTGATGAAAGCTAAATATTGTTCCTATCGAATCTAATTCTCCATATATCTTTCCAAGGCTTTACGACCTTTAAACTCAATTTTCAATTCCTTACTCTTCATTTTCTTCTCTTTCTATTACAGGTCTACCGTCCATGGTGGAACCCTCTCCTCTGGTGCTGGTGATGGGCGTGGTTGCAGGCGTGTTAGTGGTTGTGGGCGCGATGCTACTAGCTCTCTGGCTCGTCAAAGAGAGAAGGACTCACGCCCATAGGGATGCCACCGTCACCCAGATAGTCCTTAAAGACAACAATCCTGACCTCTTGAGTGAGTCTTCCGTAAAATAATAATAATAATAATAATAATAATAATAATAATAATAATAATAATAATAAATAATAATAATAATAATAATTAATAATAATTAATAATAATAATAATAATAATAATAATCAGCGCTGTATGACCTTGGTGGTGTAGATATTAGTTTTGATGATGATAATAATAATAATAATAATAATAATAATAATAATAATAATAATAATAATAATAATAATAATAATAATAATAATATAGGATTATTTTAGGAAATCTTACTTTTTTCGAGGTAACGTTACTGTGCTGCTTAAGGCAATTACATTAAGATAAAATTTCCCAAGGCTAAGTTGAGTTTGGTTTAAGTTAAGTTACGTTATGCTGTATAATCCTAGATTAGGTTAGGTTAACTTAAGTTGCACTAGGTTATCTGATGCTAACTTAATCTTAGTTACGAGGCTAGTCAGGCTAGACGTCGTTATATCACGTTAATTTAGACTAGATTACGTTCAGAAACAACAGAAAATAATATTTCTCTTGCCTGTATTATACGGAATCACTATTGTTACTGGATATGCAAATATATCCATGTTGGCTTTTGTTAAAGGCTCCTATCATAGAAAAATGCCACGTACAAATAATTCTCTCACTGATAATGGTTTAATCAGTAGATTTGTGTGCTATACGTGATGTATATGGATGGTGACAGGGGGGTTTAATATACATCATGCTGACAGATGTTATATATGCTGAAAAACTTCTCACACTGTTATGGCGTAATGTAGATTAGTGCTATTATTTTTAGTGAGTTGCCCTGCTACTGGATTTGTTATGTTGTTGTTGTTGCACTGCTAGCAGGAGGGTTGGTGCTAACTCTACTACTGTTATTGCAACTGTTTCTGCTGATA
The DNA here is from genome assembly GCF_026875155.1 of Cherax quadricarinatus. NCBI lineage: Eukaryota > Metazoa > Arthropoda > Malacostraca > Decapoda > Parastacidae > Cherax > Cherax quadricarinatus. The sequence goes on along the minus strand of NC_069484.1, from coordinate 11,352,643 downwards.
CTTCTGTTGCTACTGAGACGGCTATTGCTACTGTTGTTGCTATTTCTTTCACTACTAATGTTGCTACTATTACTACTACTACTACTACTACTACTACTACTTACTACTACTACTACTACTATTACTACTACTACTACTACTACTACTACTACTACTACTACTACTACTGCTGCTGCTGCTACTACATCTAATACCACTGCTGCTACCACTGCTACTAGTAGTACTATATTTACTGCTAAAATAACAGTATTACCACGGCTATTACTGCTGCTACTGTTGCTTATATTACTGCGAGACTAAAGACTATCGACTAGACTAGGGTTATTAAGGCTACATGTAGCCTGGATATCAACAGTGAAAAATGCTTCAATTCCCTAATTTAAGGAAATAGTAAATTCTAGGTATACTTACACAGAGACATATTTATCTCGATATATTCTTGTCTGAATAATATATCTTTAGCATAGGATTCCTAATATTCTCATCATTCCTATCGTTCTCAATACCCCTATAATTCTTATCGCTTCTTCTACCATTCTCATTATTCTCATTCACAGGACAGACGGTAGTTTACACAGGTACATTATAGAAAAAAACTGAAGTACACTCACGCAAATCAAAACCTTTATATGTATACTGGACGTAACTCGAGGTAAACTCAGAGATATTTATAATGAATATTCAGCCAAAATACTGCATGAGAAGCTTCGAAACATTGCTTTGTGTCCATGCACACACACATACACACACTTACACTACACACCCCGCAAAAAACACACACACACACAACACACAACACAAACCACAAAAACCACACACCCCACACACCTTTGTCTTTTTTTTGCAGGAGTTTCACTTGATTTCTGACTGAGAACAATGACCAAGCCACCCATACTCCCATTTTCTCTCTCTCTCTCTCTCTTTCTCCTCTCTTTTGGGAAATGATTGATCCAAAAATTTTTGGTGCTTTTTTCTCTTTACCATTGAAATCCCTCCCCAAGGTAATTTCCCCCCCCCTATGTCATATTTCTCCCCCTTTTCAAACATCAAATGAAAACATTTTTTTTCAAAAATTTTCGGCCCCCAAAAAAGTTAGCGAATAAAGGTGAGTGATCAAACGTTTTAAACGTCGTGGAAACACTGTTTACTCTAAAGTATTTTAATTAAATCTTATTGTTTGCTGCTCGGTTTGGTGGCCTCTCTGTTGAACCCTGTTTGTTTTTTGAGCTGTCTATCTGTCGTTTTTTGCTCTTGTGTGGAGTATTGCATCTAACTTTTTTCTTTTTTTTGGGGATTCCCTAGAGATAAGACACCTGGTTCGTATTATCTACCTGACACGGTTTTTCCTGTGTGTGTTGTGTATCCCTAATTGTACTACCAAATTGTGGTTGTAGGGGTCGGCTCAGGCTTGGCCCCGCCCTCACTGACCACTACTGGCCTCCTCTCCCTCCATGAGCTCATATACCCCGTCTTTAAAAATATTATAGTTCCTGCCCCCCACTACATCGCTTGGGTGTGTGTGGGTGTTTTGGTTGTGTGTGTGTGTTGTGTGTGTTTTTTGTGTTGTGTGTGTGTGTTCATTCAGCGACAAAAGCATGAAGGCTTGTCCTCGCTTACCAAACCCAGACATTACCACAATCATGAATGAGTTCCTTGACGGTTAAAAGACACGATTCATATTTCGTTAAATCCGTTCTCATTTTCGCTATTATCATTTTCTGCTCTAAAAAAGTAGAAAATAACAAAAACGTAAAAAAAAATACAAAAAGAGAATTTAAATAATAATTAGATTTCGTTTTAAGAGGAGTAAGGTACTGGATCCCTCTGTGTGTGTAGAGAGAGAGAGAGGGAAACAGAGACAGGGGAAAAGGTGAAAAACAAGCAATCTCTAAATTTGGGTGAACACTCTACACGTCACCCACTTAGCACTCCTACCCAGCCCGAGGTGGTATTGTGCCTACAAGACCTCGACCTAATCCCTGCGCCCCTCATACCCTACCCTCCTCAAGGGCAGGCACCTTACTTTCCCCCTAAAACACCCCCACCTCAAGTGACCACTTCACATGGGGAGCCAGTCTATCACATCCTGCGGCCAACTTGGGGTTTTCATTACTAATTTTGGGAGAGCCACAAAAATTTTTTTGTGAACACCGACGTCCCGACATATAGCTGTTGTTGAAAAATTTTTTGGATAAGGTCCCAGAAAAATTTGCAAAAAATTTGCTGGTACACCCATGGATGGGAAGAGACGGGCAAGAGCAAGGGGAGGTGTTGCTGTGTGCTTCCTAAAAATGTTCATGCCCAGCACATTGATGTTGCCACCCCCACACTCTTGAAATGATGTTCTTAAATCTGATAAACACTAGAAACCCCTGTACTACATGTCAATGTACAGACCTCAGTGGGAACATGCAGACCCTTAACTTTCCCAAAGGAAAATTTGACTCCCTTCTGTACAACACAATTGTCAACATATTTTAATTGTTGGTGACCTCAACCCGCACCTTATACAGAGGGGCTTTGATAACCTTCTTTCAGTGTTTTACATGAGAAACTTTGTTTATTTCCCCCACTCAATCCTGGTCCCCCCTTGACCCATAGGATGATCTGGCGAAGGCATAGTCACTTGTCAACCCCCGGCTATGTTGGATCGTCCCGCCACAGCTGTTTTTCGCACTTAAGATCCCAAAGAACGGGTGAGGATCCACACGCACAACCCTGGCTATGGGAAAGAGGTAATTGGGGCCCGCCCTTTGCTCTGAGCCGCCACCACCGACTGGGGAATGCTCTTCTCCAAAGGGGATGTTGACAACCCCCAAGGTGAAAGCCTTTACTGGACACATCCTTAACTACAAAAAGAACACATTCCCCACCCGGGAATTTTGACAAGCCCACAGATCGCCCTTTGGTTTTGGGTTTCGTTTTTAAAAGGGCTGCTATGCTAAGTACAAAGCATGGGGAAGGTATATAAGAGACATCCTTCACCTATAACAGGAAACTTGGCACATGCAAGC
>NC_069484.1:11327129-11339629 GCF_026875155.1 Cherax quadricarinatus | reverse complement strand
ACGAGGATAGTGAGGCTCAGGTTAGAGTATGTAGGAGAGAGGGAGATTATTTCCCAGTAAAAGTAGGCCTTAGACAAGGATGTGTGATGTCACCGTGGTTGTTTAATATATTTATAGATGGGGTTGTAAGAGAAGTAAATACGAGGGTCTTGGCAAGAGGCGTGGATTTAAAAGATAAAGAATCACACATAAAGTGGGAGTTGTCACAGTTGCTCTTTGCTGATGATACTGTGCTATTGGGAGATTCTGAAGAGAAGTTGCAGAGGTTGGTGGATGAATTTGGTAGGGTATATAGAAGAAGAAAATTGAAAGTGAATATAGGAAAGAGTAAGGTGATGAGGATAACCAAAAAAATAGGTAACGAAATATTTGATATCAGGCTGGAGGGAGAGAGTATGGAGGAGGTGAATGTATTCAGATATTTAGGAGTGGACATGTCAGCAGATGGGTTTATGAAAGATGAGGTGAATCATCGAATTGATGAGGGTAAAAAGTGAGTGGTGCACTTAGGAGTCTGTAGAGACAAAGAACTTTGTCCTTGGAGGCAAAGAAGGGAATGTATGAGAGTATAGTTTTACCAACGCTCTTATATGGGTGTGAAGCATGGGTGATGAATGTTGCAGCGAGGAGAAGGCTGGAGGCAGTGGAGATGTCATGTCTGAGGGCAATGTGTGGTGTGAATATAATGCAGAGAATTCGTAGTTTGGAAGTTAGGAGGAGGTGCGGGATTACAAAAACTGTTGTCCAGAGGGCTGAGGAAGGGTTGTTGAGGTGGTTCGGACATGTAGAGAAGATGGAACAAAATAGAATGACTTTGAGAGTGTACAAATCTGTAGTGGAGGGAAGGCGGGAGGGAGGGGGTAAAGTAGGTTTTGTGTGCGAGGGGCTTGGACTTCCAGCAGGCATGCGTGAGCATGTTAGATACGAACGAATGGAGACAAATGGTTTTTAGGACTTGACGTGCTGTTGGAGTGTAAGCAAGGTAACATTTATGCAGGGATCCAGGGAAACCGGCAGGCCGGACTTGAGTCCTGGAGATGGGAAGTACAGTGCCTGCACTCTGAAGGAGGGGTGTTAATGTTGCAGTTTAAAAACTGTAGTGTAAAGCACCTTCTGGCAAGACAGTGATGGAGTGAATGATGGTGAAAGTTTTTCTTTCTCGGGCCACCCTGCCTTGGTGGGAAACTTCCGATGTGTTAGTAATACTAATATATATATATATAAAATTTATATATATATATATATATATATATATATATAATATATATAAATATATATATAAAATATATATATATATAAAATATATATATATATATATATTTTTATATTATAATATATATATATAATACATATATATATATATATATATATATATATTATATATATATGAACTAGTGTATGAGTGACCTCTGTTAATACGGAATTTCAAACAATGGGTTTTATTTCTCTCAGTGCTTGTTATAAACTTTATTGTTCCATTTGTTATTGAGATACTTATTGACTTTGCTGCAAATTATTCTACTTAAATAATAATATCCTTGAAAAAAGGTTTGTTAGATAATAAGGTTGAATAATTCATCTTATTTGTATGTCTTATTGAATCAAGGCCAAGATGGTCTTAATAATCGTGACTAAATTATTATCTAATTGATTTAGACTCTATTTGGAAGGATTTAGATTTAGAAGGGGTATGGGAAATCACTGTTTTGGTAATAAAGTTGTGGATGAGTGGAACAAACTCCCAAGTACCGTCATAGAAGCTAAAACCTTGGGTAGCTTTAAAAATAGGTTACACACGTACATTAATGTGTTTGTTTGAATTAGACCTGCTGAGCTTGAGCCAGTAGGCCTCCTGCTGTGCTCTTTAAGTTTTTATATTGACTTTCAGGAACCGAATTCAGGGGCAATGACTCGAAACATTACGAAATGATTAAAACCAGCATATTAGAAAAAAAATATACCTCTTCAACGTAAGTTTTCAAATCATGTTTCATAAATTGATATTATATTATTACTCGCAAGAGGTACGATAGATCTATCGCACGATAGATCTATTGGGAGCCACGACACGAGAGTAATGTGACATTTCTCCAATAGACATTTATCTTGGTGCAGCCGACCCATCATCAAAATTTTTGAGGATGGGGGGGGGGAGAAAGAGGAGAATTTCTGTTTCCTCTATCGGGTCAAGTAGGAGAGTAGTTGGAAAAAATATATACAAAATATAAGGGTGATGTTGCTGGTGATGGTGTTATTGTGATGCTGTTATTGTGCCGTGATGCATCAATAGGCAGACTGATCAGGGATCCTAGAAGAGAAGGAAGGATGTCCCAATCACTAAAGACAGTCACAGGTCATAAACAAAACGATTAGCTAGCTAAAGTTTCTAATTTGCACACGTAAATCACTCCCTACGAAAGCAAAGACTTGTCAGGCGATGCAACACACAGAAAACACCATAAGTGTCCGGGGCCCAAGACTGTTCAACAGCCTCCCACTAGCCATAAGGGGCATTACCAATAGACCTCTGGAAACAGGTGCCGGATCAGCCGGGCTGTGGCTCGTACGTTGGACTGCGTGCGGCCAGAAGTAACAGCCTCTTTGATCAGGCCCTGATCCAACGGGAGGCCTGGTTGTGGACCGGGTCCCGGGGGCGTTGACCCCCGGAATACCCTCCAGGCAGATTCCAGGTAGGTAGACGTATCCAAAGAGATAGAGAATTAAACACATATGCAACATTTGGGTATCTTAATTTGTAGACATTTCGCCAGTCAGTGGTTATATCAGTACAAATTCAAGGACATAGTGGGAAGACTGTAGAAATATGCAAAAGGTGAGGTAATCAGTCCCTCAGTCTTTGAGTTGGTGAAGATCACCGTACTCTTGATGACGCTATTGTTTATGACCTGTAATAATGTTCGTACAATTACCATCAGTATGTTAGGTAAAACGACACAAGTGCAACTAATGTGTTGCTGGAGGGTGTTGCTGGAAGGTGTTGCTGGAGGGTGTTGCTGGAGGGTGTTGCTGGAGGGTGTTGCTGGAAGGTGTTGCTGGAGGGTGTTGCTGGAGGGTGCTCCTGGAGGGTGTTCCTGGAGGGTGTTGCTGGAAGGTGCTCCTGGAGGGTGTTGCTGGAAGGTGTTGCTGGAGGGTGTTGTTGAAGGGTGTTGCTGGAAGGTGTTGTTGGAGGGTGTTGCTGGGGGGTGTTGGCTGGGGGGTGTTGTTGGAGGGTGTTGCTGGAGGGTGTTGCTGGAGGGTGTTCTGGGAGGGTGCTCCTGGAGGGTGTTGCTGGAAGGTGCTCCTGGAGGTGTTGCTGGAAGGTGTTGCTGGGAGGGTGTTGTTTAAGGTGTTGCTGGGAAAGGGGTTGCTGGAGGGGTTTGCTGGAGGGTGTTGCTGGAGGGTGTTCCTGGAGGGTGCTCCTGGAGGGTGTTCCTGGAGGGTGTTGCTGGAAGGTGCTCCTGGAGGGTGTTGCTGGAAGGTGTTTCTGGAGGGTGTTGCTGGAAAGTGTTCCTGGAGGGTGTTGCTGGAAGGTGTTCCTGGAGGGTGTTGCTGGAAGGTGTTCCTGGAAGGTGTTGCTGGAAGGTGTTCCTGGAGGGTGTTGCTGGAAGGTGTTCCTGGAGGGTGTTGCTGGAAGGTGTTCCTGGAGGCTGTTGCTGGAAGGTGTTCCTGGAGGGTGTTGCTGGAAGATGTTCCTGGAGGGTGTTGTTGGAGGGTGTTGCTAGAGGGTGCTACTGGAGGGTGTTGCTGGAGGGTGCTCCTGGAGGGTGTTCCTGGAGGGCGTTGCAGGAGGGTGTTGCTGGAGGGTGCTCCTGGAGGGTGTTGCTGGGGGGCGTTGCTGGAGGGTACTGCTGGAGGGTGCTGCTGGAGGGTGTTAGTGGAGGGTGTTCCTGGAGGGTATTCCTTGAGGGTGTTCCTTGAGGGTGTTCCTGGAGGGTGTTGCTGGAGGATGTTGCTGAAGGGTGTTACTGGAGGGTGTTGCTGAGGGGGGTGCTCGTGGAGCGTGTTGCTGGAGGGTACTCCTGGAGGGTATTCCTGGAGGGTATTCCTGGCGGGTATTCCTGGAAGGTATTCCGGGGGTCTCCACCCCCGCGACCTGGTCCATAACAAGGTTCAACACCTGCTGCTCTGGTTCACCTTCAAACAAATATACTCTCAGAAGTCAGTCCGCTATTGTACGTCGCATTATAAGAACGTAAACAGAACAACATCGCAAGAAATAAGCCACATTGCTACACTTTGCCAGGTTATATTAAATCAATACACATCCGTGGGTTATAATCTAGACTATCGATGTATTCCTTTGGCTATTTTAAGAATCATTACCGTGTGTTCCTACTTATTCTTAATTTCCTCTTTCTCCTTATCCTCTTTTAAATATTTCTTTCGCCGGCCTCAGTTACTCTATTATTCCAATTGTGTTTTCTTACCCGGTTGAGTTCTCTCTCTCTCTCTCTCTCTCTCTCTCTCTCTCTCTTCTCTCTCTCTCTCTCCTTCTTCTTCTCTCTCCTCTCTTCTCTCTCCCCTCTCTCTCTCTCTCTCTCTCTCTCTCTCTCTCTCTCTTCCTCTCTCTCTCCTCCCCTCTCTCTCTCTCTCTCCCCTCTCTCTCTCTCTCTCCCCCTTCCTCTCTCTCTCTCTCCCTCTCTCTCTCTCTCTCTCTCTCTCTCTCTCTATCTTATGTGGGTAACTGAAATCAATATTGCACCCTCCGTTTGTAATCTCGCGTGCACTTCGGTGTCAGACCACAGGCCAGAAACTTGTAAAGCTGGGTGGATCAGAGAGTATTCCTGAATTCACACACACACACACACTGACAAGTGGCGTAGTGGAGACAGGAACCATACATAGTTTTATGATGAGGTATGATGAAGCTCATGGAGCAGAGAGAGAGAGGAGCTAGTAGCAATCAGTGAAGAGGCGGGGTCAGGAGCTATGACTCGACCCCTGCAACCATAAATAGGTGAGTACACATATATTGTACTCTCTCCCCTACACCCTCACTCACACTCATAAACCCACACTCATACACTCACAGCAACATTCACACTTCCCAACACGCAAGTACATGATACAACTTATACAGACCATAGCTCACATTAATGACTACTACTTTAGGAAGTCCCTGGTTATGCAGAGCATTTCTCGTAACATGGGTTAACCTTGTTTCCCAGGATGCGACCCACAACAGGTACCCACTTACTGCTAGATGAACAGTGACATCATCTGTAAGATGATTAACGTCCGGGTACCTACTTACTGCTAGGGTGGCCAAGGGCAGCAGGTGTTAGATGACTATGACCCAGGTACCTACTTATTGCTAGGTGAACAGGGGCAGCAGGTGAATGGAAACAGGCACAACGTTTCCTCCCGTGCCGGGATCGATCCCAGGACCCTCAACGTGTGAGAGCTGAGGACACTACCAACCAAGCCACGAGCGTCCACAAACATCGCCCCAATGTTCATTTTCCAAAATTTGAGATATTTGTGAATTGTTTTAGGCCACGGTGTAGCGACATTGTGAATTGTTCCAGCCATAACAATTATGCATTATCAGAATTTACAAATTATGTTACAGAAGGCAGATAATGAACAAAACACATGTGCAAGTCCAGAGGCTTTTTTAAGGTGACCTTTTAAATTGTTCCAATCACGGTATTTTGGATTAGTGCAACTTTCCACCTATGGTATTGTTACTTTGTGGTTATTCCAGATTCAGTCTGACGAAATCGTAATGACACGATTGCAAACAAACCACGAGTTTTTATCCCCACCCGTATCGTGATTCGTGCGTCATTCTTCTCCCCTGAACAGCGTACTGGGGTGAGGAAATATCTGTAAGATAGGCAGGAAAGGAGGAATCAAGATAGATAAGGATAAGTGGTTCAAATATTATTCATCATTCATGTAAATTACATGGTTCCCAAACTGGGGGTAATGGTAGAGTAATGGTAGAGTAATGGTAGAGTAATGGTAGAGTAATGGTAGAGTAATGCTCTCTCTAGAGTCTAGAGAGAGCATTACTCTACCATTCTTCCTCTAGAGTCTAGAGTCTAGAGGAAGAATGGTAGAGTAATGCTATCTCTAGACTCTAGAGAGAGCATTACTCTACCATTACCTACCATTACTCTACCATTACCCCCAGTTTGGGAACCACTCATGTAAATGATTTGCCAGAGACAAATAGCTTGTATGAGGACAGGTAGGCTACGAGAAGGGGTTGTAAATGTAATCCAGCGGTAGTGTTTTTAATATTGGTCAGACACCACGAAGGGGAAGCCACCAACAAATCACTGTTGCTGTAACTACAAACACTGAAGATGGTACACCAGCAACACTGTTGTTGTAACTACGAACACTGAGGATGGTACACCAGCAACACTGTTGTTGTAACTACAAACACTGAAGATGGTACACCAGTAACACTGTTGTTGTAACTACAAACACTGTAGATGGTACACCAGCAATACTGTTGTTGTAACTACAAACACTGTAGATGGTACACCAGCAACACTGTTGTTGTAACTACAAACACTGTAGAGGTACACCAGCAACACTGTTGTTGTAACTACAAACACTGTAGATGGTACACCACAACACTGTTGTTGTAACTACAAACACTGTAGATGGTACACCAGCAACACTGTTGTTGTAACTACGAACACTGTAGATGGTACACCAGCAACACTGTTGTTGTAACTACAAACACTGTAGATGGTACACCAGCAACACTGTTGTTGTAACTACAAACACTGTAGATGGTACACCAGCAACACTGTTGTTGTAACTACAAACACTGTAGATGGTACACCAGCAACACTGTTGTTGTAACTACAAACACTGTAGATGGTACACCAGCAACACTGTTGTTGTAACTACGAACACTGTAGATGGTACACCAGCAACACTGTTGTTGTAACTACAACACTGTAGATGGTACACCAGCAACACTGTTGTTGTAACTACAAACACTGAGGATGGTACACCAGCAACACTATTGTTGTAACTACAAACACTAAAGATGGTGCACCAGCAACACTGTTGTTGTAACTACAAACACTAAAGATGGTACACCAGCAACACTGTTGTTGTAACTACAAACACTAAAGATGGAACACCAGCAACACTGTTGTTGTAACTACAAACACTGAGGATGGAACACCAGCAACACTGTTGTTGTAACTACAAACACTAAAGGATGGAACACCAGCAACACTGGTGTTGTAACCACGCAGTATAAGTCACAAGCGCTCATGCGCGTCCAGCCGTCAAATGAATCTTCCAGGTAAGCTAATTTTCCTGAAGTTATTTCCTTAATGGGGGGAGACTAATGATGCTCGTAAATGCATTAATCTGGTTCGAAGTCATTAGTAACAGCTTGCTGGGGAGACTTCGATAATGTTTGTGTCTCATTTTCACTTATCGTCTTGTGTAAAATGCGCTCTACCAGTGTTCCTTTTAGACATAGACAAAGACAGACAGACAGGCCCATACTGGAGTATGCAGCACCAGTTTGGAACCCACACCTGGTCAAACACGTCAAGAAATTAGAGAAAGTGCAAAGGTTTGCAACAAGACTAGTCCCACAGCTAAGGGGACTGCCCTACGAAGGAAGGTTAAGGGAAATCGGCCTGCCGACACTAGAGGACTGGAGGATCAGGGGAGACATGACAATGTCATATAAAATACTGCGCGGAATAGAAAAGGTGGACAAAGACAGGATGTTCCAGAGATGGGACACAGAAACAAGGGGTCACAATTGGATGCTGAAGACTCAGATGAGTCAAAGGGATATTAGAAAGTATTTCTTCACTCATAGAGTTGTCAGGAAGTGGAATAGTTTAGCAAGTGACGTAGTGGAGGCAGGAACCATACATAGTTTTAAGACGAGGTATGACAAAGCTCATGGAGCAGGGAGAGAAAGGACCCAGTAGCAATCAGTGAAGAGGCGGTACACATTTATTTAGTGAAGAGGCGGGGTCAGGCGCTATGACTCGACCCTGCAACCACAAATATGGAAATAGGGAGCACACCACACCACACACACACACACACACACACACACACACACACACACACACACACACACACAAGGAAGATTTACAAATTAATATATTTCTCTAGAACCCTGAAAAGGAAACGTATATATCCTCTTTTCTGCAGCCTTGCAAGCTCCTGATGATGTACTGATTGCAACACGAAAGGCCTAGTGGTTGTGTTTTGAAAACCAAGAGAGAGAGAAGAGAGGAGAGAGAGAAAAGAAGAGAAGGAAAAGAGAGAGAGAGGGGAGAGAGAGAGAGAGAAAGAGAGAGAGAGAGAGAGAGAGAGAGAGAGAGAGAGAGAGTTGGGGAGAGGCCCATTAATATTATAATAACAATAAAAAGGTAATATGCACTATATTACAATTCGTTCTAACTGAACATGACTTCAGAAAGGCGAAAACTGAAATTTAAAGTAATTATGATTCTTCGAAATTTATTATTTATTATTTCAGGCAGTTGGAGCTCCTTTGAGTCGCTGAGGTGATTTGAATACTGAAGTTGTAATAAAGTTGGTAGAATTACCGACAATATGTAAAGTAAAAGGACACAAGTGCAACTAATGTGACATTTATTGTGGCAACGTTTCGCTCTCCAGGAGCTTTATCAAGCCATTACCTTGATAAAGCTTGATAAAGCTCCTGGAGAGCGAAACGTTGCCACAATAAATGTCACATTAGTTGCACTTGTGTCCTTTTACTTTAAATACTGAAGTTGTCTGATCCACGGTGGCAATTGTGTGGAGAGACACGTAGCGTCCCGAGGGGAACGTGGCAAAAAAAAAAAAAAATCTCTCTCTCTCTAGTTAATTTCCCGGATGCTGCGGTCTGATAGATTTTCACTTGTGTGTGTGTGTGTGTGTGTGTGTGTGTGTGTGTGTGTGTGTGTGTGTGTGTGGTGTGTAGTGTGTGTGTGTGTTGTGTACTCCACTATTTGGGGTTGCAGGGTCGAGTCCTACTCCTGGTCCCGCCTCTTCACCGGTTGCTACTAGACCCTCTCTCTCCCCGCTCCATGAGCTTTATCAAACCTCGTCTTAAAACTGTGTATGGTTCCTGCCTCCACTACGTCATTTTCTAGGCTATTCCACTGCCTTACAACTCTATGACTGAAGAAATACTTCTACTATCTGTGTGTGTGTGTGTGTGTGTGTGTGTGTGTGTGTGTGTGTGTGTGTGTGTGTGTGTGTGTGTGTGTAAGTGTGTGTGTAAGTGTGCGTGAATTCAAATTACCCAGTACAGTACCATGATACAAAATCACAGGGGGGCTACGATAACTTACCACTGAGGTGACTTACTCTCACCTTAACCCTACACTACAAGAACACAAATGTAGCGAAAAGCGGATGTCTAACCATGTGTTAGTTGCTATAGCCATCCACTATAACCCTGAGTCCTATTTCTGACCTAATATAGCGTAGAATGTGATTTGTGGGCAAATATACAGAGCCTGTCGCTACGAACTAACCCCCTTTCTCGACCTGCGTATCCTTGCGGTCTAAGAGAGGCTTCCGTGTATGCTATCTCTAATCAGCATTTTCTTATTTGCTTAGAGACAAGACCATTTACGTTACAATATTATTCGTTACAGTAATAGTATCGAAAGAGGTTGATTATAAGTAGAAACTGATAGGTCCCAACAGCAGGAAGTTTTAGGCTCGTAGCTCATGGTTCCTCTCTCATGGTCCAAGTGACGCAGGAAAGAGTCCAGGTCTTAGAACAGAACAGGAAGGGGTAGCCTGTACTCTGCGGTTACTCTCTCATGGTCTAAGTGACGCAGGAAAGAGTCCAGGTCTTAGAACAGAACAGCAAGGCGTAGCCTGAACTCTGCGGTTACTCTCTCATGGTCTAAGTGACGCAGGAAAGAGTCCAGGTCTTGGAACAGAACAGAAAGGGGTAGCCTGTACTCTGCGGTTACTCTCTCATGGTCTAAGTGACGCAAGAAAGAGTCCAGGTCTTAGAACAGAACAGGAAGGGGTAGCCTGTACTCTGCGGTTACTCTCTCATGGTCTAAGTGACGCAGGAAAGAGTCCAGCTCTTGGAACAGAACAGAAAGGGGTAGCCTGTACTCTGCGGTTACTCTCTCATGGTCCAAGTGACGCAGGAAAGAGTCCAGCTCTTAGAACAGAACAGCAAGGGGTAGCCTGTACTCTGCGGTTACTCTCTCATGGTCCAAGTGACGCAGAAAAGAGTCCAGCTCTTAGAACAGAACAGCAAGGCGTAGCCTGAACTCTGCGGTTACTCTCTCATGGTCCAAGTGACGCAGGAAAGAGTCCAGGTCTTGGAACAGAACAGGAAGGCGTAGCCTGAACTCTGCGGTTACTCTCTCATGGTCCAAGTGACGCAGGAAAGAGTCCAGGTCTTGGAACAGAACAGGAAGGCGTAGCCTGAACTCTGCGGTTACTCTCTCATGGTCCAAATGATGAGAGAGAGTCCAGCTCTTGGAGCCAAACTCACAAAACACAATACTACACACTACAGAAAGTCTCATCAAAGCAAGACTCTGGGCAACGTTTCCCTCGTTAGCGAAACGTGCAAATATAAGTCTGCTGTGCTGTTAGTGCGTCTGGTCTACCAAAACAATCGGAATAATTTTAACCAACATGCAAAAAAAATTTTTAAATATTTATTTCATTATCATTAATGGTATTTAATTTCGACAGATTAGTGAGTAAGACACATGTGTAAGTGTTGACACATATGTCAGATGTGTCAACGTGTGTTCACCTATGAGTTTAACGATCTTCGTTAACAGTTAAGTTTGGTGTTCTGTGTGCTGTGTTCGATTCCCAGTCTCACAGCGAGAAAAAAAAAACACAAGTTGCCGGAAAATCATTATGGCATCGTTTCGCTCTTAGTAGAGTTTCATCCACACAGAGCAAAACATTGCTTGAGAGAAAAAATTAGGCCTAAAAACTGAACCAAAGGCTTACAATTTAAAAAATTCTCTTAGGTTTTAAAAAAATTGCTTTAAAACTAAACCTCCTGTACTCTCAGAGGACTTGATTAAGAAAACAGAAAAAAAAAACAAAAAAGATAAAACGAAGATGTTTATAATCACTGCAAAAATTTAAATATTATGGTTTAACATGGTTTAAGAGGCACGTAAGTTCCCTATCTTCTATTAACATGTTTATTTTCCACTATAAACTACCTTGTCCATAATTATTATCACATTTGCTTTGCCTGTTTCGTAAGGTGAGGTTCAGGATCTTTCCTAAATTCATGGTATAACTTAACATATCTTTGAGGACATTTGTGTTCCAGAGGTCTGAGCACTTGTGTTCCAGAGGTCTGAGTAATTGTGTTCCAGAGGTCTGAGTAATTGTGTTCCAGAGGTCTGAGTAATTGTGTTCCAGAGGTCTGAGCACTTGTGTTCCAGAGGTCTGAGTAATTGTGTTCCAGAGGTCTGAGCACTTGTGTTCCAGAGGTCTGAGCACTTGTGTTCCAGAGGTCTGAGTAATTGTGTTCCAGAGGTCTGAGCACTTGTGTTCCAGAGGTCTGAGCACTTGTGTTCCAGAGGTCTGAGCACTTGTGTTCCAGAGGTCTGAGCACTTGTGTTCCAGAGGTCTGAGTAATCATGTTGCAGAGATCTAAGCTGTGCTCAGACCTCTGCAACACAATTCTCCTCAAAGATTAGTAAAGTTATACCATGAATTAAGGAAAGATCCTGGACTTCACTTACGAAACAGACAAAATAAATACGATAGTAATTATGAACAAGGTAGATAACAGTGGGAAAATAAACATGATATTAGGAGACGGGGAACTTAGGTGCCCTTTAACAGGGAAAAAATTCATAACACTGTTTTACACATAAAAGGGTCAAATCTGCTCCTACAAATCTGGATTTGAGTCTCTGTGTTAGCAAAAATTTTTGGTTCATTTTAGAGAATGTTTGATGATGGTGAGGATTTTGAGTCGAATGTTTCTTTGGGCTAAAATATAAGTAATGTTAATAGTGCTAAACATTTCTAATGTTTTTTTGTGTGCATTGCTGGAGAAAATTTTGATTTTCTATGCATATGTGAAAATGGATAATTTTTCGGACATGAATGAAGATATAATTTTTCTTACAGACATGTAAATTAAAATTATACTTATTTACGTAAATGTAAATTGTCATTTTTTTGGTTACATAGAGAGGAAAATTTCGTAGTTTTATGGCATAATCAAAGGTGACCATTTTGTCTCTCTACCTAAATGGTAAACCAACTTTTTTGGCAAAACTTATAATATTTTTTTCTGTTTTACTGTACAAAATAACTTTCTCGATTTTGACAAATTTTTTCTTTGACCCCCCCCCCCGTGTCTGACCCCCGGGTGAGTCCAAAATATATATATTTTAATGTCTTCTGCTTATTTCTATGGGAAATGTGTACAATGCTTCTCCTGTCTCTTCTTTCTCTCTCTCTTTCTCTCTCTCTCTCTCTCTCTCTCTAAGAAAGAATGGATTTTTACCACTAGTGTG
>NC_069484.1:11237129-11319629 GCF_026875155.1 Cherax quadricarinatus | reverse complement strand
TATAACTTCCATAGATAACATTCCAGTCACAGTTCATAAGCACGCTACTCTCAGTTCTTGCAGTGGTACAGTGGTTTTACCACGTACCATTATACAGAGTGATTTTTCTGCTTTGCTGCGATGATATTTTGGAGAAATTAGCCCTTCAGGACCTTTCTATTCTCAAAGTGGTTACATATGTCCTGCCTGCTCATGGGCGGAGGCGCTTATCTAGTAACATCACCCGCTTAACCTTAGACTGCCGTGAATTCCCATCCTCCTTTTGCATTGCAGGCCATCGCCTAGAGGTCCAAAAAGTAGTCCCTACTCCCTAATAGTGTCGTAATTGCTGGTGCTTCAGACACCCCACTAAATATTGCAGATCTGTGGTGGAGTGCCCAGCCTGCAGTGTCGCAGATCATGCTGATACATCTTTCAGCCTTCCCCCCCTCTTGTCTCAATTGCAATGAATCTCATCCATCTTGTTTATGCCGTTGTCAAGTCTATCATAATGAACGAGAAATCTGTTTTCTTTAGGAGAGTGAAGGCCTTACACTATGGCTGTCTCTCAGCTCCACCTTCAGGGAAATCTTACTCATGTTCCTTATTCTGGAGAAGCTCGGAGACCTCGAACCTTGACAGTCCTCCTGCCTACCAGCTCTTCTGCTACCATGCCTTCCGGGGGCAACGACGATTCTAATTCTTTTGCTGTTCTATCCTCTGAAACTCCTACCTCCGAACCTCTTCCTACTCTAAGACTTCATCTCGCTCAGTAGTTTCTCGGTCTACGAGACCTTGCAAGTCTTCACCTTCTTGGCATCTATCACCTGTGAAGTTGAATATATCTTCTACCTTTGTACCTAGTTCTTACCCCCTTTCTAACTCTCACACGAAGATGAAGTTTCACCCCCCTCATGTAGTCCCCTCTTCTCCTGTTTCCCCCCAGTCTTCTTCCCTAGTTACCTTCCTCTCCTGTTTCACTGCAGGACTCTTCGGCCCCCCACCAACGCATCTCCCCAGGTTTGTACTCCAAACTCCTCTCAGACCTCTTTGGTTGCCTCCATAGTTATCCCGATCTCTACTTGCTCTACCTCACCTGTCTCTGAAATCATGGTATTGGCATCTCCCTTATCCACTGAGACACTTGACACTATCTCCAACTATACTGCTGAGACGATACCCTCGATGGACACCATCGGGCTTTCTTCTACCCCTGCTTTTTCACGACCCTTACAACAATCTTTTCCTTCACAGAATTCTGATTTCTTCTTGCTTACATGCTTACCGTTGCCCCCCACACATTGACTTCACCTGATGCTTCTCATTGTTGACATACCTGTCTTTGTAAATAATGTCTTATTTACAATGGAATATTCGTGGCCTCAGGGGTAATCAGGGAGAACTCCAGGTGTTGCTCTCCCAGTTTTCCCCAATATGTGTCGGGTTACAACAGCCCAAAATTCGTTCAGCTGTTATTCGTCCCATTGTGGGCTCTGTTCCATTCTTCTGATCCCTTTCCTAATGAATCATTTAACGAGAGCGCCCTTTTTGTGCACGTTTGTATACCATATCAACAAGTTTTTGTTTGTTCTCTGCTGCATTGTACTGCAGCTTGTATTTATGTACACAGATGGTATACAGTTTGGTCTCTATATCTTTCCCCCTCCCGTGCATTCTGTATCTCGGATATTGCCTTTTTGATCTCTTCTCTACCGCCACCCATCTTGTTAGGTGATTTTAGCGCTCACCATCACCTGTGGTGAGAGTCCCACTGTGACTCGTGGTGATCAGTTGGAGACTCTTCCTCTTCACGTTTTAAACACGGGTGCTCCCACCCATCTTGACTCTCACACTCAGTCTCTCTCTTGCATTGGTCTTTCTATCTATTCCTCGTCAATTGCACTTGATTACTCTTTGTCTATTCTCTCAGATTTACACGACAGTGATCACTTTCCAATTCTTTTTACTTCAACTACATATTCCCGACCGCTTCATAGCCCTCGTTGGAAATTTGCATAAGCAAACTGAGACTTATACTCTCATCTTACTATCTTTTGTGAGGACCCCCTTTCGCCCTCTATTGATGAACTGGTACACCAGTTCTCGACCTTAGTTTTCACTGCAGCGTCATGTTTTATTCCTCAAACCTCAGGCAGGCATTCCCAGACATGCATGCCTTGGTGGTCTTCTGCGTGTGCCTGTGCAGTGCGTTTGAAACGTGCTGTGTGGGGCCGTTATCGATATAATCAGAGCTCAGAACGTCTTTTGGATTTTAAGTGGGCATGGGCAGTTGCTCACCGCATCATATGTGATGCTAAATGCACTTGTTGGCAAGACTACGTGTCTACCATTACCTTGTCTTTACCTATGTGTACGGTTTGGAAGATGGTACAGAGTTGTGTGGCAACTACACTCCGGACCCAGGTCCTGTTTTGCGGGTTGCTGGTTTTAGTGTTGCAGAACCTCTTGAAGTAGCCATGGAAATCGGGAACCGTCTTGTCCGTGTCTTCCAAGGGCTTCATCTTTGTCTGCCAAGGAACAATTACCCTTGGATTTCTCCTCTAATGAAATGGAGCGGTATAACGTACTTTTCACTCTCCTAGAACTAGAATCCACGCTTTCCGCTTGCCAGCCGTCGGCAGCTGGGCCTGATGATATTCATATCAGTATGCTACATCTGCATTCTACATCCCTTACAGTCCTTTTATGTATTTTCAATCTTATTTGGATGCGAGGGGTTCTCCCTCAATGGAAATCTGCCATTGTCCTACCGTTTTGCAAACCAGGCACCTCGGGGCTTGATACTTCTCACGTCCCATTGCTGTGACCAGTTTAGTCTGCAAGGTGGTGGAGTGATTGGTAAATAGACGTCTGATATGGTATTTGGAGACTCACAATAGTCTTTCTCCTCGCCAATATGGCTTTCACAAGGGCCGCTCTACTTTGGACTCCTTGCTCCACTTAGATACGTATGTGTGAAATGCCTTTTCTAACAAACACTTCGTGTTAGCAGTCTTTTTTGATCTTGAGAAGGCATATGACTCCACTTGGAGGTATAACATTTTAGCCCACTCCTTAGGCCTCTGCAGTAATCTACCAACCTTCCTTTCTGCTTTCTTATCTGACAGACATTTTCGTAGCTCTGTTGGTGCCTCGCTTTCCTCAGACTTTGTACAAGCCGAGGGATTCTCACAAGGTTGTGTCCTTAGCACTACCCTTTTTCTCATAGCTACAAATGACCTACCTTCTGTTCTTCCACCGTGTATTTGGTCGTCACTTTATGTGGATGATTTTGCTATAGCTTACTCAGGTGCTGACTGTCGCCTGGTAGCGGCCTCCCTTCAAGATGCGATTGACCGAGTTTCCTATTCGACTACTTCTCATGGCTTTAAATTTTCTAGGACGAAAACCCGTTTTATCACCTTCACTAGACGTCCTCTTGACTCAGATATTTCATTGTATTTAAACAGCTCGCATATCCCAGAATGTGATACGATCAAGTTTCTTGGTCTTCTCTTCGATCACCGGTTGACATGGAAACCTCACATTTCCTCTTTGAAGGCAACTTGGAATGGTCGGTTGAATCTCCTTAAAATTCTCTCGCATCATTCATGGGGAGCAGATCGCCGAACTCTCCTCCATTTGCATTCCACCCTAGCTTAATTATGGCGACAAAGTCTATTCTGCAACTTCTCCTACAACTTTTTCTAAGTTAGATCCCCTTCATCATCAGGGCCTACGTTTATGCCTTGGTGCTTTTCTTCATCCTCTGTTGAAAGTCTCTATGCAGAGGCGAATGTTCCTTCCTAGCTGATCGTCGTGATGCTTATTGTCTTCGTTCCTTTGTCAGCGCTCATGATCTTCGTATTTCTTCTATGTATAGACTGATCTCAGTCGTTAGTAGTAGCCCATTGCTTGTTCGGCGCCCCTGCCTACTTTGACCGTTTTCTCTTTGACTTCACTCCAATCTTCTCTCTAGTTGCCTCCCTTGTATGTTCATTTAAGATCTGCCTTTTTCCTTCCCCCTTGGGAAGCTCCGACGGTTCATGTCTGTTCTCCCCCACTACCGTGCGACAAAGCTTTCCTACCTGTGACTGCTTCTCGCTCTCTTTTTCTCGATCACTTCCGGTCACATGCTCATGCCGTCGATGTTTATACAGATGGTTCTAAATCATATGACGGTGTTGGGTTCGCGGTGGTGTTCCCTGACGATGTTGTCCGAGGTCATTTGTTATACTCGGTTAGTATTTTTACTGCCGAGTTCTATGCTATCCTCATAGCGCTTCTCCGTATTATATATGTCTCCTTCGACGTTTCTGATCATTTCAAATTCCTTCAGCGCTTTACAAGCCATTAAACAATTTGATTCCCTTCATCCATTGGTCATTTGTATTCAACTATGGTTGTGTCGGTGGCTAGCAAAAACAAAGACGTCGTTTTCTGTTGGGTTCCTGGACACATTGATGTACAGGGTAATGAACAGGCGGATGCTGCTGCGCGGTCAGTGGTGCACAATCTTCCAGTTTCCTATAGAGGTATTCCGTTCAGGGATTATTTGTCATCTCTGCTTGTCTTCATGGCCGTTGGCCACAATGGTGGTCGGACATATGCCACAACAAATTGCACTCTATTAAACCGCTTTTTGGTTTGTGGCCATCTTGTCACCACCGTTGCCGTACTCGGGAGACTGCGTTCTCCCATCTCCACATCGGCCTTACCACATACTCGCCTTACCCATGGGTATCTCATGAAACGACACCCTATTCCTATCTGTGAGGTTTGTCAGGTCCCTATTTCGGGTCTTCATTTTCTTGTCAATTGCCAGGTTTACCAGCGACCTTGCAGAATTTACCTCCAACAACACCCACGTTCTACCACTCTTACCTTATCTTCCCTTCTTGCTGACGGTCCTCCCTTTGACTTACAATCGCTTTTTGACTTTTTGTCAGCAACTGCTGACAGTTTAGCACTTTCTTTGATTATAACAATATTATTATTATATAACGGGATTATTTGGTAGTATGGTAGCGGGAGTAAATGATAACTTCTTCTTCGGAGGCTTCTTATTTTATTGTTAAGTGTCGTAGTGGGTACACAGGCTTGTGTGTTTGTGCCCATGGCCCAGGCAGGGCCATCCCACGAGAGAGAGCTGGGAGTACTTGTGTCTTCCTGCTAGGCCGCTGTGAGAGTGAGAGCGGGGCAAGGGCCGGCAGGCTGGCGTGCCCACCGAGAGGCCTGGCTACAGAGGGCAACACTTGAGTGGCGCAAAATATGAACTAAGCTGGCAGACAGCATGGGCTGTCTGTGCAGACAGTACAGGCTGTCTACATACGCTCGGCCACTTCCGTGCGTCGTCCCGACGCGACAATACTGGTGGTAAAAGAAACTCGGTCTCTCTCTCGTAGGAACAGGGCACAGAACACAAAATAAAAAAAACATATATATATATACATATGAACATGGAAAAAAAAACTTCCTACAGGGAGGGAAGAAAAAAACATGTGGGGTGTGCTGAACATCGTGGTCATAGGCAGTGAGCGTCGAAGGGCATCACTGCACGCCTTCCTGCATCTGGACAGATACTGCAACACAGGAGACATCGCTGCGGCTGAGCTGTGACGTAACAGGGCACGGTCTCCTCTGGAATGGTGAAGCAGTCATCGTAGGAGTCGCTGCAGGTTTCACTCAACCTGGGGCACGGCATGCTGGTGCCCTCGAGTGAGGCGTCGACAAAACTCGGCAACTGGGCAGGACTTCTGGCAAGCGACTCAGGAGGACACTTCTCGACTGGTACTATCGCTGGGCTGTCACTGCCGGCGAGCGTGCAGCGAGTTGTGAAGCGAGTCGTGGCAGAGACGACTGGGCGAAACATCTGGGAGTCGTAACATCATACACCAGACTGCAGTGAGAGAGCTAGCAGTCAAAGTGACATCTTCTTTGTGCAGGCTGCTCACTGAAGCTTGTGACACGAGGCTCACACAGCGTGTCATTCTCTCGACAGTTGGAGTTATAGCAGAGGTTAGTCTAAGCATCCCCAAACTTGTTTCTCTACATATAACTGCACTCTGACGGTCTGGAGGTGAAGTGAAACAAATCTCGATGGGAATCGTAGCAGGTACGATTCTGCAGAACATCACGAGCGGTGAGCATAAAAGCTTTCTGTACAAGAGGGCTCGGTCATTCAGGGGCTGAGTAGATCAGCTGTCAAACGCACTGGCCACACGGGTGACTTAGCACAGTGGTGCTACTCAGGTCTGGCTCAGACCTCACTGGACACACGGAAACTACACACCCACGGTACATACAGTACAACATGGCTTAAACTAGCAAATGATGCTTTTCTGTGCATAAAACTGACTCTAAGACATACTAAAATGTGAGAACACTGACTGTGAGGAATTAATTAGCACACGACATATATCTTCTCTTAAGTCTTCTCGACAATATTTTAATAATTACTGAACACTCGATGGTGACATCAAGTGATGTCAGGCGTGATGACGTCAGCAGCACTGTGACGTCAGCAGACATCTCGAGGTGACGTCAGGCAGACATCGTGAGGTGACGTCAGCAGACATCGTGACGTCATGAAGTCGGGCAGCATCGTCGGTGACGTCGATGTGATGCAGGCAGCAGACCACAGCATGAGGCCTGGGACATCTGGTAACTCACGTGGCTGGTAAATCCACGTGACATCGCCCACACCCACGTGGCGTCGGGATCCACGTGGTGTCGTGATCTACGTGGCATGCTGATCCACGTATCTTCGAGTGGCCTCGGGCACTCGGATACACAGTTCTGGCAATGAATTCACACGGAAAACAGCAGAAAACACAGCAGAGGGAGTGGGCAGTGGCGAGTGTATGGTAGACGGGTGAGCGTGAGTAGGGCGAGCATGGGCAAGGTGAGGAACGGCCACTTCCTCTCCTCCTCCCCCACCCACAAACACGTGGAGAAGCTCACACTGGATGCAGAAATCACCACGAAACTCACCTCTGGCTTGCTGAAACAGCTGTGCTGAGCTGAACAACAACAGCAACATACAAGTGACACTGAACACGTGACTTGAGAAACAGCGTGGGACACTGTAGCGTGGGACGCTGTAGGGTGGGGTCACTTACAATTCTCGGAGAAATTCGGTAAATTTCGGCTGGATCCTGCTTGTACCTGCGTCTGGATGCTCAAAAGTGCAGACACGACATCAGGATAACTCGTTGAGAGACGGATGCTTCTTGTATGGGATGATGAAGTGAAGATGACTTCATACCTCTTCCTTCCTCTCTCAGGGCAAACACACTGCTGCGACCACCGCTTTCCACCATTTATAATGGGATTATTTGTTTGGTAGTATGGTAGCGGGGTTCAAATAATATACTTCTTTGGAGGCTTCTTTGTTTATTGTTAAGTGTCGTGGTAGGTACACAGGCTTGTGTGTTTGTGCCCATGGCCCGGGCAGGCCATCCCACGAGAGAGAACTGGGAGTACTTGTGTCTTCCTGCTAGGCCACTGTGAGAGTGAGAGTGGGGCAAGGGCGGGCAGGCTGGCGTGCCCACCGAGAGGCCTGGCTACAGAGGGCAACACTTGAGTGGCGCGAAATATGAACTAAGCTGGCAGACAGCATGGGCTGTCTGTGCAGACAGTACAGGCTGTCTACAATTATTATTATTATTATTATTATTATTATTATTATTGTTATTATTATTATTATAAAAAAGCGCTAAACCTACAAGGGC
Organism: Cherax quadricarinatus; assembly: GCF_026875155.1. Taxonomy (NCBI): domain Eukaryota; kingdom Metazoa; phylum Arthropoda; class Malacostraca; order Decapoda; family Parastacidae; genus Cherax; species Cherax quadricarinatus. The sequence goes on along the minus strand of NC_069484.1, from coordinate 11,311,917 downwards.
CATAGTATTTACACATGTTTCCATTTTCCTGACAAGTTGAATGAACTTAAGTTCAGAAAAAGTCCTCATCTAAATTCTCAGGGTTTTTTCTAATAAAATACTAATTAGAAAGTTATATACTAAGTTATATACTAAGTTATATACTAAGTTATATACTAAGTTATATACTAAGTTTTAAAAATAGCATAGACAAATACACGAGTGACTGTGAGCTAAACCTGACTAGCTTATAGAGAAATGGTTCAAAGAACCGACAAGTTGATAAATTAGACAGATGTTCAACACTTGGGTATCTTTATTGAGGAAACGTTTCGCCCACACAGTGGCTTCATCAGTCCTATACAAAGAATGAAGATCAGAAGGGGTTTGAGGTAATTAGTCCCTGCTCCTTCATATTCTTATGCATTTTATCCAACATTTGAGTGTATTCAGCAGCTCTGGAGTCACTTACATATTTCCATAGTAATTTTACTAGGAATTCTCGCCTGTTCGAATCATGTTGTGGACTGAGGGATAATGTGAGTCACGAAAGCCCTAGCAATTTCACTATTTTTTCCACAGTGGTTATTCTGCATATCGTGATATCACCTGTTTACTGTGATATTATTGCATATAGGCCGCTGGAGGCCTAAACGAAGATGTGAAATGATTTTCTTGTACACTTCTAGGGCCGAACCTTTATCTAAGCAATTAAAACTAACGTTTGTTAAATTAGATCACTTCAGAAACTGACACTTAGGAGAGAGGAATTTAGGACGACGTTTCGGTCCCTTCTGGACCACTGACAATGGTCCAGCATGGACCGAAATGTGGCTATAAGGGTCCACTTATGTGTGTGTAGTTCTTGGTTCATTGTTCCAGCCACAGTATTGTTTCTGTATATTTTTTCTCAGTCATATCAAACCTGATTGCCTTCCATTTTCCATTTCACTGTGGACCAATAGGCCTGCTAGTATAGGCCAATAGGCCTGCTAGTATAGGGCAATAGACCTGCTAGTATAGGCCAGTAGACCTTCTAGTATAGGCCAATAGGCCTGCTAGTATAGGCCAATACGCCTGCTGCAGTGTTCCTCCATTCTCACGTTCTTATGTACCTGTATAATTATCGCTTCGTAAATATAAATTCACTTACGTTCACCTAATGCTATCTAGACTCTAGAATCTAGAATCTAGAATCTAGAATCTAGAATCTAGAATCAATGTTATCTAGAATCAAGAAAAAGTTCGTCTTTTTAAATCAATAACAAAAAGGCACAATACTGTGACTGGAACAGTACACCTTCACTACTACTACTACTACTACTACTACTACTACTAATACTACTACTGCTACTACTACTACTACTATACTACTACCTCCTGCCTATATATACCCATCCTGCTCTCCATTTCGTTACTGTGACTTTGTAAATGGTCCAAGTCGAACCAAAATGTCGTCGTAAGCTCCTCTCTTCGTTTTTTTTGATCGTGCAGAAATCAACGAAGCTTAATGAGTGGAGAAACACACGTTCTTTTAGGGGACAGGCTGTCTGCTGGCATGAAGGGAACTTCCCCGTTCCTCTGACCCTTAAACTTAAAAAATCTGGGGAAAAAATGAACCTGGAGGAGGGAGAGAAGGGAGGAAAAGAAGACGTCGCCTTTTATGTTTTTTCTGTCTGAGATCAAAAGTGTGCTGAAGAATAGGGGCTTGTCAGGGTTTGTGCCTTGTTGCCACTGAAGGGCTCTCGTTCCAAGGACTGGGAACAGCCATTGTCTTCCTTGGATTATATGTTGTGTCTTCAGAATAATATGAAGTATGAGTTCTTATTATGGTTAGACACTTGTGTAACAGTTATCTGTCTTTACTGCAGAAGTCCTTCGTCAACTAGAGGCTTCCACAGTCCGGTACAGAGATGAATGGTTGAAGATCAGGAGTTTGACGTAATCAGTCCCTCAGCCTGGAGCTAAAGTGATCGCTTGTATTTCCGTCTACGCAATAGGTTTCATCAGTCTAGTACAGAAAAGTAAGCAGAAGCAGTAGAGATGCTGGTATTATATGCTAGTTGCCTATTCATTTCTGGTTTATCTCCTAGTCTATTCCTGTGAGACTCAGTAGTTTGTGTCCTTGAAATGTTTATCTTCGAGTGAATGTTAATTTTAACCTTGCTGCCTCAGCTTTGTGTCTCTCGCAGCTTCCATCACATGTAGGTTTAGCGAGGTGTGTACTCACCTAGCTGTAGTTGCAGGGGTCGTTTCATAGCTCCTGGCCCCTCTTCTTCACTGGTCCACTAGAACCACTCTCTCCCTGTGTGTGCACTCTCTTAGCTGTAGTTGCAGGGGTCGTTTCATAGCTCCTGCCCCTCTTCTTCACTGGTCCACTATGACCACTCTCCCTGTGTGTGTACTCTCCTAGCTGTAGTTGCAGGGGTCGATTCATAGCTCCTGGCCCCTCTTCTTCACTGGTCCACTATGACCACTCTCCCTGTGTGTGTACTCACCTAGTTGTAGTTGCAGGGGTCGATTCATAGCTCTTGGCCCCTCTTCTTCACTAGTCTACTAGGTCCACTCTCTCCCTGTGTGTTTACTCACCTACTTGTACTCACCTAGTTATGGCTGCAGGGGTCGATTCACATCTCCTGGCCCCACCTCTTCACTGGCCGCTACGGGGCCACTCTTCCTGCTCCATGAGCTTTATCATACCTCTTCTTAAAGCTGTGTGTATGTGTGCGTGTTTATATACATCGTAATTCAGTCAGTATAGTATATATGATAATATTAGCGTTGCTGTGCTCCTCCTGCCTGCAATCTTGCAGCTCCAGAGAAGAGTTTAAGGTATGTTTGTGTTGCACAGGTCACCTGGATCACAAGTTGCTGCCGACAATACTGCATCACAGCGCCCAGAGTCACGAGAAAAAATTCATGAGTATTGTAGCAGAATTCTGCCCTCGGGACACGAGGAAAGAGCAGAGGAAGAGAAGGAGGAAGAGAAGGAGGAGGAGGAGAAAGAGGAAGAGGAGAGGGAAGAGGCGAAGGCGAAGAAACGAGAAGAGGCGATAGATGTGAACTGGGAGATGAAATAAAAGGAGAGAGAGTGAGAAATGTAGATAGGAAGAGTGAGGAAGTAAGAATTAAATAATGACAGAAGACCAAGAGATAAATAAAGCATATATATATATATATATATATATATATATATATAAATATATATATATATATATATATAATTTATATATATATATATATATATATATATATATATATATTATATATATATATATTATAAATATATATATATATATATATATATATATTATATATATATATATATATATAGGCTGAAGGAGATTCGAACCTACGAACCATAGGACAAGGTACGCAGTGCTTTACCAATCTACCCACACTGGACAATACCTTGGCGTGCAGCTTGCGCTACACGTTTGATCCAGGCAGCCAGCTTTCAGGGAGAAGGCTTACAGCTTTTCATCTCATCCCCTGCATGCATCAGCCTTATTAAAGATTTAACAATGCAAGGAATTCGCAAGAGCAGGCGAAATATACACAAACACTGATCTCTGACTGAAGGAGCTGGCTGCCTTGGATCAGCGTGTAGCGCAAGCTGCACGCCAAGGTATTGTCCAGTGTGGGTAGATTGGTAAAGCACTGCGTACCTTGTCCTAAGGTTCGTAGGTTCGAGTTTCCTTCAGCCAGAGATCAGTGTTTGTGTATATTTCGCCTGCTCTCGCGAATTCCTTGCATATATAAGATAAGATAAGATAAGATAAGATTTCGTTCGGATTTTTAACCCCGGAGGGTTAGCCACCCAGGATAACCCAAGAAAGTCAGTGCGTCATCGAGGACTGTCTAACTTATTTCCATTGGGGTCCTTAATCTTGTCCCCCAGGATGCGACCCACACCAGTCGACTAACACCCAGGTACCTATTTGCTGCTAGGTGAACAGGACAACAGGTGTAAGGAAACGTGTCGGAATGTTTCCACCCGCCGGGAATCGAACCCGGGCCCTCCGTGTGTGAAGCGGGAGCTTTAGCCACCAGGTGTGTGTGTGTGTGTGTGTGTGTGTGTGTGTGTGTGTGAGGGAGAGATCAGTATATTTCTGCCAAATTCAGAGACCCTCTTCAGGTAGCTTAAACCAATAAGCCTACTTCAATGTTCCTTTTTTCACGAGAGCATCACCGGTGGCATCTGCAGTAGGACAAAGGACCTCCCACTCCTGCAGACCTCTTACAGACCTCCTGCAGACCTGCAGACCTTCTGCAGACCTCCTGCAGACCTCCTGCAGAAAATCTTGTATGCAGTATCTCCTGACTATCACCGTCTGAGGTCATATAATACTGGGCAAATTTTATCACCAGTGTTTCTCCCCCAGCAGATTTTGGTTCTGGAATTTTCTTTCGATCAGTTTGCCCTCTTTGCCAAAGACATACCCATTCTTGAAGCTGTTTGCATGGTAACAACCTTCTTTGCGTTCCAGTGTTCTTAAGAATCACTGGGAAAATCCACAGCTTATTTCCGCTGCGCACTCACTTACTCCATCTAAAAAATATAATTTACATGTATTTTAAACATTTGAACCTAAAATAAATACCGAGGAACACTATATTAGGCTTACTGGATCATATTTACATCCAGCCTAACAGTATAATAAATTGAAGTAAGCCTACTGGCCCGTATTAGGCAGATCACACTCAAAGAATACCACTCAAAGAGATGAAATTGGTATACCATGCAACCGGCCCTAGAGAGGATCAGTATACCCGGTTAATAGCAGTAAAAGGCAGAGCCAGACACAGTACCTTGATCTCAACACACGAACGGTTGCAACATGCAGGTCATTATTGCTTCCACCTCGAGGTCTTCTTGCAAGAAATGTCCTGGAAAAATAAGGATTTACCCATAAGATGTAACAGGTGCCTTCACGTAGCTTCCAGTGAAGCGTAGAGGTCGCGCAGAGCGCACAGGCGCTTAATTAGCAATGCTACGCGCTCTAAAACAAGATCTCCGTTTAAAGCGTCATAGAATCTCGGTTTCCATTTCGCATTACCACTGCTGCTGCTGCCTCATCATCATAATAATAATTTAAAGCATGTGGGCTTAAAATATGACCGTGATATATCGCAGCTAATGACACAAGAATGATAGCGTGATAGCACTCGGGTATCGTAGTTATAGAGAAGCGGGTATCGTAATTATAAAGAAGCTCGTTCACACGTCTATTAAATGTAATTTAACTCTGGTATTGTACAATATACAATCATGTCTAAACTGGATATCCTTAACCTAACTCACCAGAATATCAAATATATTCTTTGTATACTAAACACATGAATTCCACCTCCATGAGGAACTGGGACAGAATTCTTTCTTTGTAAGTCATACGTGTTGTAAGAGGCGACTAAAATGCCGGGAGCATAAGGCTAGTAACCCCCTTCTGTTGTATATATTACTGAAGCTAAAAATCTAAGGTTTTGTGTTTCTTTTTGGGCCACCCTGCCTCGGTGGGATACTGTCGACTTGTTAAAAGCAGATATATACATATATATACATATACACTGTACTCCCACCTCTAGGACTGTAACATCCTCACTCATCCTTCAGAGTACACACCTGTACTTCCCACCTCCAGGACTGTAACATCCTCACTCATCCTTCAGAGTACAGACCTGTACTTCCCACCTCCAGGACTGTAACATCCTCACCCATCCTTCAGAGTACAGACACTGTACTTTCCACCTCCAGGACTGTAACATCCTCACTCATCCTTCAGAGTACAGACACTGTACTTCCCACCTCCAGGACTGTAACATCCTCACCCATCCTTCAGAGTACAGACACTGTACTTCCCACCTCCAGGACTGTAACATCCTCACCCATCCTTCAGAGTACAGACACTGTACTTCCCACCTCCAGGACTGTAACATCCTCACTCATCCTTCAGAGTACAGACCTGTACTTCCCACCTCCAGGACTGTAACATCCTCACTCATCCTTCAGAGTACAGGCACTGTACTTCCCACCTCCAGGACTGTAACATCCTCACTCATCCTTCAGAGTACACACCTGTACTTCCCACCTCTAGGACTGTAACATCCTCACTCATCCTTCAGAGTACAGACCTGTACTTCCCACCTCCTGGACTGTAACATCCTCACCCATCCTTCAGAGTACAGACACTGTACTTCCCACCTCCAGGACTGTAACATCCTCACCCATCCTTCAGAGTACAGACACTGTACTTCCCACCTCCAGGACTGTAACATCCTCATCCTTCAGAGTACAGACCTGTACTTCCCACCTCCAGGACTGTAACATCCTCACTCATCCTTCAGAGTACAGGCACTGTACTTCCCACCTCCAGGACTGTAACATCCTCACTCATCCTTCAGAGTACACACCTGTACTTCCCACCTCTAGGACTGTAACATCCTCACTCATCCTTCAGAGTACAGACCTGTACTTCCCACCTCCAGGACTGTAACATCCTCACCCATCCTTCAGAGTACAGACACTGTACTTCCCACCTCCAGGACTGTAACATCCTCACTCATCCTTCAGAGTACAGACACTGTACTTCCCACCTCCACCACTGTAACATCCTCACCCATCCTTCAGAGTACAGACACTGTACTTAACACCTCCACCACTGTAACATCCTCACCCATCCTTCAGAGTACAGACACTGTACTTCCCACCTCCACCACTGTAACATCCCCACCATCCTTCAGAGTACAGACACTGTACTTAACACCTCCACCACTGTAACATCCTCACCCATCCTTTAGAGTACAGACACTGTACTTCCCACCTCCACCACTGTAACATCCCCACCCATCCTTCAGAGTACAGACACTGTACTTCCCACCTCCACCACTGTAACATCCTCACCCATCCTTCAGAGTACAGACACTGTACTTCCCACCTCCACCACTGTAACATCCTCACCCATCCTTCAGAGTACAGACACTGTACTTCCCACCTCCACCACTGTAACATCCTCACCCATCCTTTAGAGTACAGACACTGTACTTCCCACCTCCACCACTGTAACATCCCCACCCATCCTTCAGAGTACAGACACTGTACTTAACACCTCCACCACTGTAACATCCTCACCCATCCTTCAGAGTACAGACACTGTACTTCCCACCTCCACCACTGTAACATCCTCACCCATCCTTCAGAGTACAGACACTGTAAAGAAACAGATCTATTAAGCAGACAAGAAGAAACAAGACAGCAACTGCAGTCTTGCTGTTGCTGTCGCTGTTGCATCTTCGTAATAATGAGTTCCTGGCTGTTTGTCACTGAGTTAATTACTAGTGAAGGTAATTTCACCTGGCTTTCATCAGTGCTATTTTCCAGCCGCTGCCTCACGTCGCTATCTTCTGGCTAAGTGAAGGAATCTAAGCAACACCTGTCTGTGTAGATAATAATGTGTGCGTGTTGTGTGTGTGTGTGTGTTTGTGTGTGTGTGTGTGTGTTGTGTGTGTGTGTGTGTGTTGTTGTGTGTGTGAGGTGTGTGTGTGTGTGTGTGTGTGTGTGTGTGTGTGTGTGTGTGTGTACTCACGTATTTGTACTCACCTATTTGTGGTTGCAGGGGTCGATTCACAGCTCCTGGCCCCGCCTCTTCGCTGATTGCTACTAGGTCCTCTCTCTCCCTGCCCCATGAGCTCTATCATACCTCGCCTTAAAACAAATGTATGGTTCCTGCCTCCACTACCTCACTTTCTGGCTATTCCATGGCCTTACTACTCTATGACTGAAGAAATACTTCCTAACATCCCTTTGATTCATCTGAGTCTTCAACTTCCAATTGTGACCTCTTGTGTCTGTGTCCCATCTCTGGAAATCCCGTCTTTGTCCACCTCGTCTTTTCCGCGCAGTATTTTATATGTCGTTATCATGTCTCCCCTGACCCTCCTGTCCTCCAGTGTCGTCAGGCCGATTTCCCTCAACCTTTCTTCATAGGACAATCCCCGTAGCTCTGGGACTAGCCTTATTGCAAACCTTTGCACTTTCTCTAATTTCTTGACGTGCTTGACTAGGTGTGGATTCCAAAACTGGTGCTGCATACTCCAGTATGGGCCTGAGTAGATGGTATACAGGGGTCTTAAAGAATCCTTACTGAGGTATCGGAACGCTATCCGTAGGTTTGCCAGGCGCCCGTATGCTGCAGCAGTTATCTGATTGATGTGCGCCTCAGGAGATTTTCTCGGTGTTATACTTACCCCCAGATCTTTTTCCTTGAGTGAGGTATGCAGTCTTTGGCCATCTAAACTTATTGTGTCTGCGGTCTTCTTTGCTCTTCCCCAATCTTTATGACTTTGCATTTGGCAGGGTTAAATTCAAGGAGCCAGTTGCTAGACCAGGCTTGTAGCCTGTCCAGGTCTCTTTGTAGTCCTGCCCGATCCTCGTCCGATTTGATTCTTCTCATTAACTTCACATCATCTGCAAACAAGGACACTTCTGAGTCTATCCCTTCCGTTATGTCGTTCACATATACCAAGAACAGCACAGGTCCTAGGACTGACCGCCTGTGGAACCCCGCTTGTCACAGGCGCCCACTCTGACACCTCGTCGCGTACCATGACTCGTTGTTGCCTCCCTGTCAGATATTCTCTGATCCATTGCAGTGCCTTTCCTGTTATGTGTGCCTGGTCCTCTAGCTTTTGCAGTAACCTCTTGTGAGGAACTGTGTCGAAGGCCTTCTTGCAGTCCAAAAATATGCAGTCGATCCACCCCTCTCTCTCTTGTCTTACTTCTGTCACCTTGTCATAAAACTCTAGTAGGTTTGTGACACAGGATTTCCTTCCCTGAAACCGTGCTGGTTGTCAATTATACACTTGTTTCTTTCCAGGTGCCCCACCACTCTCCTCTGATGATCTTCTCCATGACCTTGCATACTATACACGTTAGTGATACAAGTCTGTAGTTTAGTGCCTCATGTCTGTCTCCCTTTTTAAAAATTGGGACTACATTTGCCCTTTTTCCATACCTCAGGGAGTTGCCCAGTTTCAAATGATGTGTTGAAGATCTTTGTTAATGGCTCACACAATATTTCTGCTCCCTCTTTAAGGACCCATGGAGAGATGTTGTCTGGTCCCACCGCCTTGAGGTGTCAAGTTCGCATAGCAGCTTCTTCACCTCCTCCTTGGTTATATGTACCTCATCTAGCACTTGCTGGTGTTCCCCCCCGTTCTGATTTCTTGGAGTCCTACTGGTTTCCACTGTAAATACCTCTTTAAATCTTGTGTTGAGCTCCTGACAAACCTCTCGGTCGTTTCTTGTGAATTCCCCATCACCCTTCCTCAGTCTGATTGCCTGGTCATTGGACTGTTGTTTTCCTCCTGATGTGGCTGTACAACAGCTTCGGATCAGTCTTTACTTTTGATGCTATGTCATTTTCATATTGTCTCTGAGCCTCCCTTCTTATCTGTGCATATTCGTTTTCTGGCTCTTCGGCTGATTTCTTTATTTTCCTGAGTTCTCTGTCTTCTGTACCTTTTCATTCTCTAGTACACCTAGTTTTTTGCCTCCCTACACCTTTGGGTGAACCAAGGACTCGTTCTGTTCTTCCATTATTTCTGTTTCCCTTGGGAACAAACCTCTCCTCTGCCTCCTTGCATTTTGTTGCTACATAGTCCATCATTTCTTGTACTGGTTTTCCTGTCAGTTCCCTCTCCCACTGAATGTCTTGAAGGAAGTTCCTCATGCCTGAGTAGTTCCCCCTTTTGTAGTTTGGTTTTTCCCAGCCTATTCCTGCTACTCTCTCCACTTGGAGCTCAACTATGTAGTCGAAGCACAGAACCACATGATCACTAGCTCCCAGGGGCCTTTCATACATGATACCCTCGATGTCCGAACTACTCATGGTGAATACAAGATCCAACCTTGCTGGTTCATCCTCTCCTCTCTCTCTGGTAGTGTCTCTAACATGTTGATGCATGAGGTTTTCCAGTACCACATCCATCATCTTGGCTCTCCATGTTTCGGGACCCCCATGGGGCTCCAGGTTTTCCCAGTCAATCTCCTTGTGATTGAAATCACCCATAACTAGTAACTTTGCTCCCCCCATGTGTGCTCTCCTGGCCACCTCGGCTAGTGAGTCGATCATTGCTCTGTTGCTCTCATCGTGTGTGTGTGTGTGCGCGCGTGTGTGTACTTACCTCACCTAGTTGAGGTTGCGGGGGTCGAGTCCGAGCTCCTGGCCCCGCCTCTTCACTGATCGCTACTAGGTCACTCTCCCTGAGCCGTGAGCTTTATCATACCTCTGCTTAAAGCTATGTATGGATCCTGCCTCCACTACATCGCTTCCCAAACTATTCCACTTACTGACTACTCTGTGGCTGAAGAAATACTTCCTAACATCCCTGTGAGTCATCTGTGTCTTCAGCTTCCAACTGTGTCCCCTTGTTACTGTGTCCAATCTCTGGAACATCCTGTCTTTGTCCACCTTGTCAATTCCTCTCAGTATTTTGTATGTCGTTATCATGTCCCCCCTATCTCTCCTGTCCTCCAGTGTCGTCAGGTTGATTTCCCTTAACCTCTCCTCGTAGGACATACCTCTTAGCTCTGGGACTAGTCTTGTTGCAAACCTTTGCACTTTCTCTAGTTTCTTCACGTGCTTGGCTAGGTGCGGGTTCCAAACTGGTGCCGCATACTCCAATATGGGCCTAACGTACACGGTGTACAGGGTCCTGAATGATTCCTTATTAAGATGTCGGAATGCTGTTCTGAGGTTTGCTAGGCGCCCATATGCTGCAGCAGTTATTTGGTTGATGTGCGCTTCAGGAGATGTGCCTGGTGTTATACTCATCCCAAGATCTTTTTCCTTGAGTGAGGTTTGTAGTCTCTGACCCCCTAGACTGTACTCCGTCTGCGGCCTTCTTTGCCCTTCCCCAATCTTCATGACTTTGCACTTGGTGGGATTGAACTCCAGGAGCCAATTGCTGGACCAGGTCTGCAGCCTGTCCAGATCCCTTTGTAGTTCTGCCTGGTCTTCGATCGAGTGAATTCTTCTCATCAACTTCACGTCATCTGCAAACAGGGACACCTCAGAGTCTATTCCTTCCGTCATGTCGTTCACAAATACCAGAAACAGCACTGGTCCTAGGACTGACCCCTGCGGGACCCCGCTGGTCACAGGTGCCCACTCTGACACCTCGCCACGTACCATGACTCGCTGCTGTCTTCCTGACAAGTATTCCCTGATCCATTGTAGTGCCTTCCCTGTTATCCCTGCTTGGTCCTCCAGTTTTTGCACCAATCTCTTGTGTGGTACTGTGTCAAACGCCTTCTTGCAGTCCAAGAAAATGCAATCCACCCACCCCTCTCTCTCTTGTCTTACTGTTGTCACTTGTGTGTGTGTGTGTGTGTGTGTGTGTGTGTGTGTGTGTGTGTGTGTGTGTCTGTCTGTCTGTCTGTCTGTCTGTCTGTCTGCCTGTGTGCTTGTAGGTGCATGTTCTCACATAATTGTGATTGCAGGGATCGATTCACACCTCCTGGGCCTACCTGGGCCGAATATGTAAAACTGGTCAATTAGCAAGAACTCATTTAAAATTAAGACCTTTCTAAAATTTTCTCTTATACGTTTAAAGATATTTTTTTTCATTAATATTAATGTAAAAAAAATTAATTTTGCATCCAAAAGAATCTTAGAAAACTTACCTAACCTTATTATAACAAGAACAATTTATTTTAGCCTAACCCAACTAAATATATTTTAGATTTGATTACAGTAATTTAATACTAAACAAACACAGTGAAATATATTTTTTTCGTTAGGCTCAGAATGATTTTGGCGAAATTATTGCATACACAAATTTTCGCTTGTCCTATATGGCAAGATGAGATTTGCTATTTAAGCCAAGATCGCAAGTTCTGCCTATTCGGACGACATATATATATATATATATATATATTATATATTAATATATATTACATATATATATATATATATATATATATATATATATATATATATATATATATAATATATTATTATATAATAATATATATATTTATATATATCTATATATTATATGTATATATATTTAGATTTTATGATATATTATAATATTATATATATATCTTATATTATATATAATATTAATTATAATATAATATTTATGATATTATATATATATAATAAATAAATTATTGATTGTTGGATCAAGAGTTGATGCTGTTAGGTTCATCTCATCAACATTGATGAGGGTCTTACTCGCTAGATTTTATGAATTATTAAATTGATTTTGCTGTGTACCTCAGAAACTGATTAGCAAACATGTGGCAAATTATGTATGCAAATTTCGGTGACAAAATTAGAGGTGAGAGATGGAGGAACTAATTTTTGGACTGTTCTTTAGTCGATGTTGTTGCTGTCTAAGTGTTCTTGGCTTTAGGCCTAATGGTGTCTTGGCTTTAGGTATATTGCTATCTAAATGTTCTTTGCTTTAGGTCTATTGCTGTCTAAATATTATTGATTTAGGCCTATTGTTGTCTATGTATTCTTGACTTTAGACCTATTGCTGTCTAAATATTCTTGGCTTTAGGCCTTTTGCTGTCTAAATATTTTTGGCTTTAGGCCTAGTGCTGTCTAAATGTTCTTGGCTTTACACCTATTGTTGTCTAAATATTCTTGATTTAGGCCTATTGCTGTCTAAATATTCTTGGCTTTAGGCCTATTGCTGTCTAAGTATTTTTGACTTGAGGCCTAGTGCTGTCTAATATTCTTGGCTTTAGGTCTATTGCTATCTAAATGTTCTTGACTTTAGGCCTAATGCTGTCTAAATGTTCTTGACTTTAGGCCTATTACTGTCTAAATGTTCTTGGCTTTAGGCCTATTGCTGTCTAAGCAATCTCTCGTTACGTTAATTTTAAGGAATAATTCAAGTCTATTATATTCGCCTGTGACTCATAATAGATAATTTAGTGCCTAATTATCTCTGTCTGTTAGTCTTCAGGTACGTAATTCTCCTGTCATTACCTATAATTATCTTTGCATTTAGTTATAATTACTTACACTTGTACAAAACTATTGTGTAAAACATTGACAAGTTGCTAATTAAGATGCATGTGCAATAATTAGGTATCTTTATTGGTCAGTAATAATTAGGTATCTTTATTGTTCAGTAATAATTAGGTATCTTTATTGGTCAGTAATAATTAGGTATCTTTATTGTTCAGTAATAATTAGGTATCTTTATTTGGTTTCAGTAATAATTAGGTATCTTTATTGTTCAGTAATAATTAGGTATCTTTATTGTTCAGTAATAATTAGGTATCTTTATTGTTCAGTAATAATTAGGTATCTTTATTGTTCAGTAATAATTAGGTATCTTTATTGTTCAGTAATAATTAGGTATCTTTATTGTTCAGTAATAATTAGGTATCTTTATTGTTCAGTAATAATTAGGTATCTTTATTATTCAGTAATAATTAGGTATCTTTATTGGTCAGTAATAATTAGGTATCTTTATTGGTCAGTAATAATTAGATATCTTCATTGGTCAGTAAATGGTCTACATTGGACCGAAACGTGTGTGTACTCACCTATTTGTGGTTGCAGGGGTCGAGTCATAGCTCCTGGTCCTGCCTCTTCACTGGTCGCTACTGGGTCACTCTCCCTGAACCATGAGTTTTAGGGAGAGTGACCCAGTAGCGACCAGTGAAGAGGTGGGGCCTGGAGCTATGACTCGTCCCCTGCAACCACAACTAGGTGAGTACAACTAGGCGAGTACACACAACACACACACACACAGAGTAGTCGTAGTCGTCGTTAAATGCCGTGGTTGAGTCGGGTGATTGAAGGGGACTAGCACTGTGCCCGCCTCTAATTCCCTCCTCAACACCATCGTATATAAATTTCAAAGCAACCTTAACTCAGTATGACTCTCTCTCACATTATATATCCCAGCTGAAGAGACCACCACAAAAAGCGGTGTGAACATCGCAAATATACACCAATCCATTAGGACCTTCAGAGTTTCTCCTGCTCGAATGACAAAATGGGATCAACACTTTTTAAGTAACATTCTACTTAAACGTTTAAAAAAGCCAAATATGTCGCAATAACCTTGGAAGACGAGGTGCTATTTCTGTCCTCAACATTAATGATTTGAGAGTTTCCCCTCACCCGGGCCGCGGGGTGGTGCGTTGACCCCCGGAAAGTCTCTCAAGATAAACTCCAGAAATAAACCCCTCAGGGAGTGTCCCTGACGTGGTGAGGGGCTCTTGTACTTCTAGGGAATTGGATTTGTTCTCCGGATTCCATGAATTGTACCCCTGAAACCTTCTACCCGCCCCCCCAGTCATGCGCTGTATAATCCTACGGGTTTAGCGCTCTCCTCCTCCAACCATGATTACTAAATAATATACAATGTTCCCCTCAAGGAAAGTTGCAGCTTTGATGTTGTGAGGGGCTCTTGATTTAGGGCAATTGGATCTGTGGCTCCAGTTCCCCCGAATAAAGCCTGAATGCCTTCCACAACCCCCCAGTCGCTGTATAATCCTCCGGGTGTAGCGCTTCCCCTGTATTTATACGAAAATTAATAATAATAATTTACAGATTTGTTGACAACAAACATTCACTGGAGGTACACAGATAAACAGATCGTGTAGGAGTAAAATAAAACTTAATGGTCGAAATAATCACCCTTATCTGAGATCCATTTTGTTGAGGTAATTTTCTTAGCATATTTTTTTGGGCCCATAAAGTTGACAATTATCAAGGTAGATAAAAATACGCACACAAATAAATAATAATTATAAAAACATAATAGAACCAATTATCATTATACATTATAACCATTAATAATTTGCTATGGATATTATTTTTACTATTATTAAGTGATTAATAGTTAGTACAGTACGTCTAAGTAAATATGTGAGTAGTAGTCTAGTAGTATACAGTACTATAATAAGTAGTAGTATTTATTAGTAGTAGTTAATAGTAGTAGTAGTAGGTAAGTAATTACTAGCGTAAATAGATAAGTAGTAGTAGGCTAGTAAAATAGTAGTAGTAGTATGTATAGTAGTAGTAACTAGTAATAGTAGTAATATATTAGTACTAGTAAATAGTAGTAGTATAGTAGTAGTAAGTAATAGTAGTAGTAGTAGTTAGTACTAGTAATAGTAGTATAGTAGTACTAGTAATAGTAGTAGTATAGTAGTAGTAGTACTGAGTAATAGTAGTAGTAGTAGTAGTACTAGTAATAGTTACGTAGTAGTATAGAACTAATACTAGTAATAGTAGTATAGTATAGTAGTAGTACTATAATAGTATTAGTAGTAGTAGAGTAGTAGTAATAGGTAGTAGTAGTAGATAGTAGTACTAGTAATAGTAGTAGTAGTAGTAGTACTAGTAATAGTAGTAGTAGTGTAAAATACTATTAATAGTAGTAGTAGTAGTAGTTAATAGTAGTAGTAGTAGTACTAGTAATAGTAGATAGTCTAGTAGTACTTAGTAATAGTAGTAGTAGTACTAGTAGTAGTACTAGTAATAGTAGTAGTAGTAGATAGTACAGTAATAGCTAGTAGTACAGTAGGTAGTTAGTAGTAAATGAAGTAGTAGCTAGTGTAGTACTAGTTAAAATAGTAGTATAGTACTATTAATAGTAGTATTAGTAAACTAGTAAAGAAGTAGTAGTAGTAGTACTATAATAGTAAGTAGTAGTAGTAGTAGTAAATAGTAGTAGTAGTAAAATAGTAAATAGTAGTAAGTAGTAGTAGTAGTACTAGTAAAGAGTAAGTAGTTATAGTAGTAGTATAATAGTAGTAGTAGTAGTAGTACTAGTAATAGGTAGTAGTAGTGTACTAGTAATATTATAGTAGATATTATAGTATATAGTAAATAGTATACAGTAAAAGTAGTTCGTTAGAACTAGTAATAGTATGTACAGTAGTAGTAGTACATAGAATAAATAGTACGAGAGTAGTAAAGTAGTAATAGTAGTAGTTAGTAGTAGTACTAAGTAGTCGTAGTAAGTATTACTAGTAATAGCAGTATAGTAGGTAGTAAGTAGTAAGTAATATAGTAGTAGTAGTAGTATAGTAAGTATAGTAGTAGTAGTATTAGTAGTAGTACATTCTTCTCTCCACCTCACGCGGGGGATAGAGGACGCTTCTAACACAGGTTCTCTTTCTTGCACGCACCTGGTGAGGAAAACATAGCATTAGCACCAAGATGGCGGAACCGACTGTACCGGCGCATAAACTACTGTCCTGCATTGAGCTGGTTAGAGGATCTTTAAGCAACGCCACGATGAAGATCTCACCTCCTGCCAAGGCATTATCAGGGACTGTTATGGCATCCCCATTGAAGACTGTATGGTGTGGCACTGAATGCTGTATGTCAAAGGGTCTTTCGTGAAGGTTCACATGAGGCTGACTTTCCTACGCTACCATCGTCGAACGAAGGTTCAAGAAAAAGGCCGGATGAGGTATATCAATATCGGTCGGCAGAGTGGAAGATGCTTGCATGATGTGTCTAAGTTTTTTTACTTGGTGAAGATAAGGAATGTACCATTCGAGGCAACAGCATACGCCTACAAGATGTGTTCAGTTGGTTATGGGACTGTACACTCGACGAGCATGGGAATGTGTACAGGACGGCCCTAATGAGGGGATTCCGTGGAATGATCCTTCACACTGAGAAATGAAAACCCTGAGGAGGGCCAATACCATCATATGTTACAAATTTGCATAACCATAGAACACAGGTTTTTGTACACTATGTGGGGCAGTGGAAGACCGCGTGCCAGTTATGTGACCTCTTATGAACAACATGGTGTCAAACACAATGCCCAGAGAACAGGGCCCTAGGCGTTCAGAGAGACAGCGCTTCTGTGGATACGCCATTAAAGGCCGCGGACGTTATGACGTTGAATGGAAAGCCGGGGTACAAGGCCTTATGGAGTGAGGAGGTCGACAGGGCAGAGGTGGTTTTGGAGACGTGTGTTACACTACCAGTGGTGAAACGGGGTGAGGGAAATATCGGCTGGTCAGACAGAAAACGTTAGGTACTACCAAGTCAGCTCATAAAAGGACGGGATTTTTGGAGGGCGTGCTGAAGGATTTTTTGGAAGAGTCGGAGCATGGTGGTAGAAAGTGATATGAGATTCAGGTGATGACAAGGTGATTGGCATGAACAAAGCAGGGTAAAGGAAGCACTTGAGTGAGGTTCCGAAGAGAGCAATGTGGTGGTGGAGTCACAATCCAGAAGACTGTTGTATGCAGAGAAGAAAGTGTGATTAGAGGGTAGCTCCTGCAAGAAGATTCAGCGGGGGCATCAGACATGACGAAGTCCTCACAACCAGCGCCAGGTGAGGCCTGGGAAGATGGAAGTGGGCAGTTGTGGTAGCGGAAAAGTCAAGTCCGGGAGGACGGGGGGGCAATGGGAAGCTAAGGCGGGAAGAGGAAACAGGGAGGTGTTGGAGGCAGGAACGAAGGGTCTTGAATAGAGAAGAACCGAGACCTATGAAAGAGGACCACGTACGCTCAGTCGGCACAGGGGTAAGGCCTCCATTCTTGTAAAATTCAGGTGTGTAACTTTCAATGTATAACGTCTTAAAACCTGAGGTCAAGAGGTATGGTTAGAGTTGGTTTTGAGGAGATTTAGTATTGCTTGTCCTGTTTTTTTTGGCATAGGAACATAACCACATAGGTTAGATGTGAGTTGTTTTTGAAAGGTTAATAAGGTTAGTTTACATTGATGCTATTGAGTTTGAAAAGGGAGGTGTGGCTGTGGCCGGTTAAAGAGACCAGTTCCTTTTGCGTATCCTGGGTTTGGGAGGAGGGGGGTGGGAGGGTTGTCAGGTGGATGGGTTTTGGGGGGCCAGGAGGGTTAGTTATTGTAGGTTGTGTACATTCCAGCAACTAGTCTAACGCTAGAGTGAAGGTGGATTTTGTACGCGAGAGTTCTGGTATATCACTTGATAGTTTTTTAACCTGCTTTTACGGTGATTGGTGGGAGAGATTGGAATTGTGTCATTAGGAATGGTGATGTGTCCGAGGGGGCGGGTTTGTCTGTTTGGGGTTCCTGCGGGATGTGTCTTGCGAGATGTGGAGTGTAGTATTGTTGTGGGAAGTAGGGGATAGGAGTGGAGCGACACTTTTATTCGTAGGGGATTATGAGGCACGGTTAGATAGGATTTTATGTTAGGCAGGGCAATAGCTTAATGTGGAGAGGGTGAGGACCTATCGATGTGGGTTTTTCTGATCATCGTGCTGTTAAACGCAGATTTGACAGGGCAGATGGCATAGTGAGAGTTTATGCAGGATAACTGTAAATTAAGATGTGAGGCATACTTAGGACGAGGTGACCCTACAGGTTTGAAGTGATTGAGTTGGAAAATCCTTTTGGGGACTAGGAAATATGGAAATGGATTTGCTGGATTGGTGGGAAATGCAGTGGATAAAGTTGAAATCGCGAAATTTTTTTTTAAAGTACGGGGTAAGGAGATGGCGAGGTGTAGCTATGGTCCTACAAAATTATCTTTGAGGTAGTTAAATGACTGTTTATGCAGAGAACGGGTGGGGCGGAGTGATGACATGGAACGTTTGCGGATATAGGTTGGCGGAATTCACAATGAAAAATTTCGAGGCAATTCGAGTTAGGGCACGGTGAGAGGATGTTTTAAGGGGGAATATGCCATCGGGTTTTTGTATTAAGGCAGGTTTAGGAACGCAGGCTCGAAGACCATCTTGCGTATATGAGGCAGGTAACATGGGGGGGTTGGTTTTGAGGAGGGTCAAGGCCTAATCCACCACGGATAATATTGGTTTGTAGGCAGATTTTGTTTAGGGAGAAGTGGAAGGAGGGTTTGCGGGGGAGTGGGTGAGGTACAGTTTGGGGATGAAGGTTTAAAGGGTATTAAGTGAAGCAGGACAGTGACTAGACTTCGAGGGTAGTATTAGTGTAGAGAGTGGAGGAGGCAGTTTTTGGATGTGGCCAGGTGTAAAACCCCAGGCCATAGCGATGGCAATACCAAAGACGATTTTTAAGAAATAGGTGTCAATTGGGGGAGTGTACAGCATTGTCTGGTGGGGGTTTTGAATTGTAATAGTTAAGGTTAGGGGGAGGATTTTGAAAATCGCAAGAACGGGTGTCAAGGTTTTATGCCCAAAAAGAAAGAGGAATATGCCGAGTATTTTGAGAATGATACCGAGTGCGATTACGTTAATGTGCTCGATTTAACATGATTTTTGCTAAGGTTTTGGTCAACAGAAATGAGGAAAAGTGTTGGGATTAGTGTTACATAGGGGGCAGTTGGTAATTCCGGGAAGGAGATGAGGATGGACATGGTTGACTTAGGTCGATTTTCTAGAGAGATTTCGGGAGGGGAATACTAGGTTTAGATTGGGTGAATGCCTCATATTGCAGTGACAGAGATTTCTTAGGGGTTTGCTTAGAGAAGGTGGGGTTTCGGGAGGGGGCAGTGAGGTGATTAACACCCTGTATCTGCTGAGGCAAAGAGTAAGAGGTCAATGGGAGGTTGGGTGTGAAGTGTAACCGAATGGAGAGAGTTTGAGCAGGGCACTGTCCCGAAAAAAAATGTCACAGCTGCTCTTTGCATGTGTGCAGAATCCTTTTTATGAGTCTGTTGAGAGGGTGATGGACAAACAGAGATGGAAGGGGGATGCAAAGGTGGGCATCGTTGGGGTAAAGCTGTGGATGATACTACTGTTTTGCTACGGTGTAAGGGTGATTAAGGAAGTGTGGTGGAGGTGATCAGATGTTTGGTATGAATACCGGAATGAGAGTAAACGTGAAATCAAGGTTAACTAGAGGTAGGTAATTGATAGGGGGGGCTTTTATGGGATGGGGTTAGGATGGACAGTCTGGGATATGGTATATGGCAAAGTGGCAGGCATGCAGAAGGGTAAATTCGATTCTGGTCACGGGTAAGGTTTTTAAGTAGACTTAGGAGGTTTAAGTGCGAGGGACTTAGCATTACAACAAGGTAGTGGTGGTAAATTCACTTGTCTAGTAGCAAGGTCTATGGGGGGGTGGCAGAGGTTTTTTTTTCCCTAGAGGTACTAAAGAAATTGTGGAATCATGCAGAGGAGGCTCGCCTGAAGTTTGTGTGGGGATTTGGGAGGGCAGGGTTAGGGAGTAAGGAGGTAGTTATGACGGATGTTCAACAGAGGCGGGTTATGTTTGAGGTTGCCTTAGGCCTGAGAGTAATGGCTGTATATATTCAAAGCGTGGAGTATATCTGTAGGGAAGGTAGGTGTGAAGGGGCGCTAAAGTAGTAAGAGGGTTATGGACAGAAAGGCACGTAAATGGCTGGAGTGGAAGGGAATTGAGTGTTTGGAAGTATTTGTTGAGATTTTTTATGACAGTGCAACAGGTGGATAACATCAAAAGTGAAAAGGTTGGTGAGGGTAGTGAAAGGTCAGAGGAATTATGCAAGGGGTAGCCGTATATCCAACGTAGGGTACTTATTGGGGGTTATTTTGGAAAAATTTTAGTAAGCATCGGATACCGACTTAGAGTTAAGAGAAATTAGTGTATCGTTTTATCATGGAGGATTCTGTGTTTTTTTTCTTTCCAAGGAGGAGTTATGTTGTAATGGGGTTTGGGAAGGAGGCTTATTTTGACCAGATTTGTGGCCCGAGATGTTGAAACGGCGTTTCATGTGGTCTTCTTTTTGTACCTCCTTGGAGGGTGAGATCATGATGGGTGGGGTTATCAGACTGTCTTGGGGGGGGTCGTTTGCCGTTTTTAAGGGCTTTACCTACTAGATGTAAGGGGAGTGCCTAGGGATGCTTGGAAGGGGCGTTAATTAGTATTATAGTGGAGCTATCTGGACATTTCATGGGGAATGAGGGGATTAAGGGGTGATATGAGGATAAAAGCGTTGGCGGCTAGATTCTATAATGGATCGAAAGTGTAGGAATATGCTGGTTTATGGGGCGGTCCTGGGAAAAAGTTTCCGCAGAAGATTTAGGAACCTCACTTGTGGGTTCCCTTTGTCGGGTCCTCCAGAGATGGTAAACAAAGGAGTGGGTCTCTTATGGGGGGATGTAAAGGTGGGGTGGTTGTATTTTGTTTTTTCTCTGGAGCTTATGTAGTGTGTAAGAGGAAGGTAGTGAAAATTAGGTATGGATGGTACGCCATTGTTTCACGAGAGAATGTTTTGTCATAGTGAGAATAAGTTGTGGCTTCCAGGTTCCATTTTCTTAAGCCTGATGGTATGTTCACTGGGTTTTAAAATGTTCCTTGATAGCCAGATAACCGAGCCGCATAGGATCTCGTTATTTTAAGTAATTGGAAATTTGGCAAGGTTGGTTTCAAAAAAAAAAAATAAAAAAAAAAAAAGAAAAAAAAAAAAAAAAAAAAAAAAAAAAAAAAAAAAAAAAAAAAAAAAAATCTGAGATTACATTTCACTTCTTTTGGACTTTGGCAAATTACAGCACTTTGCTTCCTTATTAACTCCTGTTGTCTTATGTTTAACTTTCTAAACTGTCTGATGAAGAGGTTCTATGTGAATAAAAATTTAAGTGTACTTCATATGGGTTGGTTCGACTATCCATTGTTGTTTATGGTGTTATAACCAACTGAAGTCTTGTGGACAAGAATTTCGGTTTCTTATATACATATTTGGAAGGTTTAATTATGTATAGGGTTGTTGTAAACCCTTTTAATGTCCGAAGATTTGTTATAAGAAAACTGCTTTTGAGGTATATTTTTATATTGTACGTTTACAAGTATGTTGTTTCTTTTTGCTGTATCAGAAATATTTATTAGAGGGTTAACATTTAATAATAGTAAAATCTGTTTCTTTCTCTGTTTGTTAGTTGTGAGCATTATGAATAATTACGTTCCTTCGTTAATCCTATTGGTTAGGATCTAATGAACATAACCAATACTCTGTACCCAGTCATAGA
Organism: Cherax quadricarinatus; assembly: GCF_026875155.1. Taxonomy (NCBI): domain Eukaryota; kingdom Metazoa; phylum Arthropoda; class Malacostraca; order Decapoda; family Parastacidae; genus Cherax; species Cherax quadricarinatus. Next base: position 11,290,028 of record NC_069484.1, on the reverse strand, counting down.
GGGTATTGTACCACTGGTCAATAAGAGGGTATGTTACCCTGTCATAGAGGTATGTTATGAGTTTTTTCTTGTTTTGTAAGTTAATGGTAGTCTTGTTTAGAGGTCTTTTATACACTTTACTACTAACTGACATGAAATGTGTAGTAATATATATTAGTTTATCGGAGTTTATCTGGAGAGAGTTCCGGGAGACAAGTCGCCTCCCGTCGGCCCGGTTCTGTGACAGCCTCCTTAGTCAGTTGTCAACAGGATGCGATCCTACAACCATTCTACTAACACCCAGGTAACCAATTATTTAACTGATGTGGAACATTAGACACAGGTGGAACGAGAACACGTCAATGTTTTCTACTGCTGGCTTGTGAACCGAACCCAAGGACAGGCCCTCACCGTGTTGAAGCCAGAGCGTTTAACACACCAGGCCACCAGAGCAGTGTGTTAAACGGTGTTTCTGTGAGCTTGGTTTATAGTCTATAGTCGTCGCAAAATTTTAACTTTAGTAATCTTGTGGACTGCTGTACATTTGTTCTGTTAGTTTTGTTTGTAAAGAAAATGTTATCAGGTATTCATTTTATATTGTTAAACTATGTAAAGTTTTATTTTGTAGGATGTTTTCTGTGGGTACAATGGTTGGCGCAACTATTAATGCGAGACTTACATACTTTTAGTGTAGGCTTTGTCTACGTGTATTGTTTGCTATAATAAGATGTTATACAAATACTTGGTTTCCAGCCGGGAAAACCTGGTACTGAGTAGCACAAAATGACTCTTTTGGTATTCCTGTACTGTTAGTGATGACATCCTATTGTACTTTTGTAAGGTTTCTAATAAAAATAATAAAGATAAAGTAGTGCTGAGTAATATTAGTAGTAGTAGTAGTATAGTAGTATAGTATTAATAGTAAATAGTAGTAACAGGGTAATAAATTGCGCGCCCCCCGTAATTTAATATTAATTTATTGATTATTATTAATTAATATATATTATTATATTTTTTCTATTATTATTATTATTATTATTATTATTATTATTATAAATTTTATTTTTCTATTATTATTATTATTTATATTATATTATTATTATTATTATTACATTACTTTGAAGTGTTAATTCCGTGTGTGTCATTCCGTTGTTCATTCCGTGTGTGTCATTCCGTGTGTGTCATTCCGTGTGTATCATTCCGTGTGTGTCATTCCGTGTGTGTCTCATTCCGTGTGTGTCATTCCGTGTGTGTCATTCCGTGTGTGTCATTCCGTGTGTGTCATTCCGTGTGTGTCATTCCGTGTGTATCATTCCGTGTGTGTCATTCCGTGTGTGTCATTCCGTGTGTGTCATTCCGTGTGTGTCATTCCGTGTGTCATTCCGTGTGTGTCATTCCGTGTGTGTCATTCCGTGTGTGTCATTCCGTGTGTGTCATTCCGTGTGTGTCATTCCGTGTGTGTCATTCCGTGTGTGTCATTCCGTTGTGTGTCATTCCGTGTGTGTCATTCCGTGTGTGTCATTCCGTGTGTGTCATTCCGTGTGTGTCATTCCGTGTGTGTCATTCCGTGTGTGTCATTCCGTGTGTGTCATTCCGTGTGTGTCATTCCGTGTGTGTCATTCCGTGTGTGTCATTCCGTGTGTGTCATTCCGTGTGTGTCATTCCGTGTGTGTCATTCCGTGTGTATCATTCCGTGTGTATCATTCCGTGTGTGTCATTCCGTGTGTGTCATTCCGTGTGTATCATTCCGTGTGTGTCATTCCGTGTGTGTCATTCCGTGTGTGTCATTCCGTGTGTGTCATTCCGTGTGTGTCATTCCGTGTGTATCATTCCGTGTCAGGATTAAAGAAGGTTCGGCCTTCTACCCGCTAATCTCGGGTCACGAACCCGACCAACAGCCTACGGGAAAAGCGGATTCTGGTCTAGCACTAAAAACCAAATCTACCATAAACAATAGAAAAAAGGGATTTGGAATCTATCTGAGGTGACCGCTCCAATAGGCTCCCTCAATGGCGATACCCCAGCAAAAGGATTGGAATCCCCAGGGCAGATTTTGATAGGCATATACGTAAAAGCAACGAGACAGGGCCAGTGGGCTATCTCCTTAACAATGGAGTCGCTGATACGCTGGTGGAGCGTCACGATACTGGCGGCACGCGAATATAAATAGATTTTACCAAAGAATGGCTGGATGCTGCTGTACTAAATTTTTCCGAAGAATGGAAGGGAATCATAGCCTTCTGTGCCTGAAGGGTATTCGTGCCTGAAGGGTCATTTTTCCCTTCCCTATCACATCCAGTGGATTTATTCGTATATATTCTGGAGTGGTTGTATTTTCCTTCACCTGGATTATCATGTGGGTTATACCTCAATCCAATGGATTTATTCGTGTTTATTCTAGAGTGGTTTATAATTTATTTCGTTTGTTTTTAAGAAATAAATAGAAAACAGGAAACGGAATGTTGTTAAACGTTTTGCACTCTGGCATTTTTACAAGCCCTTTCGTTTTGCCTTGTGAGTGCGTAAGATTACTACCAAATCTTACAGATCTTACATTCAAGATAATGTAATCTTTATTTTTCTGTGTCTTTTGTTATTTTCCTGTCTTTTTTGAAACAGTTCTTAGTTATATAGTATTTCTCTATCGGATTAATTGTTATAGTCTAAAATCGGGCCATTGGGGTTATGATACCCGGATTTGTAAACAAGTAAAACGTATGTCACTCATTATGAGTAACATATGTTACTCATGAAGGTAATCGGGGAAACCGGTTAGCCGGACTCGAGTCCTGGAGGTGGGAAGTGCAGTACCTATATTCTGAAGGAGTAACATCTGAACTGTAATATCAGTGTACTTCAGGCAAGGCAGTACTTGAATGATGGTAAATGTGATTCCTTTTTTACGGTCGGTACATTAAAAAAAAAATTGAAAGTCATCAGAGTGTATAATAGGCGGGAATAATCTTACATAATGATAATCTTGGAAATAGTATCTAACAGCCGACATGATAAAGGCTTTTGGTCGAGCACATAAAGCCAAATCTATCGTAAACAACAGAAGAGAGGGATTTGGAATCTCAGGTGGCCGCTCCGATACCCTCTCTGACGATACCACGTCAGTGTTATTAATAACCTCTTCAGCTAAATAATCATTTCTCACATAAGACAGTGATAATAAACAGCTATCAAAACTGAGGGACTGTAAACCTCGACTCTACATCTCCGTCTCTCTGTGTTTTCAGCTCTGGACTGAAAAATAACACTGGTAGAGCTATGTAAATCGAAATAATTGATGTGGGTCGTGTGTCTCAATGAACATTTTTCAACGTAATAATTCAGTGAATAACGTCAGTAGAACAGGATGTGTTATCAAAGGAACTTAACATCAGCAGGGAACGTAAGATTGAACTTTAGGAGCTTAAACAAGAGCTTAAGACATTCTTTGCTTTATACATGTGACACACCCTTGAGTGTGTGGTGCTGGTGTGAACGTACTTCCTGCTGCAACACAAAGTGGAATTTGTGAGAGTGCATCGGGGGACAACATAGCGCTTGAGGGAAAGCGTCTATGAAGAAAGAGTTTCAGAATTTGAGTTTATGTCGCTGGAGGAGAGAACAAGAGGCAAAATAATGGCAAAAATACAAAGAACGAGGCATAGAGAGAATCGACAAGGAAAATGTGTTTACAAGGAATGGAAAGAGAACAAGCAAGCATGATTGAAAATTACACACACATAGATAAATAATCGAAGTGTAGTGAATACTTGTCAGTGCTCAATAATAACCCACAAGGTGACAGAAACTCAGGAGATTAATTGATCTGTATATTTCGACCCCTTTCTGGGATCCTCTTCTGAAGAAGGATCCCTGAAGAGGGTCGTAATACCATATAATTAACTCCTTTTTTTTTTTCTGTCCCCTTTGTGGGTTATTACTGAGTACACAAAAAATGTAAAATAAATTGGGCCCGGGGCTGTCTTATTTTTTTTTACACCCGGGCTTTTTGCAAAATTTTCTCTTGTTAATGTTAGCCTCTTCGTCCCTCAATCTTTCCCCCGATTTTATGGGAAACAATGCTATAAAAAAACCGAATTGATCGGCGATGCACTGTCGGAGATACATCTCTGCAAAGAGGCCAGAACTGCAAGGGTTTTAAAGGCAACTCCAACACAGGGGTTGAGAATCAAGGGGGTTTGCTTGGAAAAAATTAAAGGCAGCCAATGGTAACCAAGCATGAGGAGCTCCCCTGCCAGGGGGGAACTCCGTTCCCCCCCCAACAAACTCAAGATTAAATCAACACCCGTGGATGGTTTTTTTTTAAATCATGTCTTTACTTTTCGTGATAAAAAAGGGGTTTTACCTCCCGTAAAACGCTTGTATTTTAGGGACATTTAACTGGTTCTAAACTTGTAAATGAACATACAAGAGATTCTGGGGAGAACACACACGGAAATACGGGGAGGGGGAACTGTGATTCTTTTCCGAATTGTCCCACCTAGCCCTTATTGTAGCCTGATCCCACTGCCCTCTTGTAGGGTGAGATTGAGCTTTTTTGAAAACAGGGACTTGAGAAAAAATATTGAAAATTAATTTATTTTTTGGATGTCAATTTTTGCCAAATCCAAAAAATACACTACCTTTTTTTAGGTTTCAAAATTTTTTTTGAGACGAAAGGGTTTTAAAAAGACTCAAACCCTTTTTATTCCCCATTTCTTCTCAAAGTAACGTAAAGGTACAAGTTCCCAAGGGGGACCCCAAGCAAAGACTTTTTTAACAGGGACAATAATTAAGGTACTTGCAGAAAAGAGCAAACATAAAACCGAATCTTGCTCGTTTTTGAAATGATTTCTCATCTGATTAACGCATAAAACAAAGTAACGGGGTCACGGACCGTTCCAAAGTCCCCCTCTTTCCCAAACAGGTAACACTAACACATCGCCGGGTCAAAGGAAAATTGGGATATCTCATCTCTCCCTCACCTAGGCGGGCAAGACGCCCAAAAAAAAGGACGATCCAAAAGCTTGTCCCTAGCGTAAAACTCAAGACCCCTCGAAGGACTCTTCCTGCACTATCATCCAAAAACCCCAATTTTTCTGGTGGTAATTTCCGACCCAATGCGGTTATTGTATTTACAGTTTTAATATTATTACAATTTTTAATTAAACTTTTCACTCCACCTCAAAATGCTACTTCGACAACACAACAAGGGGAAGTAACAGTAAGGGTTTATTTTTATTATTATTAACTTACATAGTAGCAGTGTGTGTGTGTGTGGTACATTTCAGCGCGCTTGCCAGAACCAAACACCAGCCGTCACAAACTAAAAACCCAGTCAAAAAGTGAAAGCAATTTCATATTGTTTTTCAGGGACAAAGCCTAACCTAATTTGATTTTTTATGAGTTTTACCTTGCATATTTTAGTTAATTTGCATAATTATCAATGGTCTCCACCCACCTTTACCCCCTTCTGGCTCACTCAAAAACTTAGGCAACAATCACTGAGAGTCACTGTACAAATTTAACCTGGGTTTCCATTTGGCACTATAATTTTCAGAACCGGGGGGTAAAACCCGAAATACCTGCATCATAGTGGCTATATCTTTTAAAACTTCACAAAGAAATCAGTTTGTTTTTTCTTGTGGAAATGTACGTATTTCTCCGTTTAAATACATTAAGGGGAAACTTTAATATTCAGCCCCAGGGTAATTAAAAAATACAATACCCCCCTCATTTTTCCAAGAAAGGAATAATTGTTTGGTAAAATATATTAACTTCTAGAATTCTAGTTTAAACCCCTTTCCCCCCCAAAAAAAAAAAAAAAATTTCCTTTTCATAACCAAACACTTTAAATCAGGGGGATAGGAAAACCAGCCACTGGGGCCCACCGGGGCCCACCTGGAGCCACCTGGAGTCTACCTGGAGCCACCTAGCTACCGGGAGCCTACCTGGGGCCTACCTGGGCCTACCTGGGGCCCACCTGGACCTCCGGGGCCTACCTGGGTCTACCCGGACCTACCTGGGGCCTACCCGGAGCCTACCTGGAGCCTACCTGGAGCCTACCTGGAGCCTACCTGGAGCCTACCTGGAGCCTACCTGGAGCCTACCTGGAGCCTACCTGGAGCCTACCTGGAGCATACCTGGAGGCTTCCTGGAGTCTACCTGGAGCCTACCTGGAGCCTACCTGGAGCCTACCTGGAGCCTACCTGGAGTCTACCTGGAGCCTACCTGGAGCCTACCTGGAGCCTACCTGGAAGGTACTGGCTGGCAAAAAGTCTCCATAATAAAGATACCTGTATGTTGCACAAGTATCTCACGTCCCAGGGGGTCACCGCCCCCCGAGGTTCTATCCTTGACCAAGAAGAATCACATGGGGTAATACATACTTTTCTAAGCACCCTATTTAACTCCATTTAATATATCAGAATTATTCTGCTGTGGGTAAGATAATAAAGAATAATTTTGGTGTCTTCCTCAGGAAGACACCAGAATTATTCTGCTGTGGCTAAGTTTAATAAAGAATAATTCTGGTGTCTTCCTCAGGAAGACACCAGAATTATTCTGCTGTGGCTAAGATAATAAAGAATAATTCAGGTGTCTTCCTCAGGAAGACACCAGAATTATTCTGCTGTGACTAAGATAATAAAGAATAATTCTGGTGTCTTCCTCAGGAAGACACCAGAATTATTCTGCTGTGGCTAAGATAATAAAGAATAATTCTGGTGTCTTCCTCAGGAAGACACCAGAATTATTCTGCTGTGGCTAAGATAATAAAGAATAATTCTGGTGTCTTCCCCAGGAAGACAATTTAATTATAACATCTCTAGTCTTCCACCGACAATAAATTTATTAAGACGCAATTAGAGACTAGACTTTACCTGTGATATTTCAAATACCTTTGTTCCCTGCTTTTAAATTATAGTTCTCTTGAGTTCTTCAGTTCTCCCCCCATTACCCATCGTTCTCCTGGTAGCCCAAAATTGCAACCCCATTCTTCAGACGCAAGAACAGTTAAGTAGAACACATCTCCGTTATCTGACTAAGAATCGAACCTCGGGTATTTCTTCGTCTCTGTGACCCCACACGGTTTTATCGCAAAACAACCACTGTGAAAAAAAATAGTGAGATTCCAAGAGCTTTCGTGATTTCTCACATAATCAAGGAACTGTGATAAAAGAATAGCAGAAGGCTTATAAGGCTGAGATATCACCTCACCTAATATGATGTGGGTGGGTTGATTAAGGATTTGTCAAATATAGCTTAAATTCTATCAAATTTTGTGATTCTAATTTGTCAAACGGAGTTTGAATTCTTCCCAAATTGTATTAATGATAAATGAATCTAATTTGTATAATCCTAAACCAATATTCACATTAAAATCATAACACGAGTTGTTTTCCATGTTGGGATATCACATGTTTACCGTGACCTTATTGCGTTAATAAGGTCACAGTAATCCGTGTGATGGATTATTAAAATCCGTGTGACGGATTTTTAATAATCCTTGTGTCTTTTATTCACTGCTTTAGTTTTTTTTTTCTCTCTCTTTATTGTCTGTTCGTAGATATGATGTCCCATCTTCAGTCCGTTCTCTCAAATTTTCTGAAATAAATCCACTTGTCGAAACACGTTGCAGTGATTCTTTTATGTTTTTCAGGTGTCATTATTTTCTGGGAAGAAAAATAATCCTGATTTTCAGCCAGTCACTTTGTGTGTGTGTGTGTGTGTGTGAGTGTGTGTGTTTGGGTGTGTGTGTGTGTGGTGTGTGTGTGTGTGTGTGTGTGTGTGTGTGTGTGTGTGTGTGTTTTGTGTTTGTACTCACCTATTTGTGGTTGCAGGGGTCGCGTCATAGCCCCTGGCCTCTAGTAACTGGTCGCTACTCGGTCCACTCTCTCCCTGCTCCTAGAGCTATATCGTACCTCTCATTAAAGCTATGTGCGAGTGTGTGTTTGTGTGCGTTTTTCTATGCGTGTGCAGATTGAACCATCAACCCGCGGTTGCGTGCACAGCGGCAGTAGCACCCTCAACACTCACGCTGCACGCAATCGTATCGTAATAAATGCTTTACGTTCTCTTGTAGCGATGGTTTCAAGGGGCTGAAGGTGGCCAAGGGCAAGCGAGAAGTGAGGGTGGGCCATGGCCAGCAGTAAGTGGGTGAAATTGGCCAACCAGACAAGAAAATAGGGAGAGTGGCCGAAAGAGGTAAGGTGGAATGGGGTGATTAAAAGGGATGATATTGCCTCCTGAAGCTGGTTGGTAACGCACTCTCCTCACACACTGAGGTCCAAGGATTGATCCCCGGTACGGGTGTAAACATAAGACGTGTTTCCTTAAGGCACCTGCTGTCCCTGTTCACTTAGCAGTAAAATAGGTACCTGGGTGTTAGTCGACAGGTATGGGTCGCATCCTGGGCTACAAAATTGCCAGTATACAGACTGACTCCCTCTTGTATGTCAGTGTGACTTTGTAAATGGGCCAAGTCGGACAGAAACGTCGTCACAAGCTTCTCTTCTTGTTCCAGTCACGGTATTGTGTTTTTTTTTTGGGGGGGGGGAGTCTTTAAGATTCCGAAACGTTGCCAAATTGTGTAATTCTGGAATCTGTCAGTTTTCTTAATCATTCACATCATAACAGTACTCATTTACATACGATAATTCCACCCATGTTTCTTCTAACATAACCCACAAAACTTTCATTCTCTGTTTCTGTAGGTAGATAATTTGTTTCAAAACGTTTAGGTGTATGAAACTTCAGGAGGATTTAAACAAAACCTCTATCTTGGTCAGAAAAGTGGCAGATGCGTTCAATGTAGATAAATGGCCAAGGTTCTGTAGCTTGGGAGTGGCCATATCCCTAGTACTTTATAAGTTAAATTGATGTATGAACTTAGACCATACAGTTTGAGATAGGAGCGGGGGGTTATGGTGAGCAGCAACCTTAAACCAAGACAGCATGCCTATGCGTACGTAATAAGGCAAAATAGATTAATGGGATTTATATCAAGAAGTGTAAGCCAAACAGAAGTCCAGAGGTCATTACTGCAGCTTTATACATCATTTAGTAAGGCCTCACCTAGATTATTGGCAGCTCAGAGTTCTGGTCTCCATATTACAGAATGGACATAATGTGTTAGAAAAACATTCAGCGTAGGATGACTTAATTAATACATAGCATTAAGAAATCTTCCTTATGAAGAAAATGATTGGAGACTCTTAAGTTACATTCACTTGTTAGACGAAGATATGGGAGGGGGTGTCCTGATCCAAGTGTATAAGTGGAAGATAGGTATTATATAAAGGGGATATAATTAAGGGTCTTGAGGATGTCTCTCAAAGAGAGAACCTGCAGTAATGGATTTAAATAGATAAGTTTAGATTTAGAAAGGACATTAGAAGTATTGGTTTGAATAGGGTAGTTGATGAGTGGAACGTCTACCTAGTTGGGTTTATTGAGGCTGGGGGAATTGGGTTGTTTAAATTTCTAGGTTGGATAAGTTCATGAGTGAGGAGGGGTTGGGATTTGAGTGGGACTTTACTTCAGAGCTTATTTCTTGGGTGGCATTGAAAATTGGGTTGGTCAAATGTTTGTTAGTGGGATGAATTGTAAAGGACCTGCCTAGTATGGGCCAACAGGCCTCCTGCAGTGTTCCTCCTTTCTTATGTTCTTATGTTCTTATGTGTGATTACTGGCGCCAGTGTATGTGTGATTACTGGCGCTGCTGTGTGTGTCATTTACATACAAGGTCCAATTTATACAGGGTGTTTCATATAATTAGACCCAAATATAAAACAATATATGCTGAAATTGGGTCATCAATTTGAAACACCTTGTACTCTATACCCTAGCTCAGGCATTTACCCATATGTTACTACGTATGGTAATTATTTTTACATGTACCTGTTACCTAAATAAACTTAAGCCATACTGGCGCTATCCTCTTAAAGATAAAACCACTAACGGCCAGCAGCAACAGTCTGGTTGACCAGGCAACCTTGGTTCAATCAGAGATCTGTCTCAGACATGTCACGGAAAAGCCTCTGGAAATATATATGTCGACTTGTACATTCTGGGAAATGCTACGCAATCTAGTTTTATGGGTAAGTGGTTTAGACAGCCGACAGGATGATGAATTAGACATGTCTGTCTAATTCATCAATCTAGTTCCATAGATAGCCGGTTGGATGATGAATTAGACATTTCTAAACTTAATCAATTGGTTTTACGAACTTGTCTAACATCAGCGATGGAACAGAATAAATATCCCTTCCTGGATAGTCCGGATAAATTAAGGTATGGATAATTATGATACTCAGTGAACTTGGTCTTGAAGGAGATGGTGGTTTCGTCCCTCCATGTTTCCTTGAAGAGGATGGTGGTCGGTCCGTCAGTTTGAAGGGATGGTGGTGAGTCCCTCACAGTCTTGCAAGGATGGTGGTCGGTCCCTCAGTCTTGAAGGATGGTGGTCGGTCCCTCAGTCTTGAAGGATGGTGGTCGGTCCCTCAGTCTTGAAGGATGGTGGTCGGTCCCTCAGTCTTGAAGGATGGTGGTCGGTCCATCAGTCTTGAAAGGATGGTGGTCGGTCCTCTGATCTGAAGGATGGTGCGTCGGTCCCTCAGTCTTGAAGGATTCGGAGGGCGGTCCCTCAGTCTAGAAGGGATGGTGGTCGGTCCCTCAGACTTGAAGGTTGGTGGTTCGGGGTCCCTCAGTCTTGAAGGACGGTGGTCGGTCCAGCATCTTGAAGGATAGTGGTCAGTCCCTCAGTCTTGAAGGATGGTGGTCGGTCCCTCAGTCTTGAAGGATGGTGGTCAGTCCCTCATTCTTGAAGGATGGTGGTCAGTCCCTCAGTCTTGAAGGATGGTGGTCGGTCCCTCAGTTTTGAAGGACGGTGGTCGGTCCCCTAAGTCTCTGAAGGATGGTGGTCAGTCCCTCGTCTGAAGGATGGTGGTCAGTCACCTCAGTCACTTGATGGATGGGGTCTGTCCCTCAGTCTTGAAGGATGGTGGTCAGTCCCTCAGTCTTGAAGGATGGTGATCGGTCCCTCAGTCTTGAAGGATGGTGGTCGGTCCCTCAGTCTTGAAGGACGGTGGTCGGTCCCTCAGTCCTGAAGGATGGTGGTCGGTTCCTCAGTCTTGAAGGATGGTGGTCGGTCCTCAGTCTTGAAGGATAGTGGTCGGTCCCTCATTCTGAATGATGGTGGTCGGTCCCTCAGTCTTGAAGGACGGTGGTCGGTCCCTCAGTCCTGAAGGATGGTGGTCGGTCCCTCAGTCTTGAAGGATGGTGGTCGGTTCAACAGTCTTGTAGAAGGATAGTGGCGGTCCCTCATTTACTGAATGATGGTGGTTCAGGTCCCTCAGTCTTGAATGATGGTGGTCGGTCCCTCAGTCTTGAAGGACGGTGGTCGGTCCCTCAGTCTTGAATGATGGTGGTCGGTCCCTCAGTCTTGAAGGACGGTGGTCGGTCCTCAGTATTGGTATGATGGTGGTCGGTCCTCTGTCTTGAATGATGTGGTCAGGTCCCTCTGTCTTGATTGGGACGGTGGTAGGTTCCTCTGTCTTGAAGGACGGTGGAGTCGTGTCCTCAGTCTTGAAGGATGGTGGTCGGTCCCTCAGTTTTGAAGGACGGTGGTCGGTCCCTCAGTCCTGAAGGATGGTGGTCGGTCCCTCAGTCTTGAAGGATGGTGGTCGGTCCCTCAGTCTTGAAGGATGGTGGTCGGTCCCTCAGTCTTGAAGGATGGTGGTCAGTCCCTCATTCTGAATGATGGTGGTCGGTCCCTCAGTCTTGAAGGATGGTGGTCGGTCCCTCAGTCTTGAAGGATGGTGGTCGGTCCCTCAGTCTTGAAGGATGGTGGTCGGTCCCTCAGTCTTGAAGGATGGTGGTCGGTCCCTCAGTCTTGAAGGATGGTGGTCGGTCCCTCAGGTCTTGAAGGATGGTGGACGGTACGCCTGTCTTGAGGTGGTTTTTGGGGGGGGGGTTTCGGTCCTCAGTCATTGATAGGACGGTTGGTCGGGTCCCTCAGTCTGAAGGATGGTGGTCGGTCCCTCTGTCTTGAAAGGATTTTGGTGGTCGGTTCCTCAGTCTTGAAGGATTGGTGTCGGTCCCTCAGTCTTGAAGGATGGTGGTCGGTCCCTCAGTCTTGAAGGATGGTGGTCGGTCCCTCAGTCTTGAAGGATGGTGGTCGGTCCCTCAGTCTTGAAGGACGGTGGTCGGTCCCTCAGTCTTGAAGGATGGTGGTCAGTCCCTAAGTCTTGAAGGTAATGGTTGGTCGGTCCTCAGTCTTGAAGGATAGTGGTCGGTCCCTCAGTCTTGAAGGATGGTGCTGAGTCCTTCAGTACTAGGACATACATGTGCTAGACATATACTAGGACAACCACTAGATCATATGCTAGAATATTGTTCCTGGCTAGTTCACAGCCCGATCCCAGACCAAACTTGCAGGTTAATAATCTGACCAATGAGGCTACTGCTGCTAGTAGTCCAAGGTGTGCACCACAGCTCGGTCAATCAGGAATTATTATTATACAGAGTAAGTAGTATATTTTCAACCAAAGCGGAGATCGTCTACTGACCACTTTAAAAAAACACATTTACCATTGCTCATGCAACAGCTCTGGTCCCTGACTTAGCCTTGACCCCAAGAGTACGTTCTCGATCCTCCGTGTTGAAATACGCTTCGTAATGACTTAACTGCGCCTCAAGTTCATACGCTTAAGCACCTCTGCAAGCTTCTAGCCCATTTCCTTGCAATTGCAGACATGTTTCATCAAGAGCGGCACAATTTGCATGCGATCAATGAACGTTGCATGACACTGGGGCCAGACCACCTGTTTCTCTCTTTAGGGTCAATAATTTGAATGTTTATAAGTTCCTCCTGAAATAATAATAATAATAATAATAATAATTATTATTATTATTATTATTATTATTATTATTGTTATTATTATTATTTTGATGATGCATATCTGTGTATGTACCTTATACCTTGATAAATACACATCTCTCGGTGTATATGCCTTGAGAAATACACATTTTTTCGGTGTATATACTTTATACCTCGAGAAATCACACTTCGGTGTATATGACCCTGAGAAATACCTTTCGATTGTATATACCTTGCATATATCTCTTATACTAATTTTCACTCACTACAACACAACAAACACAACTCACATATACAAGTATATTACACACACACACACACACACACATTATTTTATATATATTTATATATATATTTATATTTATACATATTATATATACACACACATACCACATACACACACAAACAACTCGCACACCCACACATATATATACACACACACACACACACACTCACACACCAAACAACAAGGCCCTAAAAAAGGGGGGGTTAGCTATCACAAAAATACTTCCCTACCCTTGTGCAGGGGCCATTTTCTGTTGTACACACTGCAGACTTCGTTAGGAATGGTACACTACGTTATAGAGTTTCCAGCAGTGGCGTCCGTTGGCACTGTTCTAGTGAGTAGTTAACGCGTTAGCTTAGTGAAAGTTCCGTATATACCCCTTTAGGTAGAGTTTTGGGGTATAGATCACGGTGGAGTTGGTGAGTTGATTTGCAAGTGTGTTTTGATTCTGTTGTTGTGGTTTGTTTATCGATTTGTTCGTGATTCTGATTATGTATTGGTATTATTGTTTGTATTATTATTATATTATTATTATTATTATTATTTATTATTATTAGTATTATTATTATTATTTATTATTATTTATTATTATTTGTTGTTGTTGTTGTTTGGAAGCTGCAAACTCGTATGGGTCCTTCTTCGGGTCAACGGTGTTGGCTCAATTCTCCTTCCGTTCGTCTCCGACAGCGGCGTTCCCTCTCTTGACCACCTCCACAGAGATGCTCCGGAACTAGAGCTTTGAGTATTGGAATGGAATGCTGAGCTGGAAACTCGAACCGTGGGCCTTGTAACGCCTGGTCCAACGCCTCGCTATCGAGTATTTCCATTCCTTTAATTTAGGTTATCTGTGGGTCCCTAGAGCTGACAGAACGTGGTATTTTTGTTGTGGTTGGGTGTGTGTATCGGTGTGTGTTGTGAAGTCTTCTCTAGATAGTCTGTCTCTAGAGTAAACTAGTTCAGCTTATGAATTGGTTTGGTTTCAGGTATGTACAGGTGACTACTTATGTGCATCATTTAGTATAGAGTAAGTTAAACTCTCTAGTAGTCCGGTTCAAGCGCTCTAGATAGTGTAGTTCAGTTCAATACTGGGATAGTTGAAGCTCCTAGATAGTTTATAGTTCAGGGGTCACCTACTATGGGGTATTTAAATCTGTGATAGGTATTACTTCTGGGTCACTGATGGGGTAGTTAGAGCTCCTAGATAGTTACTTCAGGGTCACTAGATGGTGGTTGTTTGAGTCCCTAGTAAGTTACCTTCAGGGTCACTAGATGGGGTAGTTAGATGATCCCTAGATAGGATAGTTCAGGGTCATCTTACATGGGGTTAGTTGAGTCCCTAGATAGTATAATGGAGAGTTCCTTGTAGAATTGTTCCTAGGTCTCTAGGACAGTGTAGTTCATGTGTGTGTGTTGAAGGTTTGGGGGGATGGTAAAAAGTTTGGTGATGCGTGGGTAAAGGGTAAATGGTTGAGGAGTGCTTGTTTTATTTATTATGTGTGTGTGGTGTGTGTGTGTGTGTTGTGTGTGTGTGTGTGTGTGTGTGTGTTGTGTGTGTGTGTGTGTGCTTGCTCACCTATATGTGGTTACTGGGGGACGATTCACTGTCCCTGGTCCCGCCTCTTCGCTATTCGCTACTTGGCCCACTCTTTCCAGTCATCGATAGAGCCTTTTCGTGTGTGTGTGTGGGTGTGTGTGCTGAACAAATACAGGATATCAGACAACCCTCACGAGCACTGTGTTGAAAGCTAATATAGGTGATTGCAAATAGGTAATTTCAAACACACAAACAACAACAATCACACACACACACACACACACACACACACACTCTACATTACACATTTTGTTGTGGGAATCCAAGAGAGATTACATCACAGATATGAGTAGCAGAGCTCAGGTAGCCCATACACAGATAAGGAGGGAGGTAATGGGTATGGTGGAGTAATGGGCATAATGATGGAGCAGACTGATATGGTGATGGCCTGGGTAGGATGGGAGCAGAGATGGAGGGTTTTGATGGAGAGTAAAGTTGGGAGTATAACTGGGGTCAAGGAATTGCTTACTGGTGTCGGATTCACTTGCAACTCAAACAACTAATACAACAACTGAGGCAGAAACTGCAACTAAGTAAATAACAGTCAACTTGATTCCACACCAGCACTTTTAAAAACCGGTCTGCTTGTCTGGACCTTTAAAAGATGTGTCAACTGTATGTAGAGTCTTTAAAGGTCGCTCTGTCAGCTGTTTATCCCCTTGAATGTGTTTTGTGAATTTCTCTCTCTCTCTCTCTCTCTCCTCGCATCTCTCTCTCTCTCTCTCTCTCTCGTCTCTATCTCTCTCTCATCTCGTCTTTTTCTACCAATTGGTAATTCTGGGTATCTAGGATTCCTTCTTGCTCCTTCAAGCATAGTTTGTGCAGCCCGGCTGCCGCACCTTCGCAGTCCTGCAGGGCCGGCCGGCCGACCGGCCGACAAACTCCCTACCTTCCTCCTCCTTCTTCCCTTCCTCCCTCCCTTCCTTCCTTCCTTCCTTCCTTCCTCCCTTCCTCCCTCACCTCCACTTTCTTCCTCCTTCCTCCCTTCCTCCCTCCTCCTACCTCCTTCCTTCCTTCCTTCCTTCCACCTTTCCTTCCTCCCTTCCTCCTCCTTCCTTCCTTCCTCCCTTCATTCCTTCCTTCTCTCCCTTTCCTGCCTTCCTCTCCCTCTTCCCTCCTTCCTTCCTTCACCTTCCTTCCTTCCTTCCTTCCTCCTTCCTTTCATTCTCCCTTCCTTCCTCCCTTCCTCCCTTCTTCCTTCATTACCTGCCATCCTTCCTTCCTTCTCCTTCCTTCCTCCCCTTTTCTCCCTTTCTCCTTCCTGCCTTTCGTCTTAATTTTTTGGACCATTATAAAGTTCTTCCCTTCCACTTGTGCCGCTTCTTCTTTCCTCTACATTTTCTTCACTCTTTCTCCTCCTTATTCTTCATCTTCATTAATTTCCTTCTTATCCCATTCTCCTCAGTTCCTTTACTTTACAAAGTCTTCCATTATTTAGTTTTCCCCTTTTATTTTATCTTACAATGTTCCTTTCCATTATTTATTCGTCTTGCTCCTTTTCTATCCCACTATTCCTTTCATTTATTCTTTACTCCTTCCCTATTCCTCTCTTTTACTCTCCTCCTTATGGTCTCTTCTGTTGAAAATGTAATAATAATTTTTTTTGTCATATTCATGTAGGAAAAGGACGAGAGGAGAGAGATGAGAGAGGAGAGAGAAGAGAGAGAGAGAGAGAGAGAGGCAGAGAGAGGAGAGGAGAGAGAGAGGAGAGGAGAGCTGATGTAGGTAACAGCTCTTTAGCTTGTAAATAAAGTTAATCCACACTAAACCTAAGCTTGTAGAACCTTGTGTGTGTGTGTGGAGTGAGATGGAGAGAGTGAGAGAGAGAGAGACGAGAGAGAGATGGAGACGACGACTCGAGAAGAGAGAGAGCAACGCTCTATTGTTTGGTTGTATACTGTCTATTAGGACTTTCTAAACCGCCTCGTAGTGCCCAAAATACTACTCCACGTTTGTGGTGATATACTCCATTATCTCCCTGGAGTGATGCTATACTCACCTCCCGCCCCTTTATTCCCTTTTCCCCCTTAACCCCTAAACCAGTGAAGAGGCGGGGACGAGAGGAGCTATGACTCGACCCCTGCAAGCCACAATGAGGTGAGTATATTCCGTTCACTATCCCTCCACCCTAAATTGTTTCTCTATAATCGATGTCTTAACATTACATCAAGTGTAAGTGTATTGTAGATACAAGAAGAATATACACCGAGAGGTGTATTTTCTCAGTGTATATTTCATGAGGTTTTATACAGTCAGTTTTTAAGGTATTAAAGATTCTTGAACGGGTGGTTTACAGGTGAATGCAGCCTTTATGCCCTCGTGTAGTAGATAGGTTTTAAAACCCCATTAACAGCTCTGCGGTTGTACGGAGAACCCGGTGAGTTGAGTGAGTTAGTGTAGTTATAACTGCACGAGTGAATACCGGGATAACTTTCTGCGGTTCTTGTGGTGGCTACCGGCGTATAACTTACGTGGTATCTTGTGAGTGCTACCGGGATAAAACTTTCTGTGGTATTTGTGGTGGCATACCAGGATAACTTACGTGGGTATTAGTGGATCACTACGACCCTTGGGAGAGCTACTTGCTTGTACTTACGCACCACGTTTTAAGGTTATGTTATTAACTGATTTCATAATAAATAAATAATATAATAATAATAAATAATAATAATAATAATAATACTAATATCTCATTTACTACCAGTACATTGTTACCAATTATACAGGACATAGCTCACACCTATGGCAAACTACTATATACAATGAACACTTGTTCTATGCTAAAGTAATTCCGGCAAATTAGGTCAGTTTTGTCCCAGGATAGTCAGGGTTGGGTAATGGGTTTAACAACAACAGCAACCACATCAGTTCCACCACCAACAACAACTACAACCATTCTCTCACCACCACCAACACCACCACCACCACACGAGGGTCATTAAGGCTCCTATTGACCTCTTCACCACCAGGTAAGAATATTTTAATAACTAAACTAAGAATTAAAGTACAAGGTGTTTCTAGGCATATATTCTAGGCTTATATTATTCTAGGCTTATATTATTCTAGGCTTATATTATTCTAGGCTTATATTATTCTAGGCTTATATTATTCTAGGCTTATATTATTCTAGGCTTATATTATTCTAGGCTTATATTATTCTAGGCTTATATTATTCTAGGCTTATGTTATTCTAGGCTTATATTATTCTAGGCTTATATTCTAGGCATATATTATTCTAGGCATATATTCTAGGCATATATTATTCTAGGCATATATTCTAGGCATATATTATTTTAGGTATATATTATTCTAGGCATATATTCTAGGCTTATATTATTCTAGGCATGTATTCTATGCATATATTATTCTAGGTATATATTCTAGGATATATTATTCTAGGCATATATTATTCTAGGCATATATTATTCTAGGCATATATTATTTTAGGTATATATTATTCTAAGCATATATTATTCTAGGTATATATTATTCAAGGCATATATTATTCTAGGCATATATTATTCTAGGCATATATTATTTTAGGTATATATTCTAAGTATATATTATTCTAGGTATAATTCTAGGCACATATTTTAGGTATATATACGTTGAGGAAAATACACCAATCATGGTATATATATCAGGTATATAACAGGTATATTCAGAAAGTAATGTATTTACACACAAAATTAATTTTGTTCAATGCGCATAAGTTATTTCACTTGTTTTTTTCTTCTTAATTTTTGTTTTTTTTCACTTCAGAATTAGTGGCCTATGAAGGAATATTTGAAGGAATATTTGAAGGAAGTTTGAAGGAAAATATTTTTCTCTTAATTTTTAGTGTATAAAATTGAATTTCCCCCCTTAACTTTGTAGTTTTTGAGGTGTGTATTGCCGCGAGTTCGGATCCTGCCTACTTGCTGAGTTTCCCTGCCTACCCCTCTAGTTCGTGGATTAATTTCCGCTGGGATGCTGTGTCAAAGACCTTCGTGCAGTCCCAGAAGATGCAGTCGACCCATCCTTGACTTTAATTGCCTATTCTCTGCTGTGTTTTCGAAGAATCTCAACAGATTCTTGAATTCTATTTCTGGTTCCTTTTTTTTGTGTTCGTGTGACAGAGACAGACAGACAGATAGACAGATAGACAGAGACTATGAAAAACAAACAGAAGGCCAATTGAGAGTACAAACAGAGGCTGTCTGCTGAGAACTATCTACATCCAGTTGAGAGTCCAAACAGAGGCTGTCTGCTGAAAACTATCTACATCCAGTTGAGAGTACAAACGGAGACTGCTGCTGAGAACTATCTGCATCCAGTTTGAGAGTACAAACAGAGGCTGTCTGCTGAGAACTATCTACATCCAGTTGAGAGTACAAACAGAGGCTGTCTGCTGAGAACTATCTACATCCAGTTGAGAGTACAAACAGAGGCTGTCTGCTGAGAACTATCTACATCCAGTTGAGAGTACAAACAGAGGCTGTCTGCTGAGAACTATCTACATCCAGTTGAGAGTACAAACGGAGGCTATCTGCTGAGAACTATCTGCATCCAGTTGAGAGTACAAACAGAGGCTGTCTGCTGAGAACTATCTACATCCAGTTGAGAGTACAAACGGAGACTGTCTGCTGAGAACTATCTGCATCCAGTTGAGAGTACAAACAGAGGCTGTCTGCTGAGAACTATCTACATCCAGTTGAGAGTACAAACAGAGGCTGTCTGCTGAAAAACTATCTACATCCAGTTGAGAGTACAAACAGAGGCTGTCTGCTGAGAACTATCTACATCCAGTTGAGAGTACAAACAGAGGCTGTCTGCTGAGAACTATCTACATCCAGTTGAGAGTACAAACAGAGGCTGTCTGCTGAGAACTATCTACATCCAGTTGAGAGTACAAACAGAGGCTGTCTGCTGAGAACTATTTACATCTGTCTAGATTAAGGACTCTCACTTATTATCTACGTGTTGACGGAAGGAGAGAGAGAGAGAGAGAGAGAGAGAGAGAGAGAGAGAGAGAGAGAGAGAGAGAGAGAGAGAGAGAGAACTGATGTGTTAAGGGCCTCTCGCCTGCCTGACGGCCCTAGGTGATATGTATGGAAATCAAGGAGACTGTAAGCAGAGCATGTCAGTGTCTGCTGTCAGCTGCTGTCAGAGGTCACACACACACACTTAGGTGTATAATGTTGAGAGCAAATCAAAACTAGGATCAAAATACTGAATTTTTTTTATAATTTGCTATATCGAATTTTTTATTGAGTTTTTTTTTTTGTATTTCGTGGGAGAACCATTGATCAATTAGGTACTTATAACAGTGTGTGTTTATTGTTGTAATTTATGTATTAAAGTTTGGGAGGTAAGAGTTAATAAGGTAGCTTAATGTTATGGGCGGGGGTTGGTGGTGGTGATGGTGGTTGTGGTGGTGGTGGTGGTGGTGGTGTTGCTGTGGTGTGGGTCTGGTGGTATGTTGGGTAATGGTAAAATATGATTGGTTATAGGTTGTATAGTGTTTGTTGTGAGTTTTTGTTTTGTTGTTCGTGGGATTGGTGGTGGTAGGTGTTGGTACGTGGTGGTGGTGGTTGATGTGGTTGTGATTTGGTGTATTAAGGTTGGGGGGTAAGGTGTGTTAGGTGTTAGGTGGTTATGGTGGGGGTTGGTGGTGGTGTGGTGGTTGGTGGTGGTGGTGGTGGTGGTTGGTGGTTGGTGGTGGTGTGGTGGTGGTGTGGTGGTAGGTGGTGGTTGGTGGTTGGTGGTGTGGTGGTGGTTGTTGTGATACTGGTAGTGGTGCTTTTGGTTAGTGGTGGTGGTATTGGTGGTGGTGGTTGTGGTAGTTGGTGGTTGTGGTGGGGTTGTGGTTATTGTTGTTGTTAGTGGTAATAGTAATAAAGTTGGTAGAATTACCGACAATATGTAAAGTAAAAGGACACAAGTGCAACTAATGTGACATTTATTGTGGCAACGTTTCGCTCTCCAGGAGCTTTACCAAGCCATTACAAACAATACATGGACACAGAGGGTATATAAAGGCTCAGAGTGAGGTGCAATACTAGTGAGGTACCATTTCGATGTTCACTAGTGGTAGTGGTGGTAGTAGTAGTAGTAGTGACAAAAGTAATACAATATGGTAGAGCAATTAATTCGTACATGAGTAAAAGGATATAAAAGCTATTACTTGGGTAACAAAAAATAGGTTGGACAAATATAGACTGGAAAGAGGCAGGTTGTTTCAGTGTTCACTCTCTGTGCTTTGTGTAGTATAACAGGAGAGACTATGTGATGGCAGGGTTTACTCTTTTCAGGAGGATTCTTGCTAAGACTTCGGAGATGGTGAAGCTGCCGTTGTTTTGTTTAATTGTATTCGAAACAGCGATCAGTGCTGATTCAAGGCACTTGCGTGTGCGGAAATTAGTTTCTTTTATCACTAATTGGGCGTCTCTGAATTTCATAAGATGATTGGTGGAATTTCGGTGTTGTACACAGGCGTTGTTTAAGTTGTCGTTCCTACATGCGTATATGTGTTCATTGAGGCGGGTGTCGAGGTTTCTTGCTGTTTCACCTTTTACTCATGTACGAATTAATTGCTCTACCATATTGTATTACTTTTGTCACTACCACTACTACTACTACTACTACTACTACTACTACTACTACCACTACTACCACTACTACTACTACTACTACTACTACTACTACTACTACTACTACTACTACTACTACCACTAGTGAACATCGAAATGGTACCTCACAAGTATTGCACCTCACTCAGAGCCTTTATATACCCTCTGTGTCCATGTATTGTTTGTAATGGCTTGATAAAGCTCCTGGAGAGCGAAACGTTGCCACAATAAATGTCACATTAGTTGCACTTGTGTCCTTTTACTTTACAGTGGTAATAGTGGTTGTTTTATCTCTGTTGAATGCTAGATTTGGCAGAGATGAGACTAGAAAGCTTTAGAGCTTAACTAGAGCATGATTCACTCTGTCTAGAGCTTAGTTAGGTTAGGTTAGGTTACGTTACGTTACGTTACGTTAGGTCAGGTTCGTCAGGAAACAGGATAAGTGTTTCCTGACGCGGGTCTTAGTCATATGACCCACAGCTGGAGCTTTTGGTCATCTGACCGACACCTTCCACTGGCTTACCAGTCCATCCCTTTGAAAATCATGGTTAAAATTTTATTGAATTCAAAGATTAAATAGTCTAGCCACCCCGTGTAAGTGGCCAGGTACTGTAACCCGCCAGGGCCACCCTGTGTAAGTGGCCAGGTACTGTAACCCGCCAGGGCCACCCCGTGTAAGTGTCCAGATGCTGTAATCCGCCAGGGCCACTCCATGTTAAGTGGCCAAGAGCTGTAATTTGTAAGGGCCACCCCGTGTAAGTGGCCAGGCACTATATCCTGTCAAGGCCACAGCGAAAACGTGGCCAGGTGCTCTAACCCGTCAAGGGCCATAAGTGGCCAGGAAGATGCCGGTGGCCAGGAAGATGCCTGTGGCCAGGAAGATGCCGGTGGCCAGGAAGATGCCGGTGGCCAGGAAGATGCCGGTGGCCAGACACACCAGCACATCACCGAGAAATTGTCCACGAAAGACTGACTGACTGAATTATAACAAACACAGACCAGACTTAAATTGGTAAACAATTCTGACAGACTGGTTACCTGGAGGTTACCTGGAGGTTATTCCGGGGATCAACGCCCCCGCGGCCCGGTCCATGACCAGGCCTCCTGGTATGTAAGTCACATTTACAACAGTCTTGTATCTTCAAACCGAAAATTTTCGTCAACACAGCAGGCTTCAGTCGAGTACAGAGGCAGCAGAAGCGGTAGAGATGTGAAGACGATGTCATCAGTTCATCACCCTTGAAGACTTAGGTTTGAGGCGGTCAGTCCCTCAGCCTGGAAAAGAGTTTTATTCCAAAGTCTGGAACAGTTGTTCCAGACTATGGATTTTGGGATCATACAAAAATCTGGTGATCTGAGTTGATTCTAGGAAGAGAATTGCTTCAGATCCTTGGATCAAAAGTCCTTCATAAGGTTTATCCACTCCCTAAGATCAGGATTTGGGATACAGAAATCCTCTAGTTTAAAAATCAATGTTTTTTTTGATCCAGGGAAGTGGAGGAGCTCGTTGATGCTCTTCCTGCAACTGACACATCCATTAAGAGGGAGACAGTGCCCATCAGGCGCTAAACCCGTATGGAAGACGAAAAAAATTGGATGGTCATAGTCTGGCAGTGAACTGTGTAGGAGGAGGAGGTTGTTGTTAGTTGTAGTAGCTGTTGTTGTGGTTGTTAGTTGTGGATGTTAGTTGTGGTTGCTGTTGTGGTTGTTGTGGTAGGTGTTGTGGTTGTTAGTTGTGGTTGTTGTGGTAGCTGTTGTGGTTGTTAGTTGTGGTTGTTAGTTGTGGTTGCTGTTGTGGTTGATGTGGTAGGTGTTGTGGTTGTTAGTTGTGGTTGTTGTGTAGCTGTTGTGGTTGTTAGTTGTGGTTGTTAGTTGTGGTTTGCTGTTGTGGTTGATGTGGTAGGTGTTGTGGTTGTTAGTTGTGGTTATTACTTGTGGTAGCTGTTGTGGTTGTTAGTTGTGGTTGTTAGTTGTGGTTGCTGTTGTGGTTGTTGTGGTAGGTGTGTGTTGTTAGTTGTGGTTATTACTTGTGGTAGCTGTTGTGGTTGTTAGTTGTGGATGTTAGTGTGGTTGCTGTTGTGGTTGATGTGGTAGGTGTTGTGGTTGTTAGTTTGTGGTTATTACTTGTGGTAGCATGTTGTGGTTGATTAGTTGTGGTTGTTAGTTGTGGTTGCTGTTGTGGTTGTGTGGTAGGTGTTGTGGTTGTTAGTTGTGGTTATTACTTGTGGTAGCTGTTGTGGTTGTTAGTGTTGGATGTTAGTTGTGGTTGCTGTTGTGGTTGATGTGGTAGGTGTTGTGGTTGTTAGTTGTGGTTATTACTTGTGGTAGCTGTTGTGGTTTTAGTTGTGGTTGTTAGTTGTGGTAGGTGTTGTGGTTGTTTGTGGTTGTTGTGGTGGTTGTGGTTGTTAGTTGTGGTTATTACTTGTGGTAGCTGTTGTGGTTGTTAGTTGTGGTAGGTGTTGTGGTTGTTAGTTGTGGTTGTTGTGGTGGTTGTGGTTGTTAGTTGTGATTGTCTGGTTGTTGGTTGTGGTTGCTAGTTGTGGTGGTTAGTTGTGGCGGTTAGTTGTGGTGGTTGTTAATTGTGGTGGTTGTCGTTGTTAGTTGTGGTGGTTATTGTTGCAGGTTGGGGTGAGAAATGAATAGCTCTCTCTCTCTCTCTCTCTCTCTCTCTCTCTCTCTCTCTACTCTCTCTCTCTCTCTCTCTCTCTCTCTCTCTCTCTCTCTCTCTCTCTCTCCACCCACACACGCAACCATAACAATCAGATGACACAGTAAAAAGCCATAACCGCAGACACAACAAGCGAAAACCTACCAAATAAAGCTTAACCATAAAGGCCCATACATTTTAAGGATGCTTAGGACTCCTGTCCCTCTGAAGGCTAGGACAGGAAGATGCTGAAGAGAAGGATGGGATAGGAGAGTAGAAGAGAGAACTGTAAATCCTTAATCGGCGACAATTGTTTTTACAGGAATTCATGTCAGTCATCATGGAGGAATCTCATCCTACATTAGGAATACACGAAAGTATTCTATCCTGAAGGTGCTATCGTAGGATAGTGACAGAGAATTCCTGATGACAATCATGTCAGTAGAGTAAAGTCTTGCTGACAGAATGGAAAGACATCTGAAGGCGTCTGAGAGCTAAAAGTATTGCTGACAGAAGACAGATAGCTTTTAGAAGTGGCTGAAGGTGTCTGAGAGCTAAGAGTATTGATACCAGAAAGCAGATTGCTTTCAGAAGTGGCTGAAGGCGTCTGAGAGCTAAGAGTATTGATACCAGAAAGCAGATTGCTTTCAGAAGTGGCTGAAGGCGTCTGAGAGCTAAGAGTATTGATACCAGAAAGCAGATTGCTTTCAGAAGTGGCTGAAGGCGTCTGAGAGCTAAGAGTATTGATACCAGAAAGCAGATTGCTTTCAGAAGTGGCTGAAGGCGTCTGAGAGCTAAGAGTATTGATACCAGAAAGCAGATTGCTTTCAGAAGTGGCTGAAGGCGTCTGAGAGCTAAGAGTATTGATACCAGAAAGCAGATTGCTTTCAGAAGTGGCTGAAGGCGTCTGGAAGATAAAAGTATTGTTAAATCCAAAACGTTTTTCTGGTGACAATATTTAGAAAAGAAGCACGTTTCACAACACGTTTTTACCGGGACTACGTTTTGCTCTGTCTTGAGTTTCATGAAGCCATGTGGTAGGAAGGAAGGAGTATAGAAGGAAGGGGTATAGAAGGAAGGAAGGAGTACAGACGGAAGGGGTCTAGAAGGAAGGAAGGAGTCTAGAAGGAAGGAAGGGGTATAGAAGGAAGGACGGAAGGGGTATAGAAGGAAGGAAGGAAGGGGTATAGAAGGAAGGAAGGAGTATAGAAGGAAGGGGTATAGAAGGAAGGAAGGAAGGAGGGTAGGGATCTTACCAGAAAGGTTTGAGAGAGAAGATATTTTAGATTTTGAGTTAGCGGCTTAGCTATCCAGTAGGCCTCTGTGTGTACTCACCTAATTCACCTAATTGTACTCACCTAATTGTGGTTGCAGAGGTCGAGACTCAGCTCCTGCCCCCTCCTCTTCAGTGATCGCTACTAGGTCCTCTCTCTCCTCTCTCTCCCTGCTCCCTGAGCTTTGTCATACCTCGTCTTAAAGCTATGTGTGGTTCGTGCCTCCACTACATCACTTGCTAGACTACTCCACTTCCTGACAACTCTATGACTGAAGAAATAGTTCCTAACATCCCTGTGACTCGTCTGAGTCTTCAACTTTCAGTTGTGACCCCTTGTTTCTGTGTCCCATCTCTGGAACATCCTGTGTGTGTGTGTGTGTGTGTGTGTGTGTGTGTGTGTGTGTGTGTGTGTGTGTGTGTTCAATTTCCCTGGCACTGTATGACCTGCACGGATCCAGCGCTTCCCAATCAACATAACATAACTTTTGTTAAAATTCCCATTACTGTATAGATTATAAACCAATTTTTTCATGTATATTAGCCATATATTTTAGTGTACAAGTCATAGCTACCCCATTTGAAGCATCGCACAAATACTTGTTGATTCAGTAATACCTGAAATATGTACGCTTGTGTAACACTGTGGAAACGCGTCGCTACACAGTGGCTTCATCAGTCCATACAAAGGAGAATAGTAAAGAACAGGAGTTTGAGGTAATCATTCCCTCAGTGCTGAGACGATGTAATCAGTCCATCAATCTTGAAAAGAACACAGCATATGTCCGATGAAGTTGCTTATATACTGTAGGCAGGTGAGGTGCAGCAGTCGTAGGCTGCGTCACAGTGGACAAATCCAAATGTGGAAGTAGGTCATGACTAAAGGTTAAACAAGTGAGGAATTCCTGTCAGACATAGCAGCATCCTGGGATCTTCACACAGGGAATTGTTCACTTGTCCAACCTTTAGGCATGACCTACTTCGTGATGAATGGTTTGAAAAACCGACAAGTTGAAGATTGAGACACTTATGCAGCATATGGGAATCTTTGTCGGTTTTTCAAACCATTCATCACAACTGTCAGACACGGCAGCATCATGGGGTCTTGTTACAAAGAATTCTTCAACACTTGTTCAACCTTTGGACGAAGACCTACTTCGACTAGTGGATGGTACCACTATGACCCCGCCTCCATCTGCTTCACGTCACCTCACTACAGTATATAAGCCACGTCTACGGCCCTATGCTGTACATTCTACAAGATTGATGGACTGAACACATCGACTCCAGGTTGAGGGACTGATTACCTCATTCTCCTCCTCTCCTTACGCCTTCCTCTTTGTATTGGACTGATGAAGCCACTGTGTGGCGAAACGTTTCCTGAATAAAGATTCCCATATGCTGCATAAGTGTCTCAATCTTCATCATGACCTACTTCCACATTTGGACTTGCCAAGTGATACTACCTACGACTGCTGCACCTCACCTGCCTACAGTATATAGGCTACTTCTTCGCACATATGCTGTATTCTTTTCAATATTGATGGACTGATTATATGGACTCAAGACTGAGGGACTGATTACCTCAAACCCCTCCTGTTCTTCACCATTCTATATTCTATGGACTGATGAAGCCACTGTGTGGCGAAACGTTTCCTCAATAAAGATACCCAAATGTTGTACATATGTAATTTATCACACCTAAAATAGTTAATATCGGTGTATAATTCGCGTACATTCATTAATATCCAAAATAGTCAACATCTGGTATAATTCTTGTGGATACAGTAATACCCAACACAGTTAATATTTGGGTATAATTTGTATGTAAGGTCGCTGTCATAACCGAGGTAGCAACGGGAAGAGAAATGGTACGAGCGTATTAGTGATAATGGCACTGGGGTTTAATGGTGCCACCCTGTTTCTTTATTGGCAGGGGAAATCCACAACGAGAGCTGATCCAATTTAAACCCCCAGAGTTACGGTTTTCCCCAATGACTGTCAATTAGGAGGAATTGGCTGTCGAAGTGAGCCAGTAATTGTATATTTGCGTAAGGTAACGATCTCAGTAGCTGAGGTGATTTTAACAATTTTGTGTATGTATTGTTATGATGCTGAGGAATCAGAAAGCGGGTTTTAAATGTCTTTGAGGGTTTCTAGCCACTGTGGATATGCAAATTGCTGATCAAAGTCTGTTTCTAGATGGCTTGTAACCAGGCTGCCCAGCTTTTGAGGCGTCTGTAGCCGAGTGGTGTAAAGCGCCACTTGGGGAACCTTGCCAGACTCCCCTGACGTGGTTTCGAATCCTCCTGACTGTGTTTGGTGACTCGGACGGTGCCCCATGGGCTGGTGGCTAAAGCTCTCTCTTCACACGGCGAATGTCCGGGTTCGATTCCCTGCGAGGGTAGAAATATTGTGCGTGTTTCCTTACACCGGTTATCTATGTTCACCCATCAATACAATGGGTACCTGGGTGTTAGTGGACTGGTGTGGGTCGCATCCTGGGACAAAACTGACCTAATTTCCCCGAAATGCTCTGCGTAATAAGCAACTTTCTGTATAGTAGTATGTCATTGATGTGAGCTATGGTCTGTATAAGTTGTATAACTTGTAGAAATAAGGATATAATAAGCAGTTGTAATGAATCTATGAACATATGTTATTAGACTTGTGTTGAACATTGAACTTGCACGTTCTATCAGGCTATTGTGAACGATAAGACGTGAACTGTTGATCAAAGCTTGATTCTAACTGTATTAAGTCGTCGTATAGAGCTGTGGTTTCTAATTTTTGTGACTGTATTTTTCAGTTCCTGTAGTCACTTTCTGATAGCATTATTTTTTTTTTTCATTTTTCACAGTCCTGGTGGGCGACGCTTTCGCTTCACACGCTGAGTGTCCGTGGTTCGACCCCCGGCACGGGTGGAAACATTGGGCGTGCTTCCTTACACCTGCTATCCCCGGTCACCTAGCAAGTAAGCAGGTACTTGGGTATTAGTCACCTTACACCAGCTATCCCTATTCACCTAGCAAAGTAGGTACCTGGGTGTTAGCCGACTGGTGTGGGTGGCATCCTGGGGGACAAAACTGAAGGATCCCAATGGAAATGAAACACCCCTTCCCTGACGCACTGATTTTCTTAGGTTAACCTAGGCGGCTAACCCTCCGGGTTTAAAAACCCCAATAAAATCTTATCTCTTAATTAAACTTCATTAGTTTAAACTTCGCTGTTACTGACACATTCCACGTTTTTTTCTGCACATCTCTATAACCAGCGTATTTCACTTATCTAAGTAGTCTAAAGCGTCACTTCGGGGACCTTGCCAGTCTCCCTCGCTCTAGTAACATTAGCTTACCAGTTAAGTACGTCACTTCGGGGACCTTGCCAGTCTCCCTCGCTCTAGTAACATTAGCTTACCAGTTAAGTACGTCACTTCGGGGACCTTGCCAGTCTCCCTCGCTCTAGTAACATTAGCTTACCAGTTAAGTACGTCACTTCGGGGACCTTGCCAGTCTCCCTCGCTCTAGTAACATTAGCTTACCAGTTAAGTACTATAAAACGACACTTATTTCAAACAATTTCGTGATTTCTCACTTTTTTTTTTCTGATGATGTGACTGAGGCGAGACGAAAGCGTTTGAAAAAAATTACTAATGAGATGGTGTATTGGCTTTTATTGGGCAATGTTTCGCCCTCAGTAGAGCTTTATCAGTGTTTCGCTCTGTGTAGACCTTTATTATGTTTCGCTCTGTGTAGAGCTTTATGTTTCGCTCAGTGTAGAGCTTTATGTTTCGCTCTGTGTAGAGCTTTGTTTCGCTCTGTGTAGAGCTTTATGTTTCGCTCTGTGTAGAGCTTTATGTTTCGCTCTGTGTAGAGCTTTATGTTTCGCTCTGTGTAGAGCTTTATGTTTCGCTCTGTGTAGAGCGTTATGTTTCGCTCTGTGTAGAGCTTTATGTTTCGCTCTGTGTAGAGCTTTATGTTTCGCTCTTTGTAGAGCTTTATGTTTCGCTCTGTGTAGAGCTTTATGCTTCGCTCTGTGTAGAGCTTTATGTTTCGCTCAGTGTAGACTTATGTTTCGCTCTGTGTAGAGCTTTATGTTTCGCTCTGTGTAGAGCTTTATGTTTCGCTCAGTGTAGAGCTTTATGTTTCGCTCTGTGTAGAGCTTTATGTTTCGCTCTGTGTAGAGCGTTATGCTTCGCTCTGTGTAGAGCTTTATGTTTCGCTCTGTGTAGACCTTTATGTTTCGCTCTGTGTAGAGCTTTATGTTTCGCTCTGTGTAGAGCTTTATGTTTCGCTCTGTGTAGAGCTTTATGTTTCGCTCTTTGTAGAGCTTTATGTTTCGCTCTGTGTAGAGCTTTATGTTTCGCTCTGTGTAGAGCTTTATGTTTCACTCTGTGTAGAGCTTTATGTTTCGCTCTGTGTAGAGCTTTTTCAAGTTATAAGGGCACAGATTTGTACTAAACTGCAATTTCTATTTGATTCTATAAAACTCTATAGAACCCTCAGTAAATCCATTAGAGCTGAAGCTGCTTTTGCAAACGTGTTTTTATAAATCTGTAGCTAAATCTGTAACTAAATCTGTAGCTAAATCTGTAGTTAAATCTGTAACTAAATCTGTAGCTAAATCTGTAACTAAATCTGTAGCTAAATCTGTAGCTAAATCTGTAACTAAATCTGTAGCTAAATTTGTAACTAAATCTGTAACTAAATCTGTAACTAAATCTGTAGCTAAATCTGTAACTAAATCTGTAACTAAACCTGTAGCTAAATCTGTAACTAAATCTGTAACTAAACCTGTAGCTAAATCTGTAGCTAAATCTGTAACTAAATCTGTAACTAAATCTGTAGCTAAATCTGTAGCTAAATCTGTAACTAAATCTGTAACTAAATATGTAACTAAATCTGTAGCTAAATCTGTAACTAAATCTGTAACTAAATATGTAACTAAATCTGTAGCTAAATCTGTAGCTAAATCTGTAACTAAATCTGTAACTAAATATGTAACTAAATCTGTAGCTAAATCTGTAACTAAATCTGTAACTAAATCTGTAACTAAATCTGTAGCTAAATCTGTAGCTAAATATGTAGCTAAATCTGTAACTAAATCTGTAACTAAATATGTAACTAAATCTGTAGCTAAATCTGTAACTAAATCTGTAACTAAATCTGTAGCTAAATCTGTAGCTAAATCTGTAACTAAATCTGTAACTAAATCTGTAGCTAAATCTGTAACTAAATCTGTAACTAAATCTGTAACTAAATCTGTAGCTAAATCTGTAGCTAAACTTGCAATATGTATAGAATTAAATTTGCAATTCTACGCCTTGAGATTATTGCAATTATTCAATAATTATCTATCGATGATTAGGTTCCTCAAAATCTATTACACACTAAATCCTTCATTGAGAAATAAGTTCAATTACTCGCGACTCTAATTAAAATTTCCATAATTTTTATATGAAAAAATACTCATTAGGAATCCCGTCAGAAAAAAAATTCCATGCCACGCATATTGTGTGTTTTTTTTTTTTGCCACAATGAAAGCAAATTAGCACAGTGATGACCTTAATCAATTTTTTTGAGAGTTTGTTATTGGTTTTAGTAAGTGTGAGGATACATCATTGGCGCTGTGTTTACCTGTGAGGTCAATGTTGGCTGAG
The DNA here is from genome assembly GCF_026875155.1 of Cherax quadricarinatus. Taxonomy (NCBI): domain Eukaryota; kingdom Metazoa; phylum Arthropoda; class Malacostraca; order Decapoda; family Parastacidae; genus Cherax; species Cherax quadricarinatus. The sequence goes on along the minus strand of NC_069484.1, from coordinate 11,259,105 downwards.
TGCGCAGGCAGGTAGATGATCAGGCACGCAGGTAGGTAGGCTGGTGAGCAAGCTATCAGGTAGGTAGGCTGTTGAGCAAGCTATCAGGTAGGTACGCTGGTGAGCAAGCTATCAGGTAGGTAGGCTGGTGAGCAAGCTACCAGGTAGGTAGGCTGGTGAGCAAGCTACCAGGTAGGTAGGCTGGTGAGCAAGCTACCAGGTAGGTAGGCTGGTGAGCAAGCTATCAGGTAGGTAGGCTGGTGAGCAAGCTACCAGGTAGGTAGGCTGGTGAGCAAGCTACCAGGTAGGTAGGCTGGTGAGCAAGCTACCAGGTCGGTAGGCTGGTGAGCAAGCTATCAGGTAGGTAGGCTGGTGAGCAAGCTACCAGGTAGGTAGGCTGGTGAGCAAGCTATCAGGTAGGTAGGCTGGTGAGCAAGCTACCAGGTAGGTAGGCTGGTGAGCAAGCTACCAGGTAGGTAGGCTGGTGAGCAAGCTACAGGTAGGTAGGCTGGTGAGCAAGCTATCAGGTAGGTAGGCTGGTGAGCAAGCTATCAGGTAGGTAGGCTGGTGAGCAAGCTACCAGGTAGGTAGGCTGGTGAGCAAGTTACCAGGTAGGTAGGCTGGTGAGCAAGCTATCATGTAGGTAGGCTGGTGAGCAAACTATCAGGTAGGTAGGCTGGTGAGCATGCTACCAGGTAGGTAGGCTGGTGAGCAAGCTATCAGGTAGGTAGGCTGGTAAACAGGTTACCAGGTAGGTAGGCTGGTGAGCATGCTACCAGGTAGGTAGGCTGGTGAGCAAGCTACCAGGTAGGTAGGCTGGTAAACAGGCTACCAGGAAGGTAGGCTGGTAAACAGAATACCAGGTAGATAGCCTGGTAAACAGGCTACCACGCAGATAGACAGGTATGTGTGTGTACTCACCTATTCGTACTCACCTATTTGTAGTTGCAGGGGTCGATTCATAGCTCCTGGCCCCGCCTCTTCACTGATTGCTACTGGGTCCTCTCTCCCCCTGCTCCATGAGCTTTATCAAACCTCGTCCTAAAACTATGTATGGTTCCCGCCTCCACTACTTCACTTTCTAGACTATTCCACTGCCTGACAACTCTATGACTGAAGAAATACTTCCTAACATCCCTTTGATTCATCTGAGTCTTCAACTTCCAATTGTGACCTCTTGTTTCTGTGTGCCATCTCTGGAACATCCCGTCTTTGTCCACCTTGTCTATTCCGCACAGTATTTTATATGTCGTTATCATGTCTCCCCTGACCCTCCAGTCCTCCAGTATCGTCAGGCCGATTTCCCTTAACCTTTCTTCGTAGGACAATCCCCTTAGCTCTGGGACTAGTCTTGTTGCAAACCTTTGTGTGTGTGTCCTTTCAGTAAATGCAAGACAGGAGAATGTCAACTAATCTACTACTCAATTTGACAACAACGACGACTTCTGAAAACCTTGACACTATCCTGACACATGTATCTATCTAATGTACCACACATCTAGCAGCTTGACCAACGTTCTAAGAATAACCAACCTAGAACCAATCCTTCACGTCCCGAAAACACTGCTAGGGAGCTATAAACCCTCTCCCTTTCGTAATGTTTATTATCGTAAGTAGAGGTAAGAGCGTCGTAGAGGGGAGGAATTAGATTGAAGAAGATGCGTACCCTGACAGGTAAAAATATGATTAGATTACCCAGGTGGAGAGACGTTGATGGTGAAGCGTACCTGCGTAAATTACGCAAGACGCGGTTTTGACACTTGAAGGATCAGGGAAGACACTACCCTGAGCGCCTTGAAAATACTGATGGGACCTGTTGTATTGTGTTACGATTTTGGGATAATATATATAATATATTATATATATATATATATATATATATATATATATATATATATATATATATATATATATATATATATATATATATATATATGTGCCATAAAACTGCGAAAATCAGTCTGAGTAAAACGAAAAAAAGGTAGGTTCTTTTGGTACCTACTTACTGCTAGGTGGAAATGGGAAGCAGGAGACTGGAATCTTACCTATACGTCTTGGCCCTGCCGGAAATCGAACCCAGGCTTTTGCGACTGTGAACCTCATACTCCACCACTGACCTGCCAGGGTTGGAAATTGATCAGCCGCGAAGGATATTACCTCAGTTGACCACCGTATTTTAACGTTTAATAATATTGATTATATGACTCCGTAATAGATAATTTAGCAAAAGTAATTTAACGTCTTGAGTAATTAGTGCTGGTGCACACGAATTAGTGTGTTTACAAAATAAGTCATTCGTGTGTGTACAAAAGTAATTCGCTAGTGTTAGAGGCTTCACACACACACACACACACACACACACACACACACACACACACACACACACACACACACACACACAGAAGGGAAAGAGAGGAAGTAATGAAAGATGAAAGATAGTGGAGGGGAGGGAGGGAATAAGAAAAAAGGACAGAGAAAGCGTGAGTAGAGAGTCGAGAAGAGAACATACGGAAGGAGGAGAAAGTGGGAAAGCGAAGAGAAGGAGACGGAAAGGAAAGTAACATGAAGAGACGATAGAAAAGGATGGAAGGAGAAAAGAGGGAAGGAGAATATAAAGAAGGAAGGGAGTCACAGAGATGAAAGTCATCCAGAGCATCCTCACCCAGGCAGCAGATAACCACCATCTCCTCTACCTTGTTTTCTCTTCAGTAGGTAAAAGAGAGAGTATCAGTACCTCTTATACGCTACAGGTGATAGAGAGAAGAGCTTTCTCAAGGGCGAGTCGGAGTAATGAGCTGGGGGTCTCCTGTGAGCTCTGGTAGGCAGCACCTTTGCAAATTTAACCATTGTGAAAAGGGATTTACAGAATGGTATTTCACCCTTTTATAAATACACTCCCTTAAGGGGTAAACCCTTAAGGGAATGTATTTATGCTACTAGGGACATATTTAATAAGGCAATTGGAGTGGCCCCTTCCCATCCTTCCTTTAAAGCAGATTGTTTCTCATAACCCAGGCATTATATGGCCCTTACAGCACGCTTCGTCCCACAATAATAATAATAATTTACGATTATCATAGTTATTATTACTGCTACTACTATTTTCTGCATTTACAGCTCATAAACAGTCTATACTTGGAGACCTGCTTCTACTTAGCGCCCGTGACAACCTGGTTTCACCCTGGTAATTAACAGTTTCCTAGTAGCTGTAGCCAATTACTGCTAATGAGCGAGGAACAGACTAGCTAACAAGGCCAATTAGAGTTGGTGAGCCAGTCACCTGACAGAGCGCAGACACCTCACTGACTCACACCAGCAAGGAGGAGAATATCCCACGACAGACCAAACAATTTATATGTCAGACTGATATATATCTGACATTATATATATATATATTATATATAATATATATAAAATATTATATATATATATATATATATATATATATATATATATATATATATATATATAATATATATATATATATATATATGATGGGATAAAGATAGAAATATTAAAAGCAGATGGGGATATAGTTTTGGAGTGGTTGGTGCAATTATTTAATAAATGTATGGAAGAGGGTAAGGTACCTAGGGATTGGCAGAGAGCATGCATAGTTCCTTTGTATAAAGGCAAAGGGGACAAAAGAGAGTGCAAAAATTATAGGGGGATAAGTCTGTTGAGTATACCTGGTAAAGTGTATGGTAGAGTTATTATTGAAAGAATTAAGAGTAAGACGGAGAATAGGATAGCAGATGAACAAGGAGGCTTCAGGAAGGGTAGGGGGTGTGTGGACCAGGTGTTTACAGTGAAACATATAAGTGAACATTATTTAGATAAAGCTAAAGAGGTCTTTGTGGCATTTATGGATTTGGAAAAGGCGTATGACAGGGTGGATAGGGGGCAATGTGGCAGATGTTGCAGGTGTATGGTGTAGGAGGTAGGTTACTGAAAACAGTGAAGAGTTTTTACGAGGATAGTGAGGCTCAAGTTAGAGTATGTAGGAAAGAGGGAGATAATTTCCCAGTAAAAATAGGCCTTAGACAAGGATGTGTGATGTCACCGTGGTTGTTTAATGTATTTATAGATGGGATTGTAAGAGAAGTAAATGCGAGGGTCTTGGCAAGAGGCGTGGAGTTAAAAGATAAAGAATCACACATAAAGTGGGAGTTGTCACAGTTGCTCTTTGCTGATGACACTGTGCTCTTGGGAGATTCTGAAGAGAAGTTGCAGAGATTGGTGGATGAATTTGGTAGGGTGAAAAGAAGAAAATTAAAAGTGAATACAGGAAAGAGTAAGGTTATGAGGATAAAAAGATTAGGTGATGAAAGATTGGATATCAGATTGGAGGGAGAGAGTATGGAGGAGGTGAATGTATTCAGATATTTGGGAGTGGACGTGTCAGCGGATGAGTCTATGAAAGATGAGGTGAATCATAGAATTGATGAGGGGAAAAGGGTGAGTGGTGCACTTAGGAGTCTGTGGAGACAAAGAACTTTGTCCTTGGAGGCAAAGAGGGGAATGTATGAGAGTATAGTTTTACCAATGTTCTTATATGGGTGTGAAGCATGGGTGATGAATGTTGCAGCGAGGAGAAGGCTGGAGGCAGTGGAGATGTCATGTCTGAGGGCAATGTGTGGTGTGAATATAATGCAGAGAATTCGTAGTTTGGAAGTTAGGAGGAGGTGCGGGATTACCAAAACTGTTGTCCAGAGGGCTGAGGAAGGGTTGTTGAGGAGGTTCGGACATGTAGAGAGAATGGAGCGAAACAAAGTGGCTTCAAGAGTGTATCAGTCTGTAGTGGAAGGAAGGCGGGGTAGGGCTCGGCCCAGGAAAGGTTGGAGGGAGGGGGTAAAGGAGGTTTTGTGTGCGAGGGGCTTGGACTTCCAGCAGGCATGCGTGAGCGTGTTTGATAGGAGTGAATGGAGACAAATGGTTTTTAATACTTGACGTGCTGTTGGAGTGTGAGCAAAGTAACATTTATGAAGGGGTTCAGGGAAACCGGCAGGCCGGACTTCAGTCCTGGAGATGGGAAGTACAGTGCCTGCACTCTGAAGGAGGGGTGTTAATGTTGCAGTTTAAAAACTGTAGTGTAAAGCAACCTTCTGACAAGACAGTGATGGAGTGAATGATGGTGAAAGTTTTTCTTTTTCGGGCCACCCTGCCTTGGTGGGAATCGGCCAGTGTGTTAATAAAAAAAATATTTTATTAACACACTGGCCGATTCCCACCAAGGCAGGGTGGCCCGAAAAAGAAAAACTTTCACCATCATTCACTCCATCACTGTCTTGCCAGAAGGGTGCTTTACACTACAGTTTTTAAACTGCAACATTAACACCCCTCCTTCAGAGTGCAGGCACTGTACTTCCCATCTCCAGGACTCAAGTCCGGCCTGCCGGTTTCCCTGAACCCCTTCATAAATGTTACTTTGCTCACACTCCAACAGCACGTCAAGTATTAAAAACCATTCGTCTCCATTCACTCCTATCAAACACGCTCACGCACGCCTGCTGGAAGTCCAAGCCCCTCGCACACTAAACCTCCTTTACCCCCTCCCTCCAACCTTTCCTAGGCCGACCCCTACCCCGCCTTCCTTCCACTACAGACTGATACACTCTTGAAGTCACTCTGTTTCGCTCCATTCTCTCTACATGTCCGAACCACCTCAACAACCCTTCCTCAGACCTCTGGACAACAGTTTTGGTAATCACGCACCTCCTCCTAACTTCCAAACTACGAATTCTCTGCATTATATTCACACCACACATTGCCCTCAGACATGACATCTCCATTGCCTCCAGCCTTCACCTCACTGCAACATTTATCACCCATGCTTCACACCCATATAAGAGCGTTGGTAAAACTATACTCTCATACATTCCCCTCTTTGCCTCCAAGGACAAAGTTCTTTGTCTCCATAGACTCCTAAGTGCACTGCTCACCCTTTTCTCCTCATCAATTCTATAATTCACCTCATCTTTCATAGACCCATCCGCTGACACGTCCACTCCCAAATATCTGAATACATTCACCTCCTCCATACTCTCTCCCTCCAATCTGATATCCAATCTTTCATCATCTAATCTTTTTGTTATCCTCATAACCTTACTCTTTCCTGTATTCACTTTTAATTTTCTTCTTTTGCATACCCTACCAAATTCATCCACCAACCTCTGCAACTTCTCTTCAGAATCTCCCAAGAGCACAGTGTCATCAGCAAAGAGCAACTGTGACAACTCCCACTTTATGTGTGATTCTTTATCTTTTAACTCCACGCCTCTTGCCATGACCCTCGTATTTACTTCTCTTACAACCCCATCTATAAATATATTAAACAACCACGGTGACATCACACATCCTTGTCTAAGGCCTACTTTTACTGGGAAATAATCTCCCTCTTTCCTACATACTCTAACTTGAGCCTCACTATCCTCGTGAAAACTCTTCACTGCTTTCAGTAACCTACCTCCTACACCATACACCTGCAACATCTGCCACATTGCCTCCCTATCCACCCTGTCATACGCCTTTTCCAAATCCATAAATGCCACAAAAACCTCTTTAGCCTTATCTAAATACTGTTCACCTATATGTTTCACTGTAAACACCTGGTCCACACACCCCCTACCTTTCCTAAAGCCTCCTTGTTCATCTGCTGTCCTATTCTCCGTCTTACTCTTAATTCTTTCAATAATAACTCTACCATACACTTTACCAGGTATACTCAACAGACTTATCCCCCTATAATTTTTGCACTCTCTTTTGTCCCCTTTGCCTTTATACAAAGGAACTATGCATGCTCTCTGCCAATCCCTAGGTACCTTACCCTCTTCCATACATTTATTAAATCATTGCACCAACCACTCCAAAACTATATCCCCACCTGCTTTTAACATTTCTATCTTTATCCCATCAATCCCGGCTGCCTTACCCCCTTTCATTCTACCCACTGCCACACGAACTTCCCCCACACTCACAACTGGCTCTTCCTCACTCCTACAAGATGTTATTCCTCCTTGCCCTATACACGAAATCACAGCTTCCCTATCTTCATCAACATTCAACAGTTCCACAAAATATTCCCTCCATCTTCCCAATACCTCTAACTCTCCATTTAATAACTCTCCTCTCCTATTTTTAACTGACAAATCCATTTGTTCTCTAGGCTTCCTTAACTTGTTAATCTCACTCCAAAACTTTTTCTTATTTTCAACAAAATTTGTTGATAACATCTCACCCACTCTCTCATTTGCTCTCTTTTTACATTGCTTCACCACTCTCTTGACCTGCTGATATATATATATATATATATATATATATATATATATATTATATATATATATATATATATATATATATATATATATATATATATATATATATATATCAGCAGTAGCACAACAGCAATACTTCACAATCCAACAAAAACAGCAAAAGGAGCAGCAACAACAGCAGCTACCTCTCTTAACACAGAATTACAGCAAGATACCTGGTACAACGAAGTCGGGAACAGCATCGTTGTAGAGATATTTTTTTTCTCGGGCCTACGACCCAGAAAAAAAATGTGAGAATTTTCTTTGGGCAGCAGCCAATGCAAACACGCATATCCCTGGGGAAATTAAGCATAGCGCAGCATTAAGAAGCATTATATTTCAATGTTTTTATTCATATATATTTAGTTCCCCTTTAAGTGGGCTGTGAACACAGTGTTCTTGTGTTCCACAAGCTCGGGACGACGCTATAAGGGTGGATGGCAGTCAAATATACATGTGATTTCCAGTTTTATGTGAGTGGTGTGTTGAACAAGCTTTAGTAGGGGGTGAGAGAGAGAGGGAGAGAGAGAGAAGGAGAGAGAGTACATGGAACATGGAAAAAGACATAGCAGAGGACTTAGAAGTCTTTACAGAGGCTATCTGTTGAGAACTAACTCCTTCTTAGATTACTCCAGGTAAACTCCAGGCTAACATGTATTTTCTAGGAGAGAGAGAGAGAGAGAGAGAGAGAGAGAGAGAGAGAGAGAGAGAGAGAGAGAGAGAGAGAGAGAGAAGGATATTCTAAACACGAAATTTTCCACTCCCACGCCTGCAGTTAGGAGAATGTATCTTGGTGGGAGAAATTCAGCTAATGGTGTCCTCAGGGCTGGAAGGAAGGAGGCTCCTGGAATTTGGATTTCGTGAACTTTACACGGTCGGTGGTGGTCGCTGGTAGTGCTCGTGTTTAAATTCTACTTGGAATTCCTCAGATGACATCCTCGTCTTCAAATAACCACTGTGGGTTATCTGTTGCACTGTCGAAGGTGAAATGGAAGACCTGGAGGACGTTGTAGGGGACCGGATTCTCCAGTGAAAGAATGTAGGTCCCTCTGGAATCCATCCCTTCTCCCTAATAACTAGTAGATCCTGTGCCAGGATATTGCAAGTGTCTGACAGTTATATTGAAAACAGTATAAATACTACTTTCAGTATAAATTAGGTACACATCGCGATTAATTGTAATAGGAAATTGCATCACAAATTAAATCATAAATTGTCCAACTCTCCTGCCAACTCTAAACAGTGTTATATTGCAGAAGAAAAGTCTGAGTAAATAATTTCATAACCTTGTGTGCGTACTCGTCGATTTGTACTCCTTGATTTGTGTTTGTGGGGGTTGATACATAGCTCTTGGCCTCGACTTCTAGACTACTATCATCGGCATTACTGATTTCTGGCGTTTTGGGATTTTTATCTGTTCTTGAAGCCGTGTGTGTTTGTGTTCTCACCTATTTGTAGTTGCAGGGGTTGATTCATAGCTCCTGGCCCCCTGTATGTTTTAGTGTACTCGCCTATTTGTGGTTGCAGGGGTCGATTCATAGCTCCTGGCCCCGCCTCTTTACTGATTGCTACTGGGTCCTCTCCCTGCTCCATGAGCTATATCAAACCTCGTCTTAAAATTATTTATGGTTCCTGCATCCATTACGTCACTTTCTAGGCTGTTCCACTTCCTGACAACTCTATGACTGAAGAAATACTTCCTAACATCTTTTTGACTCATCTGAGTCTTCATCTTCCAATTGTGACCCCTTGTTTGTGTGTCCCATCTCTGGAACATCCTGTTCCAGAGATGTGTGTGTGTGTGGGGTGTGTTGTGTGTGTGTGTGTGTGTGTGTGTGTTGTGTGTGCTTATCTATTTGTGGCTGCATAGGTCGAGTCATAGTTCCTGTCCCTACCTCTTCGCTGATCGCTACTAGGTCCACACTCCTTGCTCCAAGAGGTTTATCGTGTGTGTGTGTGTGTGTGTGTGTGTGTGTGTGTGTGTTGTGTGTGTGTGTGTGTGTGTGTGTGTGTGTGTGTGTAAACATTCCCACCCTTACAAACAGAAATACACTTTCTCCATCAGCGTTCCCAGATTCTCGCCATTTTTCAATACACAATTATTGAATAAAATATAGACGAAAGAAATGCATATATCATCTCACAAACATTTTATTACGGAACCCTTGCTTTATAAACATAAAACAAACAGTTGCAGTATCTAAAGCCGATAACGGGAATTTAATTATATATTTCCGTTCGCATGAGAGGCCAGACAGCAGCCATTGATGTTGCATGCTTGAAGGCAAATAGAATTTAAACCTGTGTCTTTATCTCTGTTGGCAGAAATTGGATTTCTCACTGTACTTGTTTAAGTCAGGGAGGGATCAAAAGATCTTTCGGTTACTTGACAGGCCTCCTGCAATGTTCTTCCTTGTTTATATTGGTAATAGAGACAAATTGATTCCAATGCTACCCAAGGAATAAGCTTTGATAACATAAAGTGCAAACAAACACTAGATCACTTCTAACATACAAAGGGGTGAAAGGACTCACGAAATCGTAATGACACAATTGCAAACAAACCATACCACAGGTGGGGTTAGAACCCGCGATCAGAAAGTCATGAAACTCCAGACCGACGCGTTAGCCACTGGACCAGCTGGCTACAATAAGATTCATCAGAGTAGGTATATTTATATACCTATGTTGTATAAATATACCTAGTGGCTAACGCGTCGGTTTGGAGTTTTACCACTTTCTGATCGCGGATTCTAACCCCGCAAGTGGTATACTTTTAAAGGGGTGAAAGGCAGTATACATATGCGGAGAGTGAAATGTGAGTGTCACAGTGGCACCTCACGAATGAGTGTGAGGTGCCACTTAAAGTGTCACTCACACCCCACTCTCTACCTACATATATATACAGTGTTTTTAACTTCTGATAAAAACGTGATGGCACTCATTCTGTGAGGAGACACTGCCGGGTCACCACATGGGCCAGGAGCTGAGTTTCGACCTCTGCAGCCACATTTAGGCGAGTACATGGAGTTGACCTGAACCAGGACCCGTCCTGGCCAACCTACCAGTATTTGCTCGGATGTTATGCTCTTTCCTGCAACATTGCAAGCTCTTGATGTGTTGATTGCAACACCAAAGACCTAGAGCCATCATTCAACTCCCCCAGTGGCTGTTTTGCATCGTTAAATTATATATAAAACAGTGTATTTGTTTCAAATATACAAATAAAAATATCTATTTCCTATCTTTAGCTCAAAACAAATCTATTTCTTACACAAGTACAGTACAAGACAAAAAAAAACTCTCTTCCAGCAACACAAAACCGTGAGTTAATTTTTACGGGGTTGGGTTCGTGTGTAACAGAGCACCGTTGTTGTGAGGCCGGGTTACTGCGCCTCACCTAAAGATTGTAAAACAATTTATTAGGCCTAACGTATGCTCTAAAAATCTTCAGAGGCCAGGATATAATATATTATATAATATTATATATATATATATATATATATATATATATATATAATATATATATAATATATATATATATATATATATAATAATCGTGTGTGTAATAATAATAATAATATTATTATTATTTTGTTATTATTATACATATAATTTTTGTCATGAGTGTTTCGCTCGGTTCCAGCGTGTCTTCAAGGCCAGTGTTGGACGAAACGTCTCAGCTTCAAGCTAATTATCTAGCTTTCGTCGCTTGTAAATCTTTTTTTTAATTTTTAGCTACGAAAATTGTCTACAAACTGAAAGAAACATGTTGGAGTTGATATTAAACAGGGGAATATGTGTAACATGAAGCTATTAAAGGATTAGTGTATACAGGAACTGATATCTAAAAGAATTGATGTTATAACTAGGAATTATGTGTAAATCGGAATTATGTGTATAAAAGATTATGTTATAGGTAGTTATTTAATAGATATTATTTAAAGATTATTATATATACAGATATATTTAATCAGGATTGTGTGTAATACAGGAATAGTAAATAATATTATTGTTGGGTATTATTTTACAATAAATTTTGTCATGAGTGTTTCGCTCGGTTCAGGTGTCGTTCAAGGGAGTGTTGTGAAAAGGATCTAGTTAGCTAATTATCTAGGCAGTTGTCGTTAATGGGGAAATCTTTTTTTTACAGGGAATTGTTTAACACTGAAAGATATATTTGTTTGGAGTTGATCCCCATGTAAACAGGGGAAGTTGATGTGTAAACAGGGGAAGTTGATGTGTAAACAGGGGAAGCTGATGTCTAAACAGGGGAAGTTGATGTGTAAACAGGTGAAGTTGATGTGTAAACAGGGGAAGCTGATGTGTAAATAGGGGAAGTTGATGTCTAAACAGGGGAAGTTGATGTGTAAACAGGTGAAGTTGATGTGTAAACAGGGGAAGTTGATGTGTTTACAGGGGAAGTTGATGTGTAAATAGGGGAACTTGATGTGTAAATAGGGGAAGTTGATGTGTAAATAGGGGAAGTTGATGTGCAAACAGGGGAAGTTGATGTGTAACTAGGGAAAGCTGATGTGTAAACAGGGGAAGTTGATGTGTAAACAGGGGAAGTTGATGTGCAAACAGGGGAAGTTGATGTGTAAACAGGGGAAGTTATGTGTTAACAGGGGAAGTTGATGTGTAAACAGGGGAAGTTGATGTGTAAACAGGGGAAGTTATGTGTTAACAGGGGAAGTTGATGTGTAAACAGGGGAAGTTGATGTGTAAACAGGGGAAGTTGATGTGTGTACTCTCGCATGAACACAGAGAGCAACAGAGCAATGGTGGACACACTTGCTGAGGTGGCAAGAAGAGCTCATTCCAGCAGAGCAAAGTTGTTGGTTATGGGGGATTTCAACCACAGGGAGATCGACTGGGAAAACCTGGAGCCACATGGGGGTCCCGAAACATGGAGAGCCAGGATGCTGGACGTGGTGCTGGAAAACCTCATGCACCAACATGTTAAGGACACTACCAGAGTGAGAGGGGAGGATGAACCAGCAAGATTGGACCTTGTGTTCACCCTGGGCAGCTCAGACATTGAGGACATCAAGTATGAGTCCCCTAGGAGCTAGCGACCACGTGGTTCTGTGCTTTGAATACATAGAGCTGCAAGTGGAGAGAATAACAGGAATTGAATGGGAAAAGCCTGACTATAAAAGAGGGGACTACATAGGGTTGAAGAACTTCCTGCGAGAGGTCCAGTGGGACAGAGAACTGGCAGGGAAGCCAGTAAATGAAATGATGGAATATGTAACAACAAAATGCAAGGAGGCAGTGGAAAAGTTTATTCCCAAGGGCAACAGTAACAACAGGAAGACCAGAACGAGCCCCTGGTTTACCCGACGGTGTAAGGAGGCAAAAACAAAGTGCAATAGGGAATGGAAAAAGTACAGAAGGCAGAGAACACACGAAAATAGGGAGATCAGTCGCAGAGCCAGGAATGAGTACGCTCAGGTAAGGAGGGAGGCCCAGCGACAGTATGAAAATGACATAGCATCGATAATCAAGACTGACCCGAAACTGTTGTATAGCCACATCAGGAGGAAGACAACAGTCAAAGACCAGGTGATCAGATTAAGGACAGAAGGTGGAGAACTCACAAGAAATGATCAGGAGGTATGTGAGGAGCTGAACAGGAGATTTAAGGAAGTTTTTACAGTAGAGACAGGAAGGGCTGTGGGAAGACAGCACAGAAGGGAACATCAAGAGGGAATATACCAACAAGTGTTGGATGACATATGAACAACTGAGAAGGAGGCTGAAGAAGCTCTTAAGTGACCTTGACACCTCAAAGGAGATGGGACCGGACATCTCCCTATGGGTCCTTAGAGAAGGAGCAGAGATGCTGTGCGTGCCTCTAACCACAATCTTCAACACATCCCTTGAAACTGGGCAACTACCTGAGAAATGGAAGACAGCTAATGTAGTCCCCATATTTAAGAAAGGAAACAGAAACGAGGCACTAAACTACAGACCTGTGTCTCTGACATGTATTGTGTGCAAAGTCATGGAGAAGATTATCAGGAGAAGAGTGGTCGAACACCTGGAAAGGAACAAGATTATAAATGAAAACCAGCATGGGTTCATGGAAGGCAAATCTTGTATCACAAACCTCCTGGAGTTTTATGACAAGATAACAGAAGTAAGACACGAGAGAGAGGGGTGGGTAGATTGCGTTTTCCTAGACTGCAGGAAGGCCTTTGACACAGTTCCCCATATGAGATTAGTGCAGAAGCCGGAGGATCAGGCGCATGTAAAAGGGAGGGCACTGCAATGGATAAGGGAATACCTGACAGGGAGGCAGCAACGAGTCATGGTACGTGAAGAGGTATCACAGTGGGCGCCTGTTACGAGCGGGGTCCCACAGGGGTCAGTTCTAGGACCAGTGCTATTTTTGATATATGTGAACGACATGATGGAAGGAATAGACTCTGAAGTGTCCCTGTTCGCAGATGACGTGAAGTTGATGAGAAGAATTAAATCGGACGAGGATGAGGCAGGACTGCAAAGAGACCTGGACAGGCTGGACATGTGGTCCAGTAACTGGCTTCTCGAATTCAATCCAGCCAAATGCAAAGCCATGAAGATTGGGGAGGGGCAAAGAAGACCGCAGACAGAGTATAGGCTAGGTGGACAAAGACTACAGACCTCACTCAGGGAGAAAGACCTTGGGGTGACCATAACACCGAGCACATCACCGGAGGCACACATCAACCAAATAACTGCTGCAGCATACGGGCGCCTGGCAAACCTGAGAATAGCGTTCCGATACCTTAATAAGGAATCATTCAAGACACTGTACACTGTGTATGTTAGGCCCATACTGGAGTATGCAGCACCAGTCTGGAACCCCCACCTGGTCAAGCACGTCAAGAAGTTAGAGAAAGTACAAAGGTTTGCAACAAGGCTAGTCCCAGAGCTCAAGGGAATGTCGTACGAGGAAAGGTTAAGGGAAATCGGACTGACGACACTGGAGGACAGAAGGGTCAGGGGAGACATGATAACGACAAACAAGATACTGCGGGGAATAGACAAGGTGGACAGAGATAGGATGTTCCAGAGAGGGGACACAGGGACAAGGGGTCACAACTGGAAGCTGAAGACTCAGACGAGTCACAGGGACGTTAGGAAGTATTTCTTCAGTCATAGAGTTGTCAGCAAGTGGAATAGCCTAGCAAGTGAAGTAGTGGAGGCAGGAACCATACATAGTTTTAAGAAGAGGTATGACAAAGCTCAGGAAGCAGAGAGAGAGAGGACCCAGTAGCGATCAGTGAAGAGGCGGGGCCAGGAGCTGAGTCTCGACCCATGCAACCACAATTAGGTGAGTACAATTAGGTGAGTACACACACACACACACACACACACACACACACCACACACACACACACACACACACACACACACACATATACACACCCAACACCACATACACAACACACACATACACACATACAACACACACATACACACACATACACACACACACACAACACACACACAACACACACACACACACACACACACAACACACACACACACACACACACACACATACACACACAAAGTGATTACATAGTGGGAACGCTTCACTCTGGAGGTCCCAAGGTGGTAAGATAATAGCAGTGATGTATAACCCACCACAGAAAAGCAGGAGGCCAAGGCAGGAGTACGACGAGAGCAATAGAGCGATGGTTGACACACTGTCTAGAGTGGCCAGAAGAGCTCATGCATGCAGGGCAAAGCTCCTGATCATGGGTGACTTTAACCACAAGGAGATCGACTGGGAGAACTTGGACCCGCATGGGGGCCAAGATACATGGAGGGCTAAGATGATGGAGGTGGTACTGGAAAACTTCATGTACCAACACGTAAGGGACACTACAAGAGAGAGAGAAGAGGATGAACCAGCAAGGCTGGACTTAGTATTCACCTCGAGTAGTGCAGATATCGAGGACATCACATATGAAAGACCCCTTGGGGCCAGTGACCATGTGGTTTTAAGCTTCGAATACACAGTAGAGCTACAAGTGGAGGGAGAAGCAGGAAGGCCAGGACGAATGAAGCCAAACTACAAGAAAGGGGACTACACAGGAATGAGGAACTTCCTGAACGGGGTTCAGTGGGACAGAGAACTGGCAGGGAAGCCAGTTAATGAGATGATGGAATATGTAGCAACAAAATGCAAGGAGGCTGAGGAGAGGTTTGTACCCAAGGGTAACAGGAATAATGAAAAAGCCAGGATGAGCCCATGGATTACCCAAAGGTGCAGGGAGGCAAAAACCAAGTGTACTAGGGAATGGAAGAAATATAGAAGGCAAAGGACCCAGGACAATAAGGAGAGCAGTTGTAGAGCCAGAAACGAATATGCACAGATAAGAAGAGAGGCCCAAAGACAATATGAAAATGACATAGCAGTGAAAGCCAAATCTGACCCGAAACTGTTGTACAGCCACATCAGGAGGAAAACAACAGTCAAGGACCAGGTAATCAGGCTAAGGAAGGAAGGAGGAGAGACAAGAAATGACCGTGAAGTATGTGAGGAACTCAACAAGAGATTCAAAGAAGTGTTCACAGAGGAGACAGAAGGGCTCCAGAAAGACGGAGAGGTGGGGTACACCACCATGTGCTGGACACAGTACACACGACCGAGGAAGAAGTGAAGAGGCTTCTGAGTGAGCTAGATACCTCAAAGGCAATGGGGCCAGATAACATCTCTCCATGGGTCCTGAGAGAGGGAGCAGAGGCGCTATGTGTACCCCTAACAACAATATTCAATACATCTATCGAAACAGGGAGATTGCCTGAGGCATGGAAGACAGCAAATGTGGTCCCAATCTTTAAAAACGGAGACAGACATCAAGCACTAAACTGCAGACCAGTGTCACTGACATGTATAGCATGCAAAATCATGGAAAAGATTGTCAGGAGAAGAGTGGTGGAACATCTAGAAAGGAATGATCTCATCACCAGCAGCCAACATGGTTTCAGAGACGGGAAATCCTGTGTCACAAACCTACTGGGGTTCTATGACATGGTGACAGCAATAAGACAAGAGAGAGAGGGGTGGGTGGATTGCATTTTCTTGGACTGCAAGAAGGCGTTTGACACAGTACCACACAAGAGATTAGTGCAAAAACTGGAGAACCAAGCAGGGATAACAGGGAAGGCACTGCAATGGATCAGGGAATACTTGTCAGGAAGACAGCAGCGAGTAATGGTACGTGGCGAGGTGTCCGAGTGGGCACCTGTGACCAGCGGGGTCCCACAGGGGTCAGTCCTAGGACCAGTGCTGTTTCTGGTATTTGTGAACGACATGACGGAAGGAATAAACTCCGAGGTGTCCTGTTTGCAGATGACGTGAAGTTGATGAGAAGAGTTCATTCGATCGAAGACCAGGCAGAAATACAAAGGGATCTGGACAGGCTGCAGACCTGGTCCAGCAACTGGCTCCTGGAGTTCAATCCCACCAAGTGCAAAGTCATGAGGATTGGGTAAGGGCAAAGAAGACCGCAGACGGAGTACAGTCTAGGGGGCCAGAGACTACAAACATCACTCAAGGAAAAAGATCTTGGGGTGAGTATAACACCAGGCACATCTCCTGAAGCGCACATCAACCAAATAACTGCCGCAGCATATGGGCACCTGGCAAACCTCAGAACAGCATTCCGACATCTTAATAAGGAATCGTTCAGGACCCTGTACACCGTGTACGTTAGGCCCATATTGGAATATGCGGCACCAGTTTGAAACCCACACCTAGCCAAGCATGTAAAGAAACTAGAGAAAGTGCAAAGGTTTGCAACAAGACTAGTCCCAGAGTTAAGAGGTATGTCCTATGAGGAGAGGTTAAGGGAAATCAATCTGACGACACTGGAGGACAGGAGAGATAGGGGGGACATGATAACGACTTACAAAATACTGAGAGGAATTGACAAGGTGGACAAAGACAGGATGTTCCAGAGACTGGACACAGCAACACGAGGACACAGTTGGAAGCTGAAGACACAGATGAATCAAAGGGATGTTAGGAAGTATTTCTTCAGCCACAGAGTAGTCAGGAAGTGGAATAGTTTGGGAAGCGATGTAGTTTACCTGGAGTTTACCTGGAGAGAGTTCCGGGGGTCAACGCCCCCGCGGCCCGGTCTGCGACCAGGCCTCCTGGTGGATCAGAGCCTGATCAACCAGGCTGTTGCTGCTGGCTGCACGCAAACCAACGTACGAGCCACAGCCCGGCTGATCAGGAACCGACTTTAGGTGCTTGTCCAGTGCCAGCTTGAAGACTGCCAGGGGTCTGTTGGTAATCCCCTTATATATGCTGGGAGGCAGTTGAACAGTCTCGGGCCCCTGACACTTATTGTATGGTCTCTTAACGTGCTAGGGACACCCCTGCTTTTTATTGGGGGGATGTTGCATCGTCTGTCAAGTCTTTTGCTTTCGTAGTGAGTGATTTTCGTGTGCAAGTTTGGTACTAGTCCCTCTAGGATTTTCCAGGTGTATATAATCATGTATCTCTCCGCCGGTTCCAGGTACAGTTCAGGATACTAATCCCATTGAGGTGTTATCTCGTATGCCCGCCGTGAAGGTTCTCTGTACATTTTCTAGGTCAGCAATTTCACCTGCCTTGAAAGGTGCTGTTAGTGTGCAGCAATATTCCAGCCTAGATAGAACAAGTGACCTGAAGAGTGTCATCATGGGCTTGGCCTCCCTAGTTTTGAAGGTTCTCATTATCCATCCCGTCATGTGGAGGCAGGATCCATACATAGCTTTAAGCAGAGGTACGATAAACCTCATGGTTCAGGGAGAGTGACCTAGTAGCGACCAGTGAAGAGGCGGGGCCAGGAGCTTGGACTCGACCCCTGCAACCTCAACTAGGTGAGTACAACTAGGTGAGTACACACACATGGAACTGAAGAGTTACAAACAATCCAACTTTTCCAGCCTTTTACAAGGATGAGACCAAAGTTGATCCAGCAGTGAAACATTGAATGAAAAGTTCCCAGCTTAAGCTTTTCCCGAAGCTGTTAGCGCTAAGCTTAACCTCTGAAGCTCTCTTATACCAGACTAGGCCTATGAGTAGGCTGCCAAAACGATAGCCTAGTTAAATGAGGCGACAAACTCTGGGAAAACAACTGAGCTCAAAATTTACATAAAAAAATTAAAAAAAGATGACATATATGCATTATATTTCTTTTTAAATTCATAGTGTACACAGAAGGGGAAAAAGTGGGTCAGAATTCTTTGAATTTTACCAAAAATTCTTAGTTTTTTTCTTAAGGCTGAGGGCCTTTGCTGCGTAATATTAAATAAGAAAATGGGAACTCTGCGGTAGGCCTACAGGCCATTCTTTGCTAGTGTGACTCATCTACCTCACTGTCTACTTGTCTTGGTCGTCTACTTGTTTAACTAAAACTACTACTACTACTTTCACTACCAGTATTATCAATGCTTCTTTGTCTTCCTCTCTTGGTCCCGTCCCTGTCTCCCCTCGCTTATACTGGCTCCCCTCGCTTATACTGTCTCCCCTCGCTTATACTGGCTCCCTCTCGCGTGTCAGTGTGGACCTGTAAATGGTTGTACATGAATGGTTCAAAGAACCGACACGTTGTTAAATTAAACACATGTACAACTCTTGGGTATCAATAAAGATACCCAAGAGTTGCACATGTGTCTAATTTATCAACGTGTCGGTTCTGTGAACCATTCATCTACAATGCTGTCAGACACTGCAACTTCTTGGGATCTTAATACTTGGGAATTCTTCGCTTGCCTAACCCTTGGGCACGACCTTGGGCACGACCTTGGGCACGACCTACTTCCACATTGAACATATGTGACACCACCTACGACTGCTGCACCTCTCCTGTCATACGGTATATAAGCTGCTTCTCCGCACATATGCCGTATTCTATTCAAGACTGATGGACTGACCACATCGACTCAAGGCTGAGGGACTGATTACCTCATTCTCCTCCTGTTCTTCAAGTTTATCCTTTGTATGGACTGATGAAGCCACTGTGTGGCGAAACGTTTCCTCAATAAAGATACCCAAGAGTTGCACATGTGTCTAATTTAACAACCTGTGAATGGTCCAAGTCGAACCATAACCACTCGTGGGCTTTTCTCTCTTCGTACAGGTTATTTGTGTACCTTTAACTTTCTCATACATGAGTAGCCTGTAAGCCTACATGCCTTGTTCCCATAATTCCCACCAGTGGGCAGGTCTCTGGCATCCCACAGTCAACACGACCCCTAATTATCCTCAGAAAATACATGAGATGCCGGGGCGAGAAACCAGGTGAGCCCATCATAACTAGGTGTGTGTATTGACTAAGTACTTTCACCTATCAAAATAATTTATGGTGGCCCGTGGTCTGGTGGCAAAAGCTCTTGTTTCACACGGTGAGATTCCGGGTTCGATTCCCGGCGAGGGGTTGAAATACTGGGCGTGTTTCCTTACACCGGTTGTCTTTGTTCACCTATTAGTAATAATGGGTACCTGGGTGTTAGTGGACTGGTGTGGGTCGCATCCTGGGGACAAAACTGACCTAATTTACCCGATATGCTCAACATAACAAGCGGTTTGCTATATAGTAGTATGTCAGTGATGTCAGCTATGGTCTGTATAGACCTATATATTGCTGTATATTGCTAGCTAGTGCTATCAGCACATAGGAAATAGAAATATATTCTCTCTCTCTCTCTCTCTCTCTCTCTCTCTCTCTCTCTCTCTCTCTCTCTCTCTCTCATACAGTCATACACACCACGGAAACAAGACAGGACAACACATTTCTCACGGCTTATAAACCCCAGCAGGCAATACGTTGAGTGATTACACCTCCATTACTTAGAGTTCAATAACTTTCACACTGTCATATATCTGTGGGAGATACAGAGACAGCACACACAATAGCACTGTCATATATCTGTGGGAGACACAGACACAACACACAACACAGCACTGTCATATATCTGTGGGAGACACAGAGACAACACACAACACAGCGCTGTCATATATCTGTGGGAGACACAGACACAACACACAACACAGCACTGTCATATATCTGTGGGAGACACAGAGACAACACACAACACAGCGCTGTCATATATCTGTGGGAGACACAGACACAACACAACACAGCACTGTCATATATCTGTGGGAGACACAGAGACAATACACAACACACAACACAGTGTGTCATATATCTGTAGGAGACACAGATAAAACACACAACACAGCACTGTCATATATCTGTAGGAGACACAGAGACAACACACAATACTGCACTGTCATATATCTGTGGGAGACACAGAGACAACACACAACACAGCACTGTCATATATCTGTGGGAGACACAGAGACAACACACACAACAGTGCTGTCATATATCTGTGGGAGACACAGAGACAACACACAATACTGCACTGTCATATATCTGTGGGAGACACAAAGACAACACACAACACAGCACTGTCATATATCTGTAGGAGACACAGAGACAACACACAACACAGCACTTTCATATATCTGTGGGAGACACAGAGACAACACACACAACAGTGCTGTCATATATCTGTGGGAGACACAGAGACAACACACACAACACAGCACTGTCATATATCTGTGGGAGACACAGAGACAACACACACAACAGTGCTGTCATATATCTGTGGGAGACACAGAGACAACACACACAACACAGCACTTTCATATATCTGTGGGAGACACAGAGACAACACACACAAACAGTGCTGTCATATATCTGTGGGAGACACAGAGACACAACACACAACACAGCACTGTCATATATCTGTGGGAGACACAGAGACAACACACACAACAGTGCTGTCATATATCTGTGGGAGACACAGAGACAACACACACAACACAGCGCTGTCATATATCTGTGGGAGACACAGAGACAACACACAACACAGCACTGTCATATATCTGTGGGAGATACAGAGACAAAACTTGTAGGAGTATACCTAGACGAGGCGGTTTCGGGGGCGAACGCCCCCCCCCCGGCCCGGTCCGTATCGTGAATATGTTTTGGTTAATCTGTTTTAATTTTATCACAAAGGGCCTCACTTTACGGCGCTTCGCTTTACGGCGTTTCGTTAATACGGCGGTTTTCAGATATACCCAGTCTTCATTTATTCATACTTCCTACGATAGTCACTACTCACTATAAGCTAAGGTCAAAAAATATTCTAAGATATGTAATGTGTGCACTGTATATGCATTTTTAATGCTATCCCTGTTCATCCATCAGTAAAATAGGTACATTGGTGTTAATCGACTGGTGTGGGTTGCATCCTGGGACAAAACAGACTTAATTTGCAGGAAATGCTCAGTATAACAAGCGGCTTTCTATATAGTAGTATGTCATTGATGTCAGCTATGGTCTGTATATCTTGTATATGTACTTGTAGAAATAAAGATTATTATTATTAATATTATAGTTGTAGTGAGGTCGTTATAGGTCGTTGGACCTTCGAGATAATTAACACAGTCTCTCACGCATGTTATATGTATATATAAGAGCGAAACATGGCCAGGTTTTGACTGAAAATTAGCAACAAGTGTCGTCTCCTCGTATATACATCTCTACCAGTCATGTTTGCATTCTCTGTATTTCTACTGAAGAATACTGCAAGGCAGACGGAAAGTCTCACCCCAG
>NC_069484.1:11144629-11229629 GCF_026875155.1 Cherax quadricarinatus | reverse complement strand
CTCTCTCTCTCTCTCTCTCTCTCTCTCTCTCTCTCTCTCTCTCTCTCTCTCTCTCTTCTCTCTCTCTCTCTCTCTCTCTCTCTCTCTCTCTCTCTCTCTCTCTCTGCAGGATTTAAGGATTTAGGTGCATATTCAACCATCAGATTAAACTAATAACATGTGGCAGGGGTTGAA
Organism: Cherax quadricarinatus; assembly: GCF_026875155.1. Taxonomy (NCBI): domain Eukaryota; kingdom Metazoa; phylum Arthropoda; class Malacostraca; order Decapoda; family Parastacidae; genus Cherax; species Cherax quadricarinatus. The sequence continues at coordinate 11,229,455 of NC_069484.1, read as the reverse complement.
TCGTAAAATCTGTCTCAGCGCCTCCCTGCACACTACCATTCCCACTTTGATACCATTTACTTCTCTGAATTCTCCCGTATACCAAGTTTATTCATGGGTTTATAAGCTTCGTCTTGTTCCTCTTTCCCTAGTCTGTCGCCAGGGGCGAGGAGGAGGCTGCCACGACAGGTTTTATTAAAGAGAGAGAGATGGGATGTTGAGAGGATGCCGGATAGCCTTTACTGCATGTGCTGAGAAGGATTTGGGTTGTGTGTTCTCTGTCCACCTGCAAAACGCTGCCGAATGGAAATCAGAGAGAGAATAGGACTAGAGAGAGAGAGAGAGAGATAGGGCAAGGTTCTTGTCTCCCTTCTTGAGAGTGCTGAGACAGGCATCTCCCTCTCCTGTCCTTAAGGTAGCATCTTCCCTCACAGGATGAGTGTCACTGACCAGCGTTGTCTCTATAGTAGTGTGTTCACTCGCAGGATGAGTGGCACTGACCAGCACTGTCTCTATAGTAGTGTGTTCACTCGCAGGATGAGTGACACTGACCAGCACTGTCTCTATAGTAGTGTGTTCACTCGCAGGATGAGTGACACTGACCAGCACTGTCTCTATAGTAGTGTGTTCACTCGCAGGATGAGTGACACTGACCAGCAATGTCTCTATAGTAGTGTGTTCACTCGCAGGATGAGTGACACTGACCAGCGCTGTCTCTATAGTAGTGTGTTCACTCGCAGGATGAGTGACACTGACCAGCGTTGTCCCTATAGTAGTGTGTTCACTCGCAGGATGAGTGCACTAAAAAGAGAGAGAGAAAGAGGGACAACTTGGAAACAATATTTATATCTTTAAATGCAGGAATCAAAACCACTCTACTTCCCACTTCCAGGACTCGAGTCCGGCTAACCATTCCCCCCCGGATCCCTTCACAAACAATACCCTGCTCGCACTCCAACAGCACGATTCTTACTAGCGCATCACCTACTTAAAAACTAATTGTAAAAAACTTACATAAATAAACTTTACCCAAGAAATCATCTTCGTCGAATAATAATTTAAACTTCTCCATCCGATCTCAACTTCCGAGACAATTCCTTCAAAAATTGTGCATAAAAATAGGTAACCTGGCTGGCAACATTTACCGACTGCTCCTTCGTGGTACAACTTACAACAATTCAACCATTAAGTCAAACATTAAGCTAAATTAAGTTTGTAACCAAAGAAGACGTGGGAGAAGAAAGTAATCTAGTATGTAAACTGGTTCAAGATTCTAGAGAAAGATAAGATTTGTGTCTCAACTCTCTTATACAGGAGGAGAGAAGATGTTGGCACCAGTGCTCTCATGGGAGGAGAGAAGATGTTGGCACCAGCACTCTCATGGGAGGAGAGAAGATGTTGGCACCAGCACTCTCATGGGAGGAGAGAAGATGTTGGCACCAGTGCTCTCATGGGAGGAGAGAAGATGTTGGCACCAGCACTCTCATGGGAGGAGAGAAGATGTTGGCACCAGCACTCTCATGGGAGGAGAGAAGATGTTGGCACCAGTGCTCTCATGGGAGGAGAGAAGATGTTGGCACCAGCACTCTCATGGGAGGAGAGAAGATGTTGGCACCAGTGCTCTCATGGGAGGAGAGAAGATGTTGGCACCAGTGCTCTCATGGGAGGAGAGAAGATGTTGGCACCAGTGCTCTCATGGGAGGAGAGAAGATGTTGGCACCAGCACTCTCGTGGGAGGAGAGAAGATGTTGGCACCAGCACTCTCATGGGAGGAGAGAAGATGCTGGCACCAGTACTCTCATGGGAGGAGAGAAGATGCTGGCACCAGTACTCTCATGGGAGGAGAGAAGATGCTGGCACCAGTACTCTCATGGGAGGAGAGAAGATGCTGGCACCAGCACTCTCACGGGAGAAGAAAAGATGCTGGCACCATTCTCTCTCTCTCTCTCTCTCTCTCTCTCTCTCTCTCTCTCTCTCTCTCTCTCTCTCTCTCCCAGAAAACACTATCGATTCTGTACCCGTCTATCAATACTGCGTACTAATCAATCACAAGTCGTCCCTTGTGACAGGCTAACAATCGCAAGGTAGTGATTGGCTCCTAGACAGTAAAGAATTAGCCAATCAATTCCTGTCTCTTAACCTGCCAGGTGACTGGCTGTCACAACAGTCAGTGATTCCCTAACATCAACATGAAGTCTTGAGTAGAAATAGCGTGCACGATTATTATTATTAATTATTATTATTATTATTGTTATTAGTACTATTAAAAACTATTTTTATCATTATAGTTATTATTATTATGATTATTATTATTATTATCTTAATAATGTCTTCACAATCCTCTACTTCTGTTTTAATGAACAAAAACACTTTTAAAACAACAAGCTTTATATTTGGGACGAGGTTTCGCTCAAATGACTACTTTTTCAAGTCACTCGTGAGCGAAACATTGCTTCAGTACAGATTTTTTACCATGTTGTATCTTCCTTTCGCCAGTGCTCTCTCATGTTTATTCACCTCTCTCCATATTCTTCCTTAATCTCACTTCCTCTTCTTTAACTCATCTTTCCTCTTTGTTGTTCTCATCCTTCACTTCCTGAATGTCAGCAAAACAGTGTGTGTGTGTGTGTGACCCTGATTTATGAGGCATCAATCACCACAACGTGACCCGGCATTAAACGTTACCTCTGCTGCGATCCTGTCTGACAGACTGACGGTTCATGCAAGAATATTAACCCCCAGATGCCCTGGGAGTCGTGTTTCCTGACCTATGTCAGTCCTGATATGTCAGCCTACATACACACACACACACACCACACACACACACACACACACACACACACCGTGTACGTCAGGCCCATACTGGAGTATGCAGTATGGAACCCATACTTGGTCAAGCACGTCAAGAAATTAAAGAAAGTGCAAAGGTTTGCAACAAGACTAGTCCCGGAGGTAAAGGGTTTGCCCTACGAGGAGAGGTTAAGGGAAATCAACCAGACGACACTGGAGGACAGGGATGATATGATAAGGACATATAAAATACTGAGAGGAATTGAGAAGGTGGACAGAGACAGGATGTTCCAGAGATGGAACACAGAAACAAGGGGTCACAACTGGAAGCTGAAAACTCAGATGAGTCACAGGGATGTTAGGAAGTATTTCTTCAGTCACAGAGTTGTCAGGAAGTGGAACAGTCTGGAGAGTGATGTAGTGGAGGCAGGATCCATACATAGCTTTACGAAGAGGTATGATAAAGCTCATGGAGCAGGAAGAGTGTGGTCCTAGTAGTGACCAGTGGAGAGGCGAGGGCCAAGAGCTGTGAATCGACCCCTGCGACCACAAATAGGTGAGTACATACACACACACATATAGGTTTATTACGTCAGGATTTGACACTAGTTGCGATACGACTTACGATGCTAGTTGCGATTGCAATTGCGACGTCATTGACAATGCGACTTGTGATTAACACACACACCAGCGAAGAGCCGGGGCCAGGAGCTGTGAATCGACCCCAGCAACCACAACTAGGTGAGTACATATGCATAAACAACAGAACAAATATCGACAATTGCCTTTATCTTGTAACTAGCACACACACAGTAAAGAACAGTGTAATAAGACTATTGAAGAAAGGAGGAGAGCTCACAAGAAACGACCAAGAAGTCTGCAAGGCGATGGAGAAAACACTGATATAATCTCGGAGAAACAAAGAACATTATCAGAGATTCAAAGAGAAAGAATACGCAAATGAAAGAAAACATACGGCATGGGAAATTAGGATATTAATGAGTGAGTTAGATACCTGGAAGGCCATGGGACCAGGTTATATATCTCCCTGGGCCCTGAAAGATGGAAAAGGACTACTGTGTACCATTAGCTAAAACCTCCAAGTCGTTACTGGGTCACTGTCAAGGTAAGGAATACACAAATAACCAGCAAGTAGGAGAAAGAAGATCCTGAGGATGTTTTGGTCCAACTTAGACTGTTTAAAAGCCACAATAACACGGTACTCTGCCTTTTTTGGCCTTCCCAGCTAAGGAACACTGCAGACGTAGTCGCAACACTTAAGACAGAGGGCAGAGAAGAAACATCAAACTACAGACCAGTGGCACTAACATTATATACGAAGAGATAATGAGGAGAATCGTGATGGAGCATCTGAACAAGAGTAGATCGATAAGTAGCAACCTATATACACGAACAGGGGAGTTTGGCCTATTCGGCAATGCCGTTTTCTGTCAAATAGCCAGAGTGAAATTCGTTTTATGTCATAACTCTGCTATTTTCAACCGGATCATTAAGAGATACAATACATATCACAAATTTTAACTAATATTAAATAAATGTAAACTGACATATATATATATATATATATATATATATATATATATATATATATATATATATATATATATATATATATATATATATATATATATATATATATATATATACGAAGCGTGAAGAGGTACATAGTTTTCCAGATGACTGTGAAGATTAGAACTCTGTGAAAAGTTACGAATTGTTTTTGCGCAAAAATTTGCATATAGATTACGCCCTCGATTTGCCTTTTTATGGATGTAGGCAGAAGTGAATTCACAGACGCGAGCTTCGGAATTTTTTGGTGTGTTCTCCGAGCCAGATAGGTGGGAGCTGTGACCGGGTTTAATTCGTGCAGTGAATGTTGTTCACCTTTGGCCCTTCTGGTCTCTGAGACGAAACAAATGCAGAAATTACAACACTGCGACTAGTCAAGGACTCGAACCCATGCTGTCTTGGCCTGCCTCATGGTGGGCGAAAACTCATGACGCCTTAATCCAAAGGACCACACAGTAATGAGGCAGGCCAAAGCAGCATGGGTTCGACTCCTTGGCTAGTCGCAGTATTATTGATCAATACCACTTGTTCGTGGGTACAATATATAAAATATATATATATATATATATATATATTATATTATATATATATATATGCCAGCTGCTCTAAGCTACATCAATCACCAGCTGAGAGCTATATCAGCTTGGGGAAATAGATGGCAAGTAACATTTGCACCTGAGAAAACACAAATGATGATCGTCTCTAGGCGCCATGATGGTAATGCTGGTGCAGTAGTAAGGATGAATGGGAGGGTGTTGGCACCTGGAGAAGAAGTTGATATCCTTGGGGTGAAATTTGACTCCAAACTAACCATGAAGAACCATGTTGTAAATCTTGCAAACAAGGCAGCCAGGAAGCTTACAGCACTTCGCCGTATCTCCCATCTGCTTGACAGTAGGGGTTGCAAGATCCTGTACGAGGCACAAGTACGCTCACACCTTGAGTATGCTCCACTTTCTTGGTTTGCCTGCCCCCCCCCCCCTCTCTCATCTGCGACTGCTTGACAGAGTAGAGAACAGAGCAAGACGTCTCATCTCTCGCCTGGACCCATCCTGGATAGATCTGTCATTTCAGCAGAGCCTTCAACACAGGAGGGATGTGGGTGGCCTTACTGTTATGTACAAGGCCAATATTGTCAAAATACCACACTTGGATCCACTTCGAGGACAGCGTGAAACAAGCTTTTATGCCACAAGACGGGCAGAAAGCAGCAACTTCACTCTGGCTGTACCCTTCTCCAGAACATCACTCCATCTGAGATCATATATACCCAGGATGACTCGAGTATGGAACACATTCGTACAGCATAATGATGTCAACGAGATAAAGTCAGATGATCAAATGAAAATGCTGGCCCACAGATGGCTCCAACTTCATCCTGTTTCCTACTTGTATGTCTCATAACAATAAAAATGCTTTCAAATGAGCTGATGTAGCTTGTCAATAAAGTTAGGAATCCTTAACCTGTAAACAGCTTGTCAATAAAGCTAGGGATCCTTAACCTTGTCAAACCCTGTGTAAAAAAAAAAAATTATATATATACATTCAGACACTTACCCATATAAAAAAAACGAAAACGTAAACACAGAGTGTAGGCTCAGACCTCCGGACTCCAACATCAAAAGTCATTTTTAATCCTCTGAAACTCATCTCTTAGACGTGAGAAGGAAATAAAGATGGAGCACTGCAGCAGGCCTACTGGCCCACGCCAGTCATATCCAAGTCACATCCACTTAAGAAGACAGAAGCACTACAGCAGGCCCACTGGCCCAGGCCAGTTAGGTCCAACTCACATCCACCCCACACTCACTCACGTATTTATCTAACCTATTTTTAAAACTCCAACTCCTCGCATCAAGAGCTTTCCACGCAGCATCCGTGAAGGTATTTGCTACTAAGATTGCAAAATTCCCAGCCGTAACACCCATGAACGGACACGCGGTTAGATTTATGCTTCAATATTTTTCACATTATTGTTACGTGCCATGTCCTGTGCACATGTCCAGGCTACGTGTGTGCGTGTCCAGCGGTACTTTGGGTTTATGGATAGGTATAAACGAGGAGAATGGGATAGGCTTACAGGGGCTGGTGTTTGTGTGTGTGTGTTAATATGTACAGAGAGGTGTGATTATCTCTCTCTGTGTGTCGTCTTTGTAGTTACAACAACAGAGGGGTAAGCCAGTGGAAGGCCTCGGTCAGATGACCAAAAGCTCCAGCTACGGGTGATCATTTGACTAAGACCAGCGTCAGGAAACACTTGTCCTGTTTCCTGACGAATCTAACCTAACCTCCCCCCCCCCTCCCAGAGAAGAACTATCATCCTGGTGTATAGAACATCAAAATGGTATAAAATACCGACAGGTTGTTAGGTAAGACACATATGCAACAGTTAGGTATCTTTATTTCGAAACGTTTCGCCTACACAGTAGGCTTCTTCAGTCGAGTACAGAAAAGTTGATAGAAGCAGAAGATACTTGAAGACGATGTAATCAGTCCATCACCCTTAAAGTTTTGAGGTGGTCAGTCCCTCAGTCTGGAGAAGAGCATTGTTCCAGACTGAGGGACTGACCACCTCAAAACTAAGGGTGATGGACTGATTACATCGTCTTCAAGTCTCTTCTGCTTCTATCAACTTTTCTGTACTCGACTGAAGAAGCCTACTGTGTAGGCGAAACGTTTCGAAATAAAGATACCTAACTGTTGCATATGTGTCTTACCTAACATCCTGGTATATAGCTGCCAAAAGGAAGCCTGTTAAACGTTTTGCACTCTGGCAGTATCTTCAATTCTCCTTTCACTCTCGTGAAGATAATGACGGGAAATTCTTACATTCGTTGTTCACTACTCCCTATTTCACACTGAGAGATATACAATATTATACACATTTCACTGTGTATATACATTGGTATATATGTATCTCCCGGTGTATATTCCCGATAATTACCAAAAGTAACTAAAATTCTCATATACAATTTTTAGCAAATTTCTTTAGGAGACCGAAACTTTTGACAACTTTTCGATCCGACATGGAACGTTAATGGTCCAAGTCGGGGCGAAACGTAGTAAACAGTTTCTTCTAAGTGCACTGGAGTGGAGTTTTACAACTCGCCATGGTTTCAAATCCCACCCGTTCCGTGGTTTTTTTTTTTTTTAAGTGTGGATAATCTCGGTATGTGATATACTCAATGAAACGAGATATACTGGATTAAAATTAGACTACAGAAGATATGCTAGGAATAATGTCGACTTATTTACATCAACATTAAAGACAGGAGGAAGCTTGGTCTAAGACCGGGCTTCAGGAGCGATGTTTCATCCGTAAGAGACCAGATACAGACCAAAAGATGATCAGGAATGGGTCTTCGAGTCAGCCCAAAAGTGACTGGAAGTTAGTGTTTGAGAAGGACCTGCCTAGTATGGGTCAGTAGGACTGTTGTAGTGCTACGTCTTCCATGTGTTATGTTTTTGAGACGACAACAAGAGTTCGCCCTTAAACGTGACTAGATATTGACCAGAAGGTGACCAGTCACAGGTTTTTGAGTCAACCCCAAAGTGACCTGGAAGTTCAAACACTGAGACAAGTCCATCCTTAAACCTGACTAGATATTGACCAGGTGACTAAAAAAAAATATGGGCTTCGAGTCTGCCCGAAAGCGACCTGGAAGTGAGGTGACCTGGAGGTGAGTGAGAAAGTGTAGCTCACACTGAGATGATAAATGACCTTTCTTATTCCTTTCTCTCCCTCCCTTCCGACCGACCAACACAAGAACGTCAACAAACTTTCGACCAATGGCGTGCCTCCCTCCCACTTTTGCCACCACACTGGGTCGAGATTTTTGGGTCTTATTATTTATTGTTCGTGGACAGACAGCATTACAGAGAGTATAAATATTATTCACCCTGGGTTGTGTGTATCTCAAGTGTATACACCCCGTGAGGTGTGTTTGTATCGCAGCATAAACAAAAATGGTGTATATACAGTCTCTAGTGTGCCCGGTGGCCTGGTGGCTAAAGCTCCCGCTTCACACACGGAGCGCCCGGGTTCGATTCCCGGCGGGTGGAAACATTTCGACACGTTTCCTTACACCTGTTGTCCTGTTCACCTAGCAGCAAATAGGTACCTGGGTGTTAGTCGACTGGTGTGGGTCGCATCCTGGGGGACAAGATTAAGGACCCCAATGGAAATAAGTTAGTCCTCGATGACGCACTGACTTTCTTGGGTTATCCTGGGTGGCTAACCCTCCGGGGTTAAAAATCCGAACGAAATCTTATCTTATCTTACACCCCGTGAGGTGTGTTTATATCAAGGTATAAACACCAGAAGGTGTGTGTGTATCTCAGAGAATTGATAAATTAGACACATGTGCAACACTTGGGTATTTTTAATGAGGAAACGTTTCGCCACACAGTGGCTTCATCAGTCCATACAAAGGAGAAACACGAAGAACAGGAGGAGTTTAAGCCTTGAGTCGATATAATCAGTATAGCGCTGTAAGACACTGAACTGTCTCTGGTGTATAATCTCTGTACTAAATAAAAATATCACTAGTAGGCGAAATGTCTTCTGTATAAAGATGATAAGGAGCTTCACATGTCTGTCGTAATCAACTAGTTAGTACTGCATATGATTAACGTAATAATAGCGTTTGTTTGACTCCCAGATTCGAACTGGGATAGCTGTCCCCTGCTAGACGATAGGTATACATACAGTGAGATAGGTAATTCATCGCATATATATAAGCCACACAATGTATATACACTGTGTGGCATATATATAAGCCACACAATGTATATACACTGTGTGGCATATATATAAGCCACACAATGTATATACACTGTGTGGCATATATATAAGCCACACAATGTATATACATCATAAATTCACCGTTTCGAACCTTTTATACATAGTGAAGTGCATATCTTACTGTGAATAAGACATAAGAATATAGGAACACTGCAGAAGGTCTACTGGCCAATGCTAGGCAGGTTCTTCCTAAACCTAAACCCATTAACAGAACTATTTGCCGAACCAATTTACAATGCTATCCAAAGAGTAAGCTTTGATAACCCTGTTATCTCGTATACAAGACTCACTCACTTCTTCAGTCGTCTACAGAGGAGTTTGCAGAAGCAGTAGAGATGTGAAGATGTGATCAGTCCCTCACCCTTGAAGACGTAGGTTTGAGGTGGTCAGTCCCTCAACCTCATGAAGAGTTGCATATGTGTGTTACTCATCAAAATGTCTGTATTGCATACTATTTTCATACGCATTTAGAATAAGATGTCAGAGTTGTATTTCCCGCAGCCTCGGGCAGAAGCAACATAATCCATCACACAAATTGCATCTAGAAAGTAAAGTAATAGTTTCAACACTAGTTACTAGAATTGCTCGATTGCTAGAGCACTCAGCTCACACACTGAGATCTTGGGGGGGATCGATCCCCGGTACGGGTGGAAACATTACGACGTGTTTCCTTAAGACACCTGCTGTCCCTATTCACCTAGCAGTAAGTAGGTACCTAGATGTTAGTCGATTGATGTGGGTCGCATCCTGGGGACAAAACTGACCTAATTTGCCCGAAATGCTCTGCATAACAAGGGACTTTCTATATAGTAATATGTCATAGATGTCAACTATGGTCTGTATAAGTTGGATCAGGTACATGTAGAAATAAACATTATTATTATTATTATTATTATTATTATTATTATTATTATTATTATTATTATTATTATAGTATTTAGTCAAGTGGATAATAAATTAATGATCATGGAATAAGGAATATATACAGCGAGGAAGGAAGGGAAGAGAGATAACGTGAAAGAATATTGAGAACAAACTAGAGGAGAATCAAGAACACGGACGACGCACGAACAGTGGCATCAAGAACGTCTTTCGTTACTTGGTTTCGCTGTGTCAATGACACGTTCGTTATAAGATTTATCGTCTCTCCACTTCGATGTAAAGAAAACAAAGTCAAACTTTCCACCCAACTGATGTACATGTGTCTTACGTCAACATAGTTCACACACAACTGCTGTACATGTGTCTTACGTCAACATAGTTCACACACAACTGATGTACATGTGTCTTACGTCAACATAGTTCACACACAACTGCTGTACATGTGTCTTACGTCAACATAGTTCACACACAACTGATGTACATGTGTCTTACGTCAACATAGTTCACACACAACTGATGTACATGTGTCTTACGTCAACATAGTTCACACACAACTGATGTACATGTGTCTTACGTCAACATAGTTCACACACAACTGCTGTACATGTGTCTTACGTCAACATAGTTCACACACAACTGATGTACATGTGTCTTACGTCAACATAGTTCACACACAACTGCTGTACATGTGTCTTACGTCAACATAGTTCACACACAACTGCTGTACATGTGTCTTACGTCAACATAGTTCACACCCAACTGATGTACATGTGTCTTACGTCAACATAGTTCACACACAACTGATGTACATGTGTCTTACGTCAACATAGTTCACACACAACTGCTGTACATGTGTCTTACGTCAACATAGTTCACACACAACTGCTGTACATGTGTCTTACGTCAACATAGTTCACACACAACTGCTGTACATGTGTCTTACGTCAACATAGTTCACACACAACTGCTGTACATGTGTCTTACGTCAACATAGTTCACACACAACTGCTGTACATGTGTCTTACGTCAACATAGTTCACACACAACTGCTGTACATGTGTCTTACGTCAACATAGTTCACACACAACTGCTGTACATGTGTCTTACGTCAACATAGTTCACACACAACTGCTGTACATGTGTCTTACGTCAACATAGTTCACACCCAACTGATGTACATGTGTCTTACGTCAACATAGTTCACACACAACTGCTGTACATGTGTCTTACGTCAACATAGTTCACACACAACTGATGTACATGTGTCTTACGTCAACATAGTTCACACACAACTGATGTACATGTGTCTTACTTCAACATAGTTCACACACAACTGCTGTACATGTGTCTTACGTCAACATAGTTCACACACAAACTGCTGTACATGTGTCTTACGTCAACATAGTTCACACACAACTGCTGTACATGTGTCTTACGTCAACATAGTTCACACACAACTGATGTACATGTGTCTTACGTCAACATAGTTCACACACAACTGATGTACATGTGTCTTACGTCAACATAGTTCACACACAACTGATGTACATGTGTCTTCGTCAACATAGTTCACAACCCACTGATGTACATGTGTCTTACGTCAACATGTTCACACACAACTGATGTACATGTGTCTTACGTCAACATAGTTCACACACAACTGCTGTACATGTGTCTTACGTCAACATAGTTCACAACAACTGCTTGTACATGTGTCTTACGTCAACATAGTTCACACACAACTGATGTACATGTGTCTTACGTCAACATAGTTCACACCCAACTGCTGTACATGTGTCTTACGTCAACATAGTTCACACACAACTGCTGTACATGTGTCTTACGTCAACATAGTTCACACACAACTGATGTACATGTGTCTTACGTCAACATAGTTCACACACAAACTGCTGTAATGTGTCTTAGTCAACATTTGTTCACACACAACTGCTGTACATGTGTCTTACGTCAACATAGTTCACACACAACTGCTGTACATGTGTCTTCAACATAGATTCTCAGACATTGGAATACAAGCTGGACAAGTTGAAAATAAATGGTATAAAATACCGACACTATGGAAACAAACACATATGCAGTTTAATGTGATCCTTTATTGACAACGTTTCGCCCATATAGTGGGCTTTTTCAAGTTACAAACAGATCTACCTGGGGTGGAAGGTACGGGAGTATTTATAGTTGTCAATAAAGGATCACATTAAACTGCATGTGACTTAAGAAATCGTAATGACACGATTGCAAATAAACCATACCCCCGGCCGGGATTGAACCCGCGGTCATAGTGGCTAGCGCGACGGGCTGGAGTTTTGAGACTCTATGACCGCGGGTTCAATCCCGGCCGGGGGTATGGTTTATTTGCAATCGTGTCATTACGATTTCTTAAGTCATGTTGACGGCAGTGAAGGGACTTGAGCTAGAGTTCGTCACGGCCACGCTAGCTGGAGATTCGTCTGTAAAAACTTGCATTTGTGGTCACAGAGGTGCCTGTGCTAACCTTTCTATGGTGTAGAAATATACCTAGTTGGATGAATCTTATTGTGGCTAGCTGGTCTAGTGGCTAACGCGACGGGCTGGAGTTTTGAGACTCTATGACCGCGGGTTCAATCCCGGCCGGGGGTATGGTTTAAACTGCATGTGTTTATGTGTCCAAGCTGGACAAGTACTTGTGTCTGACTTTCCCTGGAGAACATGACTCTGGGTGTAGCTAACTCATTTTCTCAGGGAATGTCATTATTATCTCTTAAGTGACGTGTGTGTGTGTGTACTCACTTGTGGTTACAGGGTCGATTCACGGCTCTTGGCCTCGCCACTTCGCTGGTCGCTACTAGGTCCACTCTCCCCCTGCTCCATGAGCTTTATTATACCTCTTCTTAAAGCTATGTATGGATCCTGCCTCCACTACATCACTCTCCAGATTGTTCCACTTCCTGACAACTCTTTGACTGAAGAAATACTTCCTAACATCCCTATGACTCATCTGAGTCTTCAACTTCCAGTTGTGACCCCTTGTTGCTGTGTCCCATCTCGGGAATATCCTGTCCTTATCCACTTTGCTAATTCCTTTCAGTATTTTATACATCGTAATCATGTCATCCCTGTCGTTAGGTTGATTTCCCTTAACCTCTCCTCGTAGGACATACCCCTTAGCCCCGGGACTAGTCTTGTTGCAAACCTTTGCACTCTCTCTAATTTCCTGACGTGCTTGACCGGGTGTGGAGTCAACACTGGTTAGTGTGTGTGTTTAGCAAACGTAATTACGCCGAAGCTTGTCCATAAATCTCCCAAAAAGCTGACTAATATCCCTACTTTCAATCCCTTTACATGCTAATTACTTAGTAATCACATAAAATACTAACATTGGAGAATATAACCAAATCTCTTTTTATAACCTTCTTCTTAATCATCTGCAATTGTTTTCTTAACGAGGGTAATTAAGATTCCCGAAATCATTTGGACCCCCCTTTGTGAGAAGCTAATTTCCCCCTGACGAGAGTATTCAAGGGAGAAAATTATTAATGATGGGTAATAATGGCCAGCAAATAAAGGTCAATTTATTTTCTTATCAGATTATTTTATATTATTGTTATTTCTTATTTCAGATATATATATATATATATATATATATATATATATATATATATATATATATATATATATATATATATGTCGTGCCGAATAGGCAGAACTTGCGATCTTGGCTTAAATAGCAACGTTCATCTTGCCATATAGGACAAGTGAAAATTTTGTTTATGCAATAATTTCGCCAAAATCATTCTGAACCTAACGAAAAAAATGTATTTCACTAAGATTGTTTAGTATTAAATTATTGTAAACAAATCTAAAATATTTATTGGGCTATGCAAAAATAAATGTTCTTGTTATAATAAGTGTTAGGTAAGTTTTCTAAGATACTTTTGGTGCAAAATCATAAATTTTACATCCACATTAAGTGAAAAAAAATATCGTTAAAGTATAAGAAAATTTTTTAGAAAGGTCTTAATTTTAAATAGTTCTTGCTATTGACTCAGTTTTACATATATATATATATATATATATATATATATAAATATATATAATATATATCATATATAGTATAATATATAATACATATATATAATGGGAAAATACGTGGCTTTTAATATTAGAACGTAAGAAATGGATAACAGTAGTGGTAGCAGTAACAGTAGTAGTGGTAGCAGTAACAGTATAGTGTAGCAGTAACAGTAAAGTAGTGGTAGCAGTAACAGTAGTAGTAGCAGTAACAGTAGTAGCAGTAACAAGTAGTAGCAGTAACAGTAGTAGCAGTAACAGAGTAGTAGCAGTAATAGTAGTAGTAGCAGCAGTAACAGTAGTAGTAGTAGCAGTAACAGTAGTAGCAGTAACAGTAGTAGCAGTAACAGTAGTAGCAGTAACAGCAGTAGTAGCAGTAATAGTAGTAGTAGCAGCAGTAACAGTAGTAGTAGCAGTAACAGTAGTAGTAGCGGTAACAGTAGTAGTAACAGTAGTAGCAGTAACAGCAGTAGTAGCAGTAACAGTAGTAGCAGTAACAGTAGTAGTAGCAGTAACAGTAGTAGCAGTAACAGCAGTAGTAGCAGTAACAGTAGTAGCAGTAACAGTAGTAGTAGCAGTAACAGTAGTAGCAGTAACAGCAGTAGTAGCAGTAACAGTAGTAGCAGTAACAGCAGTAGTAGCAGTAACAGTAGTAGCAGTAACAGTAGTAGTAGCAGTAACAGTAGTAGTAGTAGCAACAATTGTATGATAATTACAGCAAGTTGTCGTTCAAAAGTTGCATAATTCACTTTCGGTAGACCTATGGAGAGGTGAATAGGCTAGTAGGCCTATTCACCTCTCTTCCCCACACAAAATTATGTAGCTTATTTCCCTTCGTAAGTCTGTTGATATCTTCACCTGTATATAACCTATCAAAACACGTTCAATACTGGAATATGTATTGAGGAAACTTCTCGCTTCCTGATCTTAATATGTGTATGTAACTAAGACACATTGAGAGTTATGGCATTATACTGTGACGACTTTTCGCCCAGTAGAGACTTCATCATTACACACAGAGTGATGTTTCACCCTCAGTGACTATCCTAGTAATGTAACTAAGACACATTGAGAGTTATGGCATTATACTGTGACGACTTTTCGCCCAGTAGAGACTTCATCATTACACACAGAGTGATGTTTCACCCTCAGTGACTATCCTAGTAATGTAACTAAGACACATTGAGAGTTATGGCATTATACTGTGACGACTTTTCGCCAAGTAGAGACTTCATCATTACACACAGAGTGATGTTTCACCCTCAGTGACTATCCTAGTAACCCATTTAGCATCTTATTCTATACATGTTTGTATTTAACACCATTTTCCTGTCTGGACTTCAGATTCCTCACCAACTCCAAGAATGAGGGACCGATTACCCCATCTTTTGTATGTATTCTACAGTCCTTCCATTATATCCTTGACTATGTGTTGATAAAGCCACTGGTTGGCGAGATGTTGTAGTTAGTTTAATGTGTACCTCATACCCATGGTGTGGGTGGTAGTCAAAGATTCCAGAGGTACATAATGGGTCCAGGAACTGGGCCCCAAAGATATGATAGCTGAACTAGTTACAAAGGTAATGAACTCCAGGTAGATCTGGTCACAATCATGGCAAGTTACAAAGGTATTGAATCAGCCTCACTCCTATACATGGTTACAGTCATGAACAAATTGCAAGGTAATGAGCCACTGATACGTCCACACCTGGTCACAATTGTAGTGAGTTATAAATACAAATATTAAGTGGGTCATACACCCAGACGAACATATACACTCACACACGTGGTAATGCTTTATTTACAGTGAGCAAAGTCAGGGTATTTCTCCAAAATAGTCTGTAATATACCACTGTGGATAAAATACTTTGCCATTTCTGAGTGAGTTGTCTCTAAATTCATTAATTTGATCACACTCCAGTACATAATGACGCAGGGTGTGACAATAGTCCATCTGGCAAAGTTTACATTTCGTTTGGTCTACATCTGGTGGTGGTGATTTAACCTGCCAAAGATACTTGTAACCCAGCCGGAGCCGGGCGGTAGTGACATCCAAGAGTCTGCTTATCTTGTTGGATGCACCATAGACATGTGGCTCCTCCTGCATGATGGAATGATGATAGATGGACTGACTTGTGTCAATCTCCCTAAGTCATAAGTCAATAAAGTTCATTTGAAGTTCTTTTCGTATTATTGTTCTCAAACTGCTAACTGACAACCCAAGATTGTAATCTACTCCCTCTTTGAAAGCATACAGCTTAGCCAATTTATCAATTCTATCATGCATCTGAAGACCAATGTGAGATGGAATCCACAGCATGTGCACTCTGACTCCACTGTCCACAATCCTACCATACCTGTGTCTGGCTTCTGACACAAGCATGCCACAATTTATACCTAATGAGTTGAGAGCATTTATGAACGACAGAGAATCAAAGTGTCAAGCTTAGATACATGGACGCATTTGAGTGCAAGGAGTATGACAAACAGTTGTGTTTGAAAGGTAGAGGCCCAGTTATTGATGCGTGCTCCAATTTCTTTATGAGAGCCATCACTCTGTACGACAACAGCAGCACTACCAGCTGCACCAGTGTATGACAACAGCAGCACTACCAGCTGCACCAGTGTATAACAGCAGCACTACCAGCTGCACCAGTGTACGACAACAGCAGCACTACCAGCTGCACCAGTGTATGACAACAGCAGCACTACCAGCTGCACCAGTGTATGACAACAGCAGCACTACCAGCTGCACCAGTGTATAACAGCAGCACTACCAGCTGCACCAGTGTACGACAACAGCAGCACTACCAGCTGCACCAGTGTATGACAACAGCAGCACTACCAGCTGCACCAGTGTATGACAACAGCAGCACTAACAGCTGCACCAGTGTATGACAACAGCAGCACTAACAGCTGCACCAGTGTATGACAACAGCAGCACTACCAGCTGCACCAGTGTATGACAACAGCAGCTGCACCAGTGTATGACAGCAGCTGCACCAGTGTATGATAACAGCAGCACTACCAGCTGCACCAGTGTATGACAGCAGCACTACCAGCTGCACCAGTGTATGACAACAGCAGCACTACCAGCTGCACCAGTGTATGATAACAGCAGCAGTACCAGCTGCACCAGTGTACGACAACAGCAGCACTACCAGCTGCACCAGTGTATGATAACAGCAGCACTACCAGCTGCACCAGTGTATGATAGCAGCACTACCAGCTGCACCAGTGTATGATAACAGCAGCACTACCAGCTGCACCAGTGTACGACAACAGCAGCACTACCAGCTGCACCAGTGTATGACAACAGCAGCACTACCAGCTGCACCAGTGTATGATAACAGCAGCACTACCAGCTGCACCAGTGTATAACAACAGCAGCACTACCAGCTGTACGAAAACAGCAGCACTACCAGCTGCACCAGTGTATGATAACAGCAGCACTACCAGCTGCACCAGTGTACGACAACAGCAGCACTACCAGCTGCACCAGTGTATGACAACAGCAGCACTACCAGCTGCACCAGTGTATGATAACAGCAGCACTACCAGCTGCACCAGTGTATAACAACAGCAGCACTACCAGCTGTACGAAAACAGCAGCACTACCAGTGTACGACAACAGCAGCACTACCAGCTGCATCAGTGGACTGGTGAACAGAACCATCAACGTAAATAATTTGTGAGAGTGTTCTGTGTGATTAAGTTATCAATACAGCTTAAGGCATCATGGTTTGGCTCCAAGACGAAGCTTTGGAAGTGCCACTGTTGCCTTACTTGACATAGATCATGTATCTGATTCATGCGAGGTCGGTTCCAGTTTTTTCGATCCATCTGAAGGGGGTTCACCAGTGCTGAGGAAAGTTTGGAGAGCTTCTGTGCAAGGGTTAGCCTAAGCATATTAGACATGTCTAATTCACCATTTTGTAGATATTGTTTATCATTCATGTATATTGTCTACCTAGCTTACCTGTATGAACTTCGCTAAGTAGCATTGATTTTATAGGCTCAAGAATCCAAGACAGAATTCCATTGTTTTCCCTTCAAGAAAATACGTTTGTAAGATGTGATTAAGTGGAACAATCTATTATTCTTCTTTGGCGACACACATTGGTGAAGTCTAAGGCGATAAAAGAGTGTATAACCGATGCACATCGCTGCGGAACACAAAGTAGATTTTACTGCCCACGTGAGTCTCAAGACTCAGCCCTGAGAGCTTACCCTGTTCAACCACTAATGCATGGTAGGGATCAATTGAAAAGCAACGAGCAACGTTAAATGACTGACATTCAGAAATGGAGTAGAGAGAATGTGTCAAACAAGAGGTTACTTGGGAGAGGAACGCCTGGGTGAACCCTCACTGGGGTAGAAGGAAGTCGTCAGAGCTGGATGCAACTAGGCGGAGATTACGTGTTTGGGAGAGGTGACTTGTGGGTAAAATGCGAATGCCCTGACTAGCTGCCACTCTCTCTGCCACTTGCCTTCTGCCACAGAATTCGTGACTTATTTTTCCGTGAAGTATTATTCTCTTCTAAGAGTACTGCTGGTGTATAGGGATTGTGAGAGAGGTTATAGGAATCTTTAGAATCAAAGACAAACGTGAATTAGCTAGAGGGTACATTTCATTCTAACTTCAATTATTCTAAGACTTTCTTCTCTGTAAGCAGAGAACACTGACCTAGCCAACCACAGCATAGGTGTTAGTTCATTTGTCTAGAAAAAGAAATTGTCTACATAGTGCCTTGGTTCTAGCTTACTCTGAAAAGACCACAAGATGTGATGCTAGGTCAGGCTTGTCAGGGAACCGGACAAGTGTTTCCTGACGCGGGACGTAGTTATATGATGACCCACAGCTGGAGCTTTTGGTCATCTGACCAAGGCCTTCCACTGGCTTATCCCTCCACAAACATTAGATTAATTGTGTGATGTCAGGGTTAAGAAACCAGTGTCAGTAACGAGTCTATGGTACGTCCATTCTCTGTACATCCTCAGTGTAGTGAATTTGCGCTGCCAGCAGAGCTGCTGTGTTAGCCAATGCGAATCTTATGGCCCAAGTCGGATCGAAACAGTGTCATAAGCTACTCTCTCCTATGAGCCGGTAATTTGTATATCTTATGTGTTCGTCTGAATTCACGAGATTTTCTTCCCTTAAACATCTATAATCCATATGTAAAGTAAAAGGACACAGATGCAACTAATGTGACATTTTATTGTGGCAACGTTTCGCTCTCCATGAGCTTTAAGCCGTTACAAACAATACATGGACACAGAGGGTATATATAGGCTTAGAGTGAGGTATAATACTAGTGGTAGTAATACAATATGGTAGAACAATCAACTTGAACGTGAGTAAAAAGTTGTAAAAGCTATTACTCGGTACGAGACAGACACATGACTTCTACCGAAAGGAAAAGATCACGATGTTCCAGGGACACGACGGACTCGGATTTGGAAATGTGAGGCGCAGTCCTAGCGATGGAGTTGTGAGACCACTCCGTGTCATCAGATGAAGAGGAGAGTCTCCAGATCTGACATCTCCAACCATGCAGCCAGCGAATGCGGAAGGCTGGATCATTGTGGACAACAGTAAGACACGCCGTCCGTCCAAGGAGCAGGCAAACCAGCTCAACCCACTTGGCAGATTCAAGGTAGAGTCTTACGGGGAATACAAAACCCACTATGGCGTGGTTACACACCTGGAATCACGGCACAAACTGAGGTTCAAGGTATGGTTCATCCTGATGGGAGAACCAATACTGACTCCTTTCAACAAGGAAATGTGCACCACCTTGAAGAGAGTCATAGAAACATATCGCTCCTTCACCCTGGAGGAACTGGATTCTCGCCAGAAGATCACCAAGGGTGTAGTGACGCTGGTACCCACTGATGTAGTAGCAGCTCACCGCAGTGTGGTGTCAGCTCAACGTCTCAAGGCAAAGACGGCAGGCAATGCAC
The DNA here is from genome assembly GCF_026875155.1 of Cherax quadricarinatus. NCBI lineage: Eukaryota > Metazoa > Arthropoda > Malacostraca > Decapoda > Parastacidae > Cherax > Cherax quadricarinatus. The sequence goes on along the minus strand of NC_069484.1, from coordinate 11,209,375 downwards.
CAACCTGGTAGGTCCTCATTCAGCATGTAGGACCACTGCCATCCCAGCTGGACCTCGGTTCTTGGGGCAGGTACGACGTCAGGACCTGTTCACTGTTTCAGGTGCCAGTGTTATGGACACCTGGGTACACTCTGTCCGAACAGAGTAATCTGCAGTGTCTGTAGCCAGCGCCACTCTACCGAGGACTGCATCACCAAGCTGAAGAATGCATCGCCACCCACTTCACGATGTCCGAACTGCAGGCAGAAATGCCATGCCTGGAACCCTCGATCCCCTGAGAGGCTCGCTAGAATTCATGAGGCCTGGAAGACGCCAACAATGAGGCAGCAGGCATCACCCTCAGCAAATGACGGGTGCAGAGAATCCTGCAGAGCTCTCATCAGGCCATCCAATTCAATGCCGAGGAATTTCCGACCCTCGAAGACTCAACCAGGCGTCATGGACAGGAGCCTCCTCCCCCCCACCTCAACAAAGAAACAAAAACATAAGGAACAAGTGGCGCCAACAGGAAGCATCTGGTCAACGCGATCTGAAGACGGCACTACACGATCCCCCACCGGCCATAACACAGCAACGCAAGCACTCCTTGCCCGACACAGCCACTGCTAGAGAGGTGCATAGCCTGCACCACTCTAGCAGTTTCCGGCCACCAAACTTGGCACACAGCAACAGGCCACGGCGTGCACAGTGAAGAAATACAACGCTCAACAGATCACAACAGCCCAGATAATATTCACTGCCTCGAACCCACCGACGATGCAGGCCTTCAACAGGGAGGATCTCTTGGACACTCATCAAGGCATTCACGGATATTATTTGCAACACAGTCAACTCCACAGAACAACAGAACATGTTCCCGGCAGATGGTCAGCACACTCCTGAGGGTGTGCTAACTGACCAAGGAGGAGATGGTGGATGCCGAGAATCTGCAGATTCTCAGAGCGGACAGAGCCCAGTCCCCAGTTCAGGGGACCTGGCTGTTGGGAAGAATTATAACTTTGTTAGGAGTGGAGAATCAATGATCTGAAGAGCTCTTTTCTTGAAGTCTTTGATGAAAAAGTAAATCAGTGAAGGTATATACATTCCTCGTCAAGAAACTCAGGACTACAAATTTGATAAGCTCATAGGAAAGATCCGATGATGATGCCTCTTTTGGTCCTAGTATCTTGACTGGAAGAGAAGTGTGTTTATTTTTATTTGTAGGTTTCCGGTAAGCTTGAAATCTTAGATTATCTACTTTGTGGATGAGAACGTCTAGAAAAGTTAACTTGTTATTGGACTCTTCTAGTGTATACTAGATTGCCAGTTCAACTGCGTTGAGCCTTGCCTGAAGATTCCATACATCAAAATGTTTGGGAGTTATTACGAGGATGTCGTCCATGTAACGCTTGATGGGATGATGTTAGCGAAGTGTTCAGTCTCTAGGTGTTCCATGTACAAGTTAGCTAAGGAGGCGCTGATGGGGGACCCTATTCCCATGCCAAAGTTTGTTTGTAGAGCCTGTTATTGAAATTAACACAGAGTTCAATCAAATCTCCGGGAGGTAGAGGAAGGTCCTGATTGACTTTACGTCAATGGTCTTGTGTGGTGGGTGTTGCAACCCCTGAATGGGTCACAATGTATATTACCTTTTCTTATAATTTTATATTGCTTATATTTGCGATAATATCTAAATCGTAAATATATTGCTTTATATTATTATTTGACTTAGTTACTTAGGATGTAACATTCATATATTATTATTATGTGCTCATAGTTCAAATCTTAATTGTCTAACTACTGTAATTATTCGCTCGTGGTTCGTTACTCTGACCGGCTTCTGTGTTGGCACAACTGTCCACGGAGCGATCACGTGATAGAGGGGGGGTTGATTACACCTCGCCTGAAGTAGTCAGTCTGGGCTAGACTCTCTTGGTGGTTGGATGTATTCCTGACAAGACATGCCTAACTCTTCCTTGTGGGCCCTTGTTGGAGAATCGTCTGTCGCTTTCTTGTTGTTGGTTCTGTAGAACTGTTCACAGAACGTTGTCTAGACTTGGTGATTTTCAACGTTGTGTGCCGCATAGACACTGAGCAACTCAGGTCCTGACTGTAGCTTCTGACCTAATTTGTACTGGTATCTGTCACAGTCGGGGATTTTCTTATGCTGAACTTAGATTCAGTAGTATGGGAGTTTTGTGACGGATCTGCAGATGGTTCCTACTTAGTGTCGTTATATTATCTCCTTGTTCCTGATTTTGTGTCGCAGTTGCTTGTTATATTGTTGTTCGGCTTATCAGTCATTTTATTGTTCAAGCAAGCTGTTCTGATTGCTAGGTGGTCAAGAAGTTAGTTGATGCAAGGACTTTGTCAGTCACTGGTTTAAATGTTAATGTACCAGACGGTACTTAAGACTTATAAGTCGTGATATTGTAGCCTTACACAATTATGACATTAGAAATGTTATTATTGTATTCGACTGTACTTAAAACTTATAATTTGAATTCCTATTAGGACATACATTGTACCTGAAGAGTGATTAATTATTATTAATTTGGATAATTAATTGGATCGATACCCTGACGTAATAATTTTTCGATACTACAGTGAACACCAAATTTATAATTCCACTGTAAGACAGATCGACTAATTGTAACTAGTAACATGGATGCAGTGGGCATCCTTTCTAGTATTCACTGGAGATCTCTAAGCCTATTAGAAATCACATTTTTTGTAACAAATGGGGGCCGTCCGGGATGCTTTTTGACCCAAAGGGTTTGTTGGAGAAATTGCCCAGTTTGACACAGTAACTCTATGGTCAAACACTTTGAGTACTTTCCTAATCTGAAGACTTCGAGTTTTGTCTTGTACAACATAATATGTGGATGTATGTACTTGACTGAGTCTCTTGATCCAAGGAGATGGAAACACTGTTTATGAGCTCTAGCTCTAAGACAACCAACACTAAAATTCCTATTAGGATTATAGTTTCCCATAATCACTCTCTCGTAGTACACTTATTTCCGTGATGTATGTCAAAGTGAAACAGTTAATTGATACACTTTGTCTGAGTTGAGTACGTTAAAACTTCAGACGTGTTGGCGAGTAGCCAAATATCTCGGTGTGACATATAACAGGAATTACACCGCAGAAACTGTCAGAGCGTTAATTAAAGATATATTGTTTCCTGCTCATACAGAGATGTCTGATTATGATTCAGATACAGAAAGCCTAGTGTCACAATTAGAAAGTATAACTCTATTTGATGACATAGAAGAGAGAGCAACTACGGCAGAAGTGAGCCTAGTGTAGCTCAGTTCTTTCTCCCCGTTTGCCTTCTCGCCTTACTAACACAATAGTTCAGAGTATAGCTGGTAGTATGACTCAGCCTCATACTAGTACCATGTATGCTTCACCTGTATCTACTTATCCTAGACCAGATCTAGACTCTCTAGGGATGGCTGGACAAGGTGCCTGACCTAAGGACCATCCAGAAAGACGTGTTAATTTCCCCAGTCCTCCATTACCTACTGGTCCTATCTCTGAGGAACAATTTGAGAGGATGGAATGCCTCATGTTGCAGACTGCACAAATAGAAGCACAGAGGAAATTGAATGAAGAAGATTTCCAGAGAGAAAATGTTCGTCTCGGAAGACAACAGACTGACAGATCACAGGACACATTTAATGTGCAGAAAGCTGCCTCAATGGTTCCTAAGTTTTTTGAGAGTGACTTAGACACCTATTTTGATGTGTTTGAGAACCAGGCATGTGCTATGAACTGGCCACGTAAGCACAGGGCTACCTTGTTGCACACAGCTTTGGCAGGAAGAGCTCAAACTGTACTGCTGCTTTACCATTTGCCAAGTACATTAGTTATGATGCTGTCAAGCAAACTATTCTAGAGACATAACTTGTTACCCATAAGTTATCAACGTGTATTTCGTACGTTACAACAACGACAAGATCAAACTTGTGTAGAGTTTGCTCGTGAGAAAAAAGTTGCATTTGAGAGATGGTCTAGAGCTGTGAAATGTAACAACTACGATAGTCTGGTTCAGTTGTTACTTCACGAAGAGTTTTACAACTGTATGTCTGCTGATATACAAGATATCTGATCGATCATACTGCCTCGGATATTCGGAAACTGCAGCAAAGCAGAAAAAAAATTACGAGATTTCTCACAAACTTGTACGTACTAAAACACAGAGAAACAAGGTAACTAAAAATTGTCCTAGGAGTTGGCAACCTAAATAGGCTGCTGAGTGCCGGCCTGATGTACCTGCTACTGTAATTTCTTGTACCTTTACCAGGAAAACTCACAATTCTGAATCTGTCTCTGTGGCTAGACAGAAATCTGATATCGAGAAGAAGAAAGTTAAATGTACCTATTGTAACAGAAAAGGACATGCTAGAGAGTATTGCTATAAGTTAGAAAGAGATACGAAAAGCAGTCATGCGGCTGGTGCCCCACACAAACCTTATCCTCTTCCATGCAACAAAGGCACCAAAATCCTAGTAATACCTCTGATCCTACTGTTTTAGATATTACTCAGAATAGATGACTAGCGTCAGAAAGTGTATCTGATGAAAAGATTTATTCAGCGATGAGTCCTTACTTATCGAGAGGTAAAGTAGGACTTGACGAATCACATCTGAGATAATTACTTTCAGAGACAGTGGCAGTTATCAAGAGAAGATGTACTGCCCATAACTGACGATACCAATACCAAGATAGATGTATTGTTAGAAGCCTATGGAGGAGCTGTTATAAAAGTTTACATTGAAACAAGCTGTTATATTTCAGTGGGTATATCCAGTGGTGTATTTCCCATCAGGTCAGTGGACTTGTTGATAGGGAATGATATCCTTCATGCTGGTATATGTAAGGAACCACTTGTGGTTAATAATAACACTGATGATAATTATGCCATTGAAGCTTGTAGAGAGAAGCCTATTTTATTTCCTCTCAGTGCAATTACTAGAGCTATGTCAAAGATACAACAACCATCCTTGTCTCCTGTTGAGTAAGTGAATGACAATGATTTGGGCTTGAATATGTTGTTTAGTGATGCTCTGCGCCCAGGATCATTAACACTGACTCCCCTCGGTCATCAGCCTAGTCAGGACACAACTGACATTAAATTTCTAACTCATGATGATTTAATCAAGGATCAGTCACTGGAAAGACTGAGAGATATAGCAGTTACTGAGAGTGAAGCAAAGGATCTCGATAATTGTTATTATAGTAACGGTGTACTGATGGAGAAAAATACATGTAAGTTGTCAGCTTATAGTGTTTCCACCACAGTCAAGCATCTCGTAGTGTTACCAGTTACATTTTGTGAACAAGCCATTGATTTTGCTCACAATAGTTCAATTGGGGGACATTTGGGTGTCAAGAAGACACTCGGTAAACTGGCAAAACATTTTACTTGGCCTAAAATGAAGGAAACAGTAACTGATCATGTGCGACGTTGCCACGTTTCAAGTGACAGGCAAGCCAGCACACACACCTCCACCTCTCACTATGTTCACTAGTTGCAAAGTTCAGTTCATCTGGACTAAAGATTGTTCAGACTCGTTCAAAAGGTTGAAGCGTCTGCTTTCCTCTGTTCTTGTGAGGAGTCCTAATGTCAGTCTTCCCTTCTTTTTACATATAGATGCGAGTGGTTATGCAGTGGGTGCATAACAGTCAATATCCACTGACATTCTCCATCCTATATGTTACTATTCATCTAAGCTCAAACGACACCAGAAAAATTATGCCACTATTGAGAAAGAGGCTCTAGCTCTTGTGATGTCCTTGGAACATTTTGACGTGTATTTGGGCACTTCCCCATTTAAAATTAACATTTTTTCAGACCACAATCCACTCACTTACATAAACACTATGAAGAGTAAAAATGCTAGGATCATGAGGTGGGCACTCAGAATCCAACCTTACTCTATTAGTATAAAACATGTAAATGGCCATTGTAATGTAATTGCTGATGCTCTGTCACGTCCTTAATAATTATCAGTTACATTAAATTAATGTAATTTTATGCCCAAATACCTTTTGTTACTTGCTATGTCAAATTCAGTAAAGTAACGTAATCTCTCCAGCACATATTAACTATGTATACTCATGTCATGTCTAATTAATCTATTTATATATTCACAGTAGTGGTGATATGTGTGTGAGGAGGAGACAGTAGCTAAGTGTTGAGTGTGTAGTCGATGATGTTACTGAGTGGCGGAACAGTCCTGCCGCAGAGCCCCCCCCCCCTACTACACACCTTAAACTGTCTCATACGCAGATGTCCATACTGCCTCGCATTCCACCGTCACTACTTAAGAGTGTAATGCCGTCTCCTGTCTATCGCACAAACTATTGTTCATATACAGTCTCCACTACTATGATCGAGCCTCAATGTGTCATGCTTGTCTACGCTATCCTGTCTCTACACTGATGTACATAACCACGAGTATGCAGAGATACGATACTGTGTACTGCCCTAGTACCAGGGGGATATCTTAGTGATATAGACACTGTGAAATTATACAAGTGCTTGGCACAAGAGTGACTCTAATTTAACTTTATATTAAATTGTATTATTAAAGTGGCATGAGTTGTAAGAGTAATAATGTGAAAGACATTAACGAAACTCCTAGTGTGACTGTTTGTCGTGTTGGGGGGGGGGGTTGCAACCCCTGAATGGGTCACAATGTATATTACCTTTTCATATAATTTTATATTGCTTATATTTGCAATAATAGCTAAATCGTAAATATATTGCTTTATATTATTATTTGACTTAGTTACTTAGGATGTAACATCCATATATTATGTGCTCATAGTTCGTCTAACTACTGTATTTATCGCTCATAGGCTCATTACTCTGCCGGCTTCTGTGTTGCTGGGCAGCAACTGTCAACGGAGTGATCACAACTCGCCTGAAGTAGTCAGTCTGGGCTAGACTCTCTTGGTGGTTGGACGTATTTCTGACAAGACGTGCCTAACTCTTCCTTGTGGGCCCTTGGAGAATCGTCTGTCGCTTTCTTGTTGTTCGTTCTGTAGAACTATTCACAGAACATTGTCTAGACTTAATGATTTTCGACATTGTGTGTCGCATAGACACTCTGAGCAACTCAGGTCCTGAGCTGTAGCTTCTGACCTAATTTGTACTGGTATCTGTGTACTGTCACAGTCGGGGATTTTCTTATGCTGAAATTAGATTCAGTAGTATGGGAGTTTTGTGATGGATCTGCAGATGGTCCCTACTTAGTGTCATTATATTATATCCTTGTTCCTGATTTTGTGTCGCAGTTGCTTGTTATATTGTTGTTCAGCTTATCAGTAGTTTTATTGTTCAAGCAAGCTGTTCTGATTGCTAGGTGGTCAAGAAGTTAGTTGATGTGAGGACTTTGTCAGTTACTGGTTTAAGTCTAGTCGAGTCGTGAGACAGCAAACTACTTAGAGCACTTACATACACACACTTATTTGTATTATTAAATGTTAATGTACCAGATGGTACTTAAGACTTATAACTGTAATATGTGCCTTCAGCACAATACTACTGTACACGAGAGAAGTGATTATTATTGATTTTCATTAATTTAATTTGATCTTATACCTCTAGACGTTGTTATTAAATTTTAATTTCTCTAGTTAGTAACCTACCAGTTGTAATCCTGAAGCACTAATAATTCTTATTGAATTCCACTGGATAACTGGACCAGGATACTAATTGTTACGAAAACCCAGTAACAGGCTGTCCTTTCTAGTATTCACTGGAGATCTCTAAGCTTATTAGAAATCGGGTTTTTTATAACAGTGGGTACTTTAGTGAAAAGGGAATTCGCGGGGATGATGGTCTCTAGAAGGCAGGAAAGATGCTTGGCAAGAACTCCGGCTACATTATGTGGCGCACCGCCTATACCTGATATGATCGATGTGAGAGGGATATTATGTTTATGGGTAAACCATACATGTGTGTTGTGTATCAAATATAGAAATTTCTTCCCTTCTCTAGTACCTTTCATTATTTGTCTGGTTTTATATAGGAAATCTTTGGTTAGTGTCTCCCATTGTTGTGTGGACTGGTCATTCAAAAGGTCCATCATTTTAGTGTTGAGTGTGACGATAATATTTGGATCATTAGTAAGGTCCTTCGGAGAATTGATATACCACCTGGGAAGATTAGAAGTCTCACATAAAGCTGAGGTGAGAATGCCTTGTATATAACCCTTTTGGAAGTTATTGTCACTGCATCTATGGTGACTCAGTAGGTTAGTGGTAAATTTGAGGCTCAGACTGAACGCTTGTTTCTCATAATCAGTTAAGGTTCGTGACGATAGATTGTTTATCAAGAATTCTCTTCCCATCGACTGTTAGTGCAGAGGTACTATAACATCATGGAATCTTGGTTCAGAGGATATCTACATGACCTTCACGGCTACTACAACTAATCCATTCCTTTGGGTAAGACCTACTTCCACTGAGGAATCCCGCCTACCAGTGACTATGCTCTCGTCCCTATCCACTGCCACGTATTTAAGCACCAACTTCTTGAATCTGCAACTACGGTGCTCTTCACACCAACTCCAAGACTGTGGACCTCATCTTTTGTATACAGTTCATTTGTCTCCAATTATGTCCTAGAATTTATTATAAAACCACTGGATGGCGAAACGTCTATAATAAAGGTACCCAGATGTTCGACATGTGTCTTAATTTCATCTTGCATAGACCTGTAGTGTTAGTCAATGCGTGTCTTATGGCCTATGTTGGACCAAGTGTCATAAGCTACTCTCTCTTATGAGCCGGTAATTTATTTATCTTCTGAGCTCACGAGATTTTCTTCCCTCAAACATCTATAATCTTATGGGTATAATCACAGCCATAAATTTTAAAGGAATGGAAGGCCTCGGTTAAATGACCGAAAGCTCCAACTGGGAGTCATGAACTAAGATCCACGTCAGGAAACACTTGTCCAGTTTCCTGATGAACCTTACCTAACAAAGACATTTATATACAGCTCAGGCCATTTACTGAAGGAAACGATTCACTCCGAGTGGCTTCTTCAATCTCAAAGACTTTAAGACTCAGGCCTCTATCTTTCGATAGCCTAAGACGTCTTAAAGAACACTTAATATTATGATTAACGTTACACAAATAACCAACACTTAGAGTTGAAGCTTATAGCAATGTTTCGGTGACTTAAATGTCAAGGTTGGAGCAAAATGTCGCCATATGCTTCTCGTATATAAGAGTTATTTTTCTAAGTCGCCTTGTTGACAGGCAGCAGTGAGAACAGTCACCCTGCTAGAGACCTTTTGCTGGAATGTGGGGTACCACAAGGTTGTGAAGATTGATACAAGTGCAACATTTATTTATCTTTATTGTTGAAACATTTCACCTACAGAGTAGCCTTCTTCAATTACAGAGGCAGCAGGTGTAGTAGTCAAATGAAGATGGTGTAATCAGTTTTAATTTTATGACGAACTGAGTCTGAGTTCATAAATAGATTTTTTTATAATGTAAGACAGCACATTACATCAGATATATATGAAAAACACACAAGTATAATCAAAAACATTCTAAGAAATATCCATATCTTAAACACACCACCACACAACGGGGGTAGGGCCCTACCCACAGCTCCATCTGCCCACCCAGTAAACTTATAGCACAACAGAAGGGTATACAAAGGAAATAAAATGACAATATGCTTATTGACATGAAATTCGTATATATGGCATGCTGTCATCATGCTGACTATGGTCTACAGACCACACCTCACTGCCCATGCCAGACCCACCTGCCTGCATAGGAGGTGGAGGGGCCCTACACTAGAGTTCCCATACCAACACAATGTTAGTTCACTCTGGTGATACCTCACCAGGCAGCTCACAACTTATTGCCCTTGCAGTAGGTAAGGATCTGCACCGTGACAACTTGCATGTGTGCCAAGATGCCACATGCATCTTAACACAAGATGCATTACAGCACTATCACACATGTGGACATTCCTCTATGGCACTCTGTTCACTGGATGCATATCGCCAATGGCCTAATATACATGGCAGCCATACAAAATGCCCCTAGACACAGAGACAACAACACAGCACCGTCACTGCTTTGCCAGCCCACACACAGGTGCAAACACATACCACTGACATACCGTCAATGCACAAGCGCAGGGAACGTCAACCCCCGTGCGTGCCCAGTCATGTGGAATGTAATGACACACTGCATGAGAACACCGGAACATTCATGCACATTCCAACCAGATTCACAATCTCGCGCACCTCCCACTAGAGGGGCACGCCAACATTCACAGCAGGAGCTATTGTCATCACACACACATACCCCCCACTCTCACCAGGCAGCAACCCCCTGAACACACCACCCCACCACATACTTCGCCATGCTCTGCCGCCTTGCACACAACCCCCCTCCCCCACAGTGAGGTCTGAAAATCCCACCTCACACCGTGCCATAAAACTTGCCACCAAAACCCTCTCCCGCACTCCCCCCTCCCCCTCATGCACCACAATATGTAAACTAAATTCACAATTACATGAGCGACCTCCGGGCAACTCCCTCGACCTCCTCTTCCACATCTAAACTAAGTGCCCACAGCAAGGACAGCCTTCTCTCCCCGACCCACCCCTCCACCCGACTAATCCATTCTTTAATGCCCCAACCCCTCACAAAAATATACTATGTGGAATGCTGTTTCCTCCCCCCATATAACCTACATCCCCCCCTATCCCTCAGTACCATGCCTGTCGGCAAAATACCATGCAGGAACCGGTACATCACCTCAATTACCCTGGGATGGAGCCTCGTCTTACTGAAATGAAGCCAAATGTTGCCCCAGTTGTATGTAGGGAAGATCACCCTCCACCCTGAGTTTCCCTGGCTCCTGGGCCATCGTCATCAGTCACAACACCATCTCACACTCCCGCAACTCCGCTCCGCACCCCCCCAACAAATGCCGTAACACGACATGCACCCAGCCCATCTATCCCCCACCTAATAAAAACGCATTTAACTCATCGACACAGGTCCAGTGGTCCCAGCCTCCCACTGGCAACATCACCTCTCATTGCATCCATTCACACCCCAAGCCCCATAAGAATCTGAACACCCTCTTGAGGATATGCATGATCGCGGGCCCCGTTAAAGGGTACATGGCAGCCACGTACCAGATTTTGCTGAACAGCAGGACAATTACATACTGTAAAAGGGTTAAGTGATATGAACGCAATGTCCCCAAGTGTTTCTCTACCCTTTCCACCATCCTTACCGAGTTGGCCTCGCACGCCTCTGTCTGGTCCCCTGCATAAACGACACTACAAATCTTTAAACTCTGTGTGTTGCATCATCACAGCACAAACCCCACTCTGCATGCCACTTCCATGCCCCTAGGTCCATAATTAATGATTTCTCTGCATTCACCATCATGCCCGTGGCACCCCCAAATGTCCGGACTATCCCTTCCAACACCCCCGTCCTCCCTAAACCTAATCCATTCCTCCACCAGAATAGTTGTATCATCAACATAACCCACTAACCCCTGCCATTGCCACCCCCCCTCCACATATACAGTCCTCGACCAACCTATAAAGGGGGTCCTGGACACACACAAACAAAAGTTGCAGCATTGGGCACCCCTGACATAGACCCCCTACCCATTCACACCCCCCCCACATGCCCATAGATCTGCACCCATGCTCATGCCCCCCTGTACAACATCTCCAACCACCCCACTATTTCCACCATAAAGCCCTGTTTAAGGAGGACACCCCGCAAAGCCTCCCATTCCACAATGTCATACACCCCCTTCCAATCCAATGCAAGCCCCCCTCCAGTTCCTCTACAAGCCCCTTAAGAACCCCATGCCAAAGTTTGATCCCAGTATATTGTCTGGAGACATCAGTCAGATGCACTTGAATCTCAAAACTGACATCGACACAAACATCTTAATAACTGTCGACAAGCCTCTTGTACACAGGCACCGACAACAATTTTACAAACATTCAGAAATTGCCATTCAAGGCAATACCATACAGCTCCTCATCAGCAGTTCCATACATATCACCTATGATAGTCAGCAACAACACAGGCACAGAGAAGCTCGATGCCGACAGTGTTTACATGTCTCCTCACACAGGCAGCCATGTTGGTACTTCGTCAGACTTGCTAGGAAAACAGAAGAGGATCGCATGGCATGTCCTCTCACTCCGCCAGTCTGGTAGCAAAATAAAGGAAATATAATAAGCTGTTTACCGGGTCATTCTTGGTAGTGGGGAAGTGCCCATGGCCCAGGAGGGCCATGCCCATGAGGGAGAGAGGAGTAGGCCTTGTTGACTGAGTGAAGTAGAGGCAGGGGTAGGCAGGCTGGCATGCCCACCAAGAGGCCTGGCCTCTGGTGGAAACTATGGGAATTAGGCACGTAGGCTAACTGGCTACATTTTGCTCGGCCACCTACCACATGGTCGACCCTGACCATGACTGGCAGTAAAAAAAACTCAGTCTCTCTCTCGCAGGAACAGAGCACAAAACACAAAATAAAATTATATATATATATATATATATATATATATATATATATATTATATATAAATTACATACATGGACATGGAAAAAAAAAGCTTCTTACCGGGAGGGAAGAAAAAACAGGTGGGGTGTGCTACACATTGTTGTCATATGCAGTGAGCATCGATGGGCATCACTGCACTCCTTCCTGTGTCTGGACAGATACTGCAACACAGGAGACATCGCTGTGATATAACATGGTATGGTCTCTTCTGGAACGGTGAAGTATTCATTGTAGGAGTCGCTGCAGGGTTTCACTCAATCTGGGGCACAGCCTGCTGGTGCCCTCGAGTGAAGTGTCATTACTCAGCAAGGGCATCACAAGCGATGGGCATAAGAGCTTTCTGTATAAGAGGCTCAGACACTCAAGGCTGACTAATATCAGCTGTTAAATGCATGGGTCACACCAGGTGACAAGTAACACGAGGTGCTACACAGTTGTTGAGAGGGTTTCTGGAGATAAACACAAGTCGTTGGGTGGTAACACTTACATTAGCAGAGTGTGAGAGGGGAGCCCAGCCTAGCCTGTTCTGTTGCTTGTAGGTCTAACCATGAACTGAGAAAGGGAGAGTGCATCTCGCACTCACATGCGGCATCACATCACACATGCTAGCCACTGGGCCTAGCAAAGGGGTCATCTATGTAAAACATATGGATGGTACTATGATACTCAGATAACATATACATATACAGAGGATCAGCAACTATGCTGACAGCTCGGTCATGTTATATATGTAACATGAACAGGCAGGTGGCTCTGGGCTGATTATATACAATAGCAAAGACATATGTAACTTAGAACTAATGGATGGTATCGTAATGCATCACAAATTAGAAGGACAAATCATAGTATAATAAAAGAAGGAATTGATTGAGTGATCTGTATTTATGCACTCGACAGATTCTGAGGAAGAATATATATTTACAAAGGTGAAAGTAATTAACAGCAAAGGCAGACCAGGTACACACAGGTCATACTGCTAAATCTCAGAATTTGGAGGGAACGTGAACACAAAAAAAAAAATATTTCTGAAAACTGATCAGCTAAGAATACACACACAGTTGACAACTTCATTCAACCTGATCATCTAATTATACAAGCTATGTACATTTAAACCCAACTCTGCGAGGGTAAGATTTACATACGCAGAATGGTTATCGTCTCTGGGAGGATTGAATTCTTTTGTAATGGCCTTGACTGAGGGAGATCTGAACAAGTATCTACGGAAGATACTTGTGGGTTTCTTATTACTTGTCGTGTACGCAAAGAATAATGACATCCAGGTTGATCATCTGACTGACTGTTAGAGGTAGAGGGTACAGAGTCAGAAGGATTGTCAGCATCTGTCACATTAGTCTGGGTAGAAATATCCTCAACATTGCATACTAACTTCATATGATCTAAATGCGATTTCTTATACTGACCAGTACTAATTTCTCTAACTTTATACTTATTGCTACTGATATGTTTAACTACTCGATAAGGACCAACAAACTTTTGATCGAGCTTAGGCATTGCGGATGTTTTGTTGAAGTTAGTCAGCATTACTCTCGAACCCACTTTAACTTTGGTCAGCTTAGCACGGCTATTAGTTACTCATGTAAATTCTGCTGTTGACTTATCGAAGTGTCTCACAGATTCTTCTAAAAACACTTTGAGGTAAGCTGGTATGAGTTGCTATGAAATCATCAGGGTTGTAATTGGGTTTCGGTGCAGAATATAACTCATAAGGCAAACGCTTGTCTACACCATACAGCACAATGTGGAGTGTCACCTATCGAAGCATTGTCAGCAGAATTTATGGTACATTGAGCACCAGGTATAACTTCATCCCAAGTTTCACTATTGGGGTTGATAGTGGCTCTCAAGACATCAAGTACTTTCTTATTGGTTCATTCTGCTAACCCACTGCTGGCAGGATGATGAGGAACAATGGTGGATTTAGAGATCTTGTACAAGGTGCACAAATTTTCAAAAATCTCATTAAAGAATTCACCTCCATTATCTGTTACCAGGGACTTAGGAGTGGTATGTCTACAGATTATACACTTCTTGAAAGCTTTAGCTACAGTCTCGGCAGCCTTATCTGCAATAGGAAACTCGCAATATCTGGTGAAATGATCTACCATAACACACAGATGCTTGTTACCTTGGAGGGAACATTGGAAATTGGTTAACAGATCTATGGCAACTCTTTCCCATAGTTCACTCATGGTGAGATACACTTGGATAGGATTTGGACCATTAACATTTCCTTTATGTTGCATACAGATGCTACATTTCTTAACATACTCAGAAATATCAGTTGCCATATGTGGCCAAAAGTATTTCATTCTGGCTTGTTTTACTGAACGATTCATACCAGGGTGCGCAACACCTGGTGCATCGTGAACTAGCTGTAGAGCTACATTCACTAGTGACTGTAGAATTACTAACTGGTATACCCTTCTGCTAGGAGTACCCAACTCGGCTGTTCGATACAATAATTCTTGGCTCATTACAAAGTCACTAATGGGTGCTGCTGGCTTCACAGTCAGAACAAGATCTTCTTGGAGCAGGAATCAAATCACACCAGACCACATGGGATAATGAACAAGGTCAACAAGATTGGTATTTGCTCTTAGACGAACACTGTGACCAGAAGCGTTAGCAAGGAATAAATGGATCTTACTATCTCTTACAACATGTAAGGATGGCTCAACAAATAAACCCTTGACTTTGCAGGAATCACTGTCAACAAGGACATTATCACCATCTGGAACACTAGGAACAACAGCACTCAAACGAGTACACTAGCCACAGAAACGTCTTTCTGCAATGGCTTGTGACATCAGCAAGAGATGGCATAACTCATTACAAATAATGCTATTCACAAAGCATCCACTGCAAGGAACGACTACTTGAACAAGTCTCTACCACAGGGATAGTAGTCTCAGCACCCAGAGACAAAGGGGGGCAGAGCATCTGACGCTCACATGCGGCATCATGTGATGTCACACACGCTAGCCACTGAGCCTAGCAAAGGGGTCATCTATGTAAAACATATGGAACTATGATACTCAGATAACATATACATATACAGGGGATCAGCAATTATGCTGACACAGTGGTCTGGGCTCAAGACCACACAGGACACATGGAAAACTGCACACACCCACACTGCACATGTGGTACAACTTGGCTTACTAGCAAATGATGCTTTTCTGTGCAAAAATTGACACTAAGCTATACACCAACATACGAGAACACTGACTGAAAGGAATTAACACATGACATACATCTTCTCGACAATACTGAAATAATTACTAGAACGCTTGATGTGACGTGTGACGCCACGAGGTGACGTCAGCAGCATGGTGACGTCAGCAGACGTCTTGAGGTGATGTCAGGCATCATGATGTCACGAAGTCGAGCAGCATCGTGGGTGATGTCATAGGAGTGATGCGGCAGCAGACCACAGCATGTGGCTAAGGACGTCTGGCTAGGTAACGCACGTGGCTTGTAGATCCATGTGATATCATCCACACCCCACGTGGCTTCGTGATCTACATGACATGCTGATCCATGTGGCTTCATCCATACATGGCTATGTGATCCACATGGCTTTGAGTGGCCTCAGGCACTCTGATACACAGCTCTGGCAATGAATTCACATAAAACACAGCAGAGGGAGAGCAATGGTGAGTGGTGTATGGTGTAGCGTACAGCAGGACGAGTGTGAGCGAGGCAAGGAATGGCCACTTCCTCCTCTCCCACCCACAAACACGGGGAGAAACACTCACACTGGGTGCTAGCGACCACAAATCAATTACATTTAGCATTGAATGGAAGTACAATAGTAGCGATAACTCAGTAACAGTCCCAGATTTTCGCTTAGCAGATTACGATGGGCTTAGAGAACACTTACCATCTGTTGACTGGGGTAACGAAGTGAGATATCAATATGACAGTTTTCTGACCACTATACATGCTGCTCAAAGAACGTTTATCCCATATAAAGAAATTAGATCAAATAGAAATGACCCAAAATGGATGAATAATAGGCTCAAATATCTACTAGGGAATAAGAAAGGAATTTATAGGCGTATCAAAAGAGGTGAGGGTCATCTTATGAATCATTATATTGACATTAAGAGGGACATTAAAAGGGGGATAAGAAAAGCTAAAAGGGACTATGAAATTTAAGTTTCTAGGGATTCTAAAACTAACCCAAAAAGTTTTTTCCAGGTCTATAGAACAAAAGTTAGAGATAAGATAGGTCCCCTTAAAAATAACTATGGGCACCTTACTGACAAAGAGAATGAAATGTGCTCGATTTTAAATAATTATTTTCTCTCAGTTTTTACACAGGAAGACACTAACAATATTCCAGTAATTAATTTTTATAGTGGGCTAGAAGAAGATAAATTATGTAACATCACAGTCACTAGTGAAATGGTTGTGAAGCAGATAGACAGACTGAAGCAAAATAAGTCGCCGGGTCCTGATGAGGTTTTTTCAAGGGTTCTTAAGGAATGCAAAATGGAACTCTGTGAACCATTAACTAATATTTTTTAATTTATCTCTTCAAACAGGTGTAGCGTCTGATATGTGGAAGATGGCTAATGTAATTCCTATTTTTAAAACAGGGGACAAGTCGTTTCCGTCAAATTACCGCCAATAAGCCTGACCTCAATTGTAGGCAAATTACTAGAGTCAATTATAGCTGAGATTATAAGAAGCCATCTCGATAAGCATAGCTTGATTTAATGATACTCAGCATGGATTCACAAGAGGCCGGTCTTGTCTAACTAATTTATTAACTTTCTTCAGTAAAGCTTTTGAGGCTGTTGACCACGATAAAGAATTTGATATTATTTACTTAGATTTTAGTAAGGCTTTTGATAGAGTTCTGCACCATAGACTGTTAAAGAAAGTGGCAGCTCATGGCATTGGGGGAAAAGTGCTCTCGTGGATCGAGTCATGGCTCACTGACAGGAAGCAGAGTGTGTCCATAAATGGGGTTAAATCCGAGTGGGGATCTGTAACAAGTGGCGTTCCACAGGGATCAGTCTTGGGCCCGTTGTTGTTTATAATATAAATCAATGATCTTGATGAGGGAATTACTAGTGATATGAGCAAATTCGCTGATGACACAAAGATAGGTAGGATAATTGATTCAAACGTAGATGTTATGGAACTTCAGGAGGATTTAAACAATATTCTTGGTCAGAAAAGTGGCAGATGCAGTTCAATGTAGATAAATGCAAGGTTCTGAAGCTTGGGAGTGCCCATAACCCTAGTACTTATAAGTCAAATGATGTAAAACTTAGCCATACAGATTGCGAAAAGGACTTGGGGGTTATGGTGAGCAGCAACCTTAAACCAAGACAGCAATGCCTAAGCGTACGTAATAAGGCAAATAGATTACTGGGATTTATATCAAGAAGTGTAAGCAACAGAAGTCCAGAGGTCATACTGCAGCTTTATACATCATTAGTAAGGCCTCACCTAGATTATGCAGCTCAGTTCTGGTCTCCATATTACAGAATGGACTATGGTGCTCTTCGCACCTACTCCTAGGTTGAGGGACCGATTACCTCATCTTCTGTACATAGTTCTACTGTCTTCAAGTTATGTCCTAGAATTTTGTATTGATAAAGCCACTGGATGGCGAAACGTCTACAATAAAGATACCCAGATGTTGCACATGTGTCTTAATCTCATCTTGTCGGTATTATATACCATTCGTACATACATTTCCTTGTTGAGAGGAGTCAATATTGGTTCTCCCCTCAAGTTGAACCATATCTTGAACTTCAGGTTGTGTCGTGATTCCAGGTATGAAACAACCCATAGTGGGTTCTGTGGTCCCCGTAAGACTTCACCTTGAATTTGCCAGGTCGGTTGAGCTGGTTTACCTGCTCCTTGGACGGATGGCGCTTCCTCTTCTTGTCCACAGTGTTCCATCCCTCTTGGTTTTCGTGGGGTGGGGTGTTTATTTCCGCACCTGTTTCTATTGTCGCTGGCTCCATGGTTGGGACTGTCAGATCTGCTACAATGTGAGCAGGATCTTCCTCTTCCTCTCGCAACTTCTTCGCTAGAATTTCGCCCCACATTTCCAAATCTGAGTCCTCCGTCGTGTTCATGGAGCATCGTGACCTCTTCTTTTCGGCAGAAGCCATGTGCCTATCTTGTGATAAGGTAGTGAACTCCGTGAACTGAGTGTGTGTCAATGGATTGTCGTAATACGATTGTCTCAAGCCCATACAGAGGTAGGAAGACATTATATATAGGCGGAGAGTGAGGTGTGACGCACGTGACCTGAGGAATGTCATAAGAACATAAGAATGGAGGAACACTGTAGAAGGCCTACTGGCCCATGCGAGGCAGGTCCTTATCAAAAACAACCTCTGCCTATGATGAGGACGGGTAGACGATGAAATCACGTGACTCCTGTGTTGTTGGGTTGGTGCTGCTTAAGTATCATGTATGCCAATGTTTTTGAAATTTTGTAGTTTCCAGTGTTGCGTTCTATAGTGTCGGTGACGGCGATTAGTGAGGCTTCTAGGCACCGTCGGCGTCTGAGGTCTGGTTCGGTGAGAACGAGTTGTGCCTCATTCCAGTTCATCAAATGCCCCGTGGAGTCTCTGTGGAGGACACATGCGTACCTTACATCGTCTCTGTTAGAGGCATTTCGATGCTCATTCAGGCGGACTGCAAGATCTCTGCCTGTCTCGCCTACATATTTCTTGGGACAGAACCCACAGGGGATAGCGTAGACGCCTGCTGTAGAAGTTAGAGGTGTGGGGCTGCGTTTTCGTATGAGGTCTTTGATAGATGATGTGTTTATGGTGGAAACGTTGATGTTACTCATAGCAAGTGCCCTGCGAGTATTCGTGGCAGCATCGCCACATGGGAGTACTATAAACTGTTTAGGGGGCTGTTCCATGGGCGGTTTGTTGAGGATAGCTTGTGCCTCGAGTCTGCAATCTCGGATGAAGAAAGGTGGGAACTGAAGACGTGTAAAGGCTTGTGTTATGTAAGTGCATTCTTCTTCTAGAAAACAAGGGCTGGAGATGCGAAGAGCTCTCAAGAAGAAGCCAATGAGGACTCCTCTCTTAGTGCGGGTGTCTTGGTGTGAATAAAAGTGTGTAAGATCGTCCTTGTTGGTAGGTTTTCTATACACTTTGAAGAGAAGTTTGTCACTGTCGGGAGATCTGCACAGTAGAACGTCGAGGAAAGGAAGTTTGCCATCATTTTCGAGTTCAAGTGTAAACTTTATTGATGGTTCAACTGCATTGATCTTGTTGAGAAGGGCCTGGATATTGAGACGTCTCGGATAGAAAACCAATATATCATCAACGTATCTTAGCCAGGTAACGGTGTTGGGAATGAGGGTGCCGAATTTCTCTGTCTCCAGGTTTTCCATGAAGAGGTTGGCAAGCACAGCACTGAGCGGGCTGCCCATTGCCATCCCAAAGCATTGTTTGTAACAGTTGTCCTGATACTTGAAGAAGTTGAAATTAACACGAAGTTCCACTAGATTGATGAAATCTAGAAGAGGTAAAGGGAATACATGATACTTAAGCAGCACCAACCCAACAACACAGGAGTCACGTGATTTCATCGTCTACCCGTCCTCATCATAGGCAGAGGTTGTTTTTGATAAGGACCTGCCTCGCATGGGCCAGTAGGCCTTCTACAGTGTTCCTCCATTCTTATGTTCTTATGACATTCCTCAGGTCACGTGCGTCACACCTCACTCTCCGCCTATATATAATGTCTTCCTACCTCTGAGAGCCATGACGAGGCACCGTGCAGGGGCAAGCAAAGATGTACTTCGCTTGTACTATATACAAGCTATACGCTCGCTCATTGACTACAGTGCACCGGCTTTAGCTCATCTCTTCCCGCAGAGCAGGCAAAGGGTGGAGGTCGTACAAAACCAGGCGATAAGAACTTTTCTTGGTGCCCCCATCTGGACCAACACAGTATGTCTCAGATCTGAGGCCCGGCTTCCTTCCTTGGCTGACAGAGTAAGATACATAAACGCCTGCAAAGTGGCCACGATTCTGCACCGGCAGCAAGGTACACCACTAAGGAGACGGATATTAACAACCATGTCACAAGATCCCACACTCTTCACGGACTACTCCTGGATTCGTTCGTTTTGTGCTGCTGGGCGGAAGCTGCTGCCTGTACAGCTGCTCTGTGAGAAGAGTTGTGACCTTCCTGTTGCTGGGTACCATCCACCACCTCCCTGGCGCCCAGATCCAGCCGATGTTTTCATCATGCGGCTGCCCATCTCTAAGTGTCTCTGCAGTCGAGACACCCTCAGCAATCATGCTGAGACAAGCATGGCACTGGCAGAGGGAGGCACATGTGCAGTGTATTTCACAGATGGTTCTGTCGACCCTGATAGGAAGAGAGCAGCAGCTGGACTGTACCACAATGGTCACACACAAGGCTGGCGACTCCCTGACCACTGCACGATCCTTCAAGCTGAGCTGGTGGCGATTCAGCAGGCATTGTCACATGCCCTACGACATCGACTCCGACCTGTCATACATGTTGATTCCACCTCTGCAATCAATGCCCTCTCCCATCCTCAACCACAGGATAATGTTCACCTCATCACATCGATCCTGAGCATAATGACAGCCTTAGAAGTTCAGGGTAATAGATCGACATTGAACTGGATCCCCAGCCATGCTGGCATCCGGGGGAATGAGGCGGCAGATGATGCAGCAAAGGCAGCAACAGATTATCCACATGTTGGGATTACTGTCCCAATCAGCCTACGACAGACCAAACTGGTGGCTGCCAGAGCCACGAAACTTATGGGGGAGGTCTTAGGTGATACCCCATCTCAACAGTGGTACCGAGCAGCGACTCAGGGAGAACCCCCTCCATATGATAGAAGCTGGTCCAGAGCGCAGTGTACCGCCATCCATCGGCTTCGTTTGGGCTTTCCCACAGCCAAGATGATGGTAGACAAGGCTGAGGAGGAGATGTGCCAGTACTGTCAGCACGTTGTCCAACGGCCCCTAACACACTATCTTCTAGAGTGCGAAGCTACTGAGACACTCCGCAGGCAACTAGGGGTGATATTCCCTCCCGAAGAGGACCCAGAGATGACTGCGGCCATGCTAGTGTACCATGGGGTCAACGAACCAGACAAGCTGTTACCTGTAATAATGACATATCCTCCTCCTCGCTAGTGTCCATAGTTACATATGGTGTCGCTTATGAGATGCACCAGTTGAACTGACCAGAGGGGCGCTTGAGCGGCATGCGTCGCATCATTGTGGAAACCTTTCTCCATCGGGAGCCAGAGACGGGTCATCGCAAGATTGGGACCCGTGCCAGGACTATGGTCTTGGCGAACATTATACACATATACACATGTATGTTAGAAGTGATCAAGGTCCCAGGACCGAAACGTTTTCTAATAAATATGTTATAGTGTTTGCTTACGTGTCTTTCTAAACCATGTTTCTCAGTGTATATACACAGAGTTCGGTTGTTATTTCAGATATTATTGTTGACTGGTAGTGTACAGGTGACATGTAGCATTACTGACCCTCGTCTAGTTAATACTCTTTAAGAACCATTAACGTATTAGCAACCAGCAGGATATCTACACAATGAAATGTACATCTCTGTATATACGAGCACAGAGAGAGCTTGATTTAACTCTTAAGGATTATTCCTGTTTGGTGGTGAGTAGATGACATATAAGGAGGAAGGAACATTGCAGCAGGCCTACTGGCCCATGCGAGGCAGGTTCAATACTCCTACCGGCTTAACCTAGTCAGCTCAGGTCACATTCACTTAAGGAAGAAGCAAGGCATCTTACCTAGTAGCCCAAGCTAGTCAGGTCCAACTCTCACCCACCCACACCCACTTAAAACTATACAATGTCTTAGCTTCTATGACGGTACCCGTGAGTGTTTTCCTCATCCACAGCCTTTACCCTGGTGTAATCGATAGACTTTAAACCCAATTAACCAATCAGCCACTTTTAAGCATATTTAGGCTTCTAATGTACAGAGGCCAGATGCCGCTGCAAGCTATTTATATAAGACAAAATACATTCATGTCTGAAAAATGAAGCGATGTATATTATGCAATATATACATTATCTTTAATTTAAATAGTATCTAGAAAACAGGAATTATCAAGTGTCTTATTTAAACAATTAAGCTATTGACACGCCAGTACACTTTCTAGATGTATGCTATATGTGATGAATGGTTTTGAAAACCGACAAGTTGAAGAATTGAGACACTTATGCAACACATGGGAATCTTTATTGAAGAAACGTTTCGCCACACAGTGGCTTCATCAGTCCAATACAAAGTAGAAGTGGGTAAGGAGAGTAGAAGTTTGAGGTAATCAGTCCCTCAACCTGGATTCGATGTGTTCAGTCCATCACTCTTGTAGGAAGTGCAGAATAGGGCCAGAGAGGTGGCTTATATACTGCGGTGAGATGAGTTGAAGCAGGAGGCGGCGGGATCACAGTGGGACCTGCCACTAGCGTAAGTAGGTCGTCGTCCAAAGGTTGGGCAAGCGTTGAAGTCTTTGTACCAAGATCCCATGATGTTGCAGTGTCTGACAAATGTGATGAATATATCTAGCAGGTTGCAATAGCCTGCCATTCATCACACTGCCTATAAATCTGACCCTCTTGAGGATAGTATCCTCAGATTCCTCTTAGAAATCCTGTTGGTCTAGGCGGGGGAAGCAAGGAGAACCTTTGGTAAGATTTACGAATCTTAGCTATTGATTCTGACTGGAATGTTGAGTACTACGCAAGAATTCCTAAGATATATTGGGACCCCAGACAGGTGGTATGTGGGAGTATACGCTAATGCTGGCGTGGTAAGACATATGCAACAGTTAGACAACTTTATTCCGAAACGTTTCGCCTACACAGTAGGCTTCTTCAGTCGAATACAGAAAGTAGGCAGGAACAGTAGAGATGTGAAGACGATGTAATCAGTCCATCACCCTTGAAGTCGTAGAATTTGAGGTTGTCAGTCCCTCGGCCTGGAGAAGTTCAGTTCCATGGTCAGGAACTATCTGATAGTCTTACCTAACAACCTGTCGGTATTGCATACCATTTTGATGTTCATAATGCTGGCGTATTTTAAGCACTCTTAGGAGTAGATGTAAATGGCGTATTGCCAACATAAGGGAGGTAAAGGCTTTATGGAGAGTAATCAAGTCACGACTTAAAAAGCTTTCAAATGAGCTGATGTAGGTAACAGCTCTTAGCTTGCCAATAAAGTTAGGAATCCTTAACCTGTAAATAGCTGTCAATAAAGCTAGGGATCCTTAACCTTGTCAAACCCTGAGTAAAAAAAAAGTTCTGCATAGAGTAAAGCAATGTTTAAGGATTTACAGAGAGTGAAACATAACATCATAAAGCTCCACATAGAGAAACGACTTGATAAAGCTCTACACAGGGCGAAACGTTGTCATGCAACCTGGATTATCCATCTCTCTCAAGAATGTCAACACGATATTGGTAAATTCATTTACATAGATTTTCTATACACCTTTTACGTTTTTTGCTGTATGCTAAGTACATTAACATACTCTCGCAGAGTGTTGGAAGATCTAGTTTTTTAAGGCTGTCCCGTTGCTCGGTTGGAAGCGCACTCTTCTCACATTGTGTCCCATGGTTCGATCCCCGGGACGGGTGGAAACATTGGGCGTGTTTCCTTAAGACATCTTGCGTCTCTTCGTCCAGCAGCAAGTAGGTACCTGGGGACAAAATTAACGTAAGTCGCCCGAAATGCTGTGTATAACAAGAAATTTTCTATATATTATGTCACTGATGTCAGCTATGGTCTGTATAAGTTGTATCATGTACTTGTAGTAATAATAGTAATTATGTTTTATCTCAGGAGGTAGAGAAGTCTCCCATTCCAACTTTTGTAACGAAACTGGAGGCATCAGCAGTATGCTACTGCCCTATTCTATAGGATAGCTACACAGTGGGAGTAAATATTTAAGTTGTCCCTGAAATATTGCACCAGGAAGGATGGGGACCATAAACAGTGTTGAAATGTGTCAGTCTGAGCTGGGACACTTCAGCATGGCCATGAGGATAGGGCCAGGTATTATATTATGGGTTTACATAAGAACATAAAGAAGGAACACTGCAACAGGCCTACTGACCCATGTGGAGCAGGTCATGACCCCCCCACCCCCCGATTAGCCCAATGACCCACTCAGTCTGGTCACCTCCACTCAAGGATGGAGCACTGTACCAGACCCAGCAGCACAAGCTAATCAGGTCCAACTCACACTCACTCATGTAGTTATCTAACCTATTTTTAAAACTACACAACGTTTTAGCCTGAATAGCTGTACTCGGGAGTTTGTTCCACTCATCCACAACTCTATTACCAAACCAGTGCTTTCCTATATCCTTCCTGAATCTGAATTTTTCCAACTTGAAACCATTGCTGCGAGTCCTGTCTTGGCTGGAAATTTTCAGCACGCTATTTACATCCCCTTTATTTATTCCTGTTTCCCATTTATACACCTCGATCATATCCCCCCTAATTCTGCGCCTTTCGAGAGAGTGCAGATTCAGGGCCTCAGTCTATCCTCATAGGGAAGATTTCTGATACATGGGATCAACTTTGTCATCCTTTGTACGTTTTCCAGAACATTTATATCCATTCTGTAATACAGTGACCAGAACTGAGCAGCATAGTCTAAATGAGGCCTAACCAAGGATATATGCAAAGCAAAAGAACAGTGTCAGAGGTTTTTCAAACTATTGAAGTGATTGTGTTTTGTGTACTCTCACCTACGTGTGGTTACAGGGGTCGAATCAGGGCCGGATTTATGAAGGGGTAATTGCCCCCGGGCCTCCCTGTTAGAGGGGCTCCCAGACAACAGACTTCCTTTATAATAAAATGTTAGTTTAACTAATAAATGGAATTAGCAAATAAAGTGTGTGTGAGGAGCATCAGAAAATAGAAAAGGTACCCCCCACTCGCCTCTCCCTTTGAATAAGAAAGGAGGAACACTGCAACAGGCCTACTGGCCCATACTTGGCAGGGCTGGATTTAGACCTTGGGGGATCTGGGGCATTTTAGGCTCAAGGGGCCTTCAACATAAGAACATAAGAATGTAGGAACACTGCAGAATGCCTACTGGCCCATACGAGGCAGGTCCTTATCAAAACGACCTCTACCTAAACATGAAAATTAAATTGCAGGTTTTCAAAATATATTAGGTTTCCAAGACGTCTGATATTATTTTTCTCAATTTTATTGAATTTGAGAATAACTATAATTTTCAGTTTGGAATATATTCCATCTACACTATAATAATTACGGATGTGTATTTATTTATATCTTTGGTGTCAAGCTTACGGTATCTATGGTGGTAGCTGACCAAAAGTACACATGGTTTTCACTGACAGGAAACCACTTGGCTGCGTCTGAATCACATGCTGGAGCTTCACTGTCCATGTCTACACAAGTATCTGTAGAATGTTGTCCATGTCTACACAAGTATCTGTAGAATGTTGTCCATGTCTACACAAGTATCTGTAGAATGTTGTCCATGTCTACACAAGTATCTGTAGAATGTTGTCCATGTCTACACAAGTAACTGTAGAATGTTGTCCATGTCTACACAAGTATCTGTAGAATGTTGTCCATGTCTACACAAGTAACTGTAGAATGTTGTCCATGTCTACACAAGTATCTGTAGAATGTTGTCCATGTCTACACAAGTATCTGTAGAATGTTGTCCATGTCTACACAAGTATTTGTAGAATGTTGTCCATGTCTACACAAGTATTTGTAGAATGTTGTCCATGTCTACACAAGTATTTGTAGAATGTTGTCCATGTCTACACAAGTAACTGTAGAATGTTGTCCATGTCTACACAAGTAACTGTAGAATGTTGTCCATGTCTACACAAGTAACTGTAGAATGTTGTCCATGTCTACACAAGTATCTGTAGAATGTTGTCCATGTCTACACAAGTATCTGTAGAATGTTGTCCATGTCTACACAAGTATCTGTAGAATGTTGTCCATGTCTACACAAGTAACTGTAGAATGTTGTCCATATGCAACAGTTAGGAATCTTTATTTCGAAACGTTTCGCCTACACAGTAGGCTTCTTCAGTCGAGTACAGAAAAGTACCAAGTACCACTACCAGATGATGTTTCTTCTGAGGACCCACCAGCATTACCAAGTACCACTACCAGATGATGTTTCTTCTGAGGACCCACCAGCATTACCAAGTACCACTACCAGATGATGTTTCTTCTGAGGACCCACCAGCATTACCAAGTACATCTGTAGAAAATACAAAGAACATACCAAATCAACATCATGGATCACCACAAACACATTCTACAGTTACTTGTGTAGACATGGACAACATTCTACAGTTACTTGTGTAGACATGGACAACATTCTACAGTTACTTGTGTAGACATGGACAACATTCTACAGTTACTTGTGTAGACATGGACAACATTCTACAGATACTTGTGTAGACATGGACAACATTCTACAGTTACTTGTGTAGACATGGACACCTTTCTACAGATAGTGTAGACATGGACAACATTCTACAGTTACTTGTGTAGACATGGACAACATTCTACAGTTACTTGTGTAGACATGGACACCATTCTACAGATACTTGTGTAGACATGGACACCATTCTACAGATACTTGTTTAGACATGGACAACATTCTACAGATACTTGTGTAGACATGGACAATATTCTACAGATACTTGTGTAGACATGGGCAACATTCTACAGTTACTTGTGTAGACATGGACAACATTCTACAGATACTTGTGTAGACATGGACAACATTCTACAGATACTTGTGTAGACATGGACACCATTCTACAGATACTTGTGTAGACATGGACACCATTCTACAGATACTTGTGTAGACATGGACAACATTCTACAGATACTTGTGTAGACATGGACACCATTCTACAGATACTTGTGTAGACATGGACACCATTCTACAGATACTTGTGTAGACATGGACAACATTCTACAGATACTTGTGTAGACATGGACAACATTCTACAAATACTTGTGTAGACATGGACAACATTCTACAAATACTTGTGTAGACATGGACAACATTCTACAGATACTTGTCCTCTTCAAGGGGGGCTCCTTGGCGTGGCGAAGAGGCTCTTGGTCTGAGGAATTAGACCTATCGGTCTTCTTCCTCAGACCGAACCTAATTACCCCCCAATCTCCCCTCCCCTATCCCATCCTCCCCATCCTCCCCTTTTTCCTTTCCTCCTCCTCCTCCCCACTCCTCCCTTTTGCCCTTCCTCTTTTTGTCCTTTGGGATTTCTCCCACAGGCGCGCTAGTTCCTGGGTAGGAGAAAGGATACCGGGGTCCATCCCATTCCGTTGAGGTTCTTAGCGGTGGCGTAGTTTGCCGTGGAATCTGGATCGCCTGGGGATGTCCCGATCCCTCTCCGGTATCCCGGAGTAGCTTTGGGTGTCTTTCGGGCGACGAGTGTATCTCTGGAAGCCACCTTTCGGATTCCGGGGGTGGTGGCCGAAGGAGGTATGCTTTGTGGCGGATATCCGGCCGCCCTCTCTTTTGTCCACCGAGGTAGCTCGGCAGATGTGAGGTTGCTATCCCGGATTGTTAGTTTACTAGCATGATGGGTAGGGTATGGCACGGGTTCCATGCTGCATCTGCGCTACTTGCGGTGCTGAGGTCCTCTTGGGCGCGGAGGGAGATTTCTGGCCCTTTCATTCCTCCTAGGAACTATCCCTCCCCGGTCCCCCTTTTTTTTTATTTTTATTTTCTTTTCTTTTTTCTTTTTTTTTCTTAAAAACAAAAAGAAAGAAGTAACCTAACCATGGCAGCCCTAGTCCATGAACCTGGTACCCCCGGGCCCCTTCTTGATACCGCACCCCGTTCTGACCCCCGCCTCGTCTTTGGACCACTCTTCAGACATTCCTCATGCCTCTGTACCTATTGCCGGTGCTGTTTCCTCACCCGCTTCAGGTACTGAGGCCTCGACTGACTCCTTCGATTTATCAGACCTTCGCTCTCCCCTGACTATGCTTCCGGCCTCTCCCTCTACGGTGCGGCAATTTTCAAATCGCCGACCCGTTCCACGTCGGACCAACTCTGGTCCCACGCCTAAACGTCAACGACAATTACCTGCTGATGATACTTCTCCACCTTCACCTTCTCGTTCTTTCTCAGAAACGATCGACACGTCCTTCACTACCTTTCCACGCTCAGTTTCAGACTGAACAGTGGACTAAATTCTTCACTTTTACGACCAACTTCCTCTACTGCCTATCTTTCTGACCATAGTATTGGCAAGGCACTTCTACGCCATGTTGGTAAAGATATTTCTTTTCATGCTCTTAAGAGCGGTACGCGCATCATTACCGTACAGAATGCTACCCAGGCTCGTGAGCTCTCTCGTCTTTCCCATATAGATACTGTTCCTGTCACCCTTGAAAAACATCATTCCCTCAATTCTTGTAGTGGTACCGTCATTCTGCCCCATACCATAGTTCAACAAAATTTCCAGACATGTGGCACCGACATTCTAGAACAGCTGGAACTCCAAGATCTCCCAATCCTCAAGGTAGACACTTACGTTCTTCCTGCCCGTGGGCGGAGACGATACCCTAGCAATGTGGCTCGTTTAACTTTTGACAGCCGAGAACTCCCATCCTCAGTTTATATAGCAGGACATCGGTTACAAGTTCGAAAGGTGATCCCTACACCACAACAGTGTAGAAATTGCTGGCGATTTGGCCATCCAGCGAAATATTGCAGATCTATCGCCGAATGCCCAGTCTGTGGTGCCGATGACCATTCTAATACGTCTTGCAATCGATCTCCCTCTTGCCTTAACTGTCATGAGGCTCACCCTTCGTACTCTCGCCGTTGTCAGGTCTATTTAAACGAGCGGGAAATCCTTTACCTCAAAGAGACAGAAGGTCTCCCTTATGCCATGGCAGTTTCTCATCTCCGCCTCCAAGGGAGACTCCCACGTGTTTCTTATTCCCGTGTTTCAAAACGTCCCCCCACTTCTGGTATCCCATCTTCTACACCCACCTCTGTGGTTACCTCTCCCATAATCACTCCTGTATCTAATCCTTTTGCTGTCCTCGGCTCAGACGTCCCTACTTCAACGCCTCAGTCTAATCTCGCTTCTTCGAGTTCTCTCTTACAAGCCTCAGTGTCGACGAGACCTCGTACGACACCTCTTCCCAATCGTCCCTCTACTTCTCAAAAGTCAAAAAAAGGTCCGGTAACACCTACCCATCTTCCACCTCCTCATTTTACCCTCCCTGTCTCTGTCCCTAGTTCTTCCCCTCTCACTGGCTCAGTTACAAGTGCAGAGGTTCACCCTCCTCCTCGTAATGTACCTTCCTCCCCTGTTCCCTCCCAAGTTTCTTCCTCTTCTGCCACCTCCCAGGTTCCTGTCTCTTCTGTCCCCTGCCACGCTTCTCCAGTTCCCTCCACCCTTTCGCCCCCTCCTACCTTGGTACAGTCCAGTACAGTTCCAATCTTTACTCATCCTCCCCCTACCATTCCCAATATTGTCTCCCATACGACATCTCTGAATTCCGAAACACTTGAAGCAATCTCTGAATATATTGCAGAGACCAAACCATCAATGGACACTGATCCACCTTCCGCTCTTTCTCTCTCCTCTGCTCCATCTGCGCAACTCCTTTCTTCACAGCGCACCGTTCCTTCGCTGCTTGAACATTTTCCACTGCCTCCGCATGTGGACTTTTCTAACCCTTCTAGTCCATAGGAACCCTTACCTGCGGATTTCAAGTATCTTTATCATTGCCA
The DNA here is from genome assembly GCF_026875155.1 of Cherax quadricarinatus. Taxonomy (NCBI): domain Eukaryota; kingdom Metazoa; phylum Arthropoda; class Malacostraca; order Decapoda; family Parastacidae; genus Cherax; species Cherax quadricarinatus. Next base: position 11,178,948 of record NC_069484.1, on the reverse strand, counting down.
ATCATGGCCTTTTTACAGTGGAATATACGCAGCCTCAGGGGTAATCGGGGTGAGCTTCAGATGTTACTCTCCCAGTTTGCCCCTGTTGGTGTTTGCTTACAGGAACCAAAATTACACTCTGCTGTTATTTCTCACATCTCAGGCTATAATTTATTGTATTCTTCAGATCCTTTTCCTGATGGGACCTTTAATGAAAGTGCCCTTCTTCTCCGCACTGATATTCCGTACCATCAGCTATTTGTTCATACTTCGCTGCATTACACAGCAGCCCGTATCCACTTACATAGGTGGTATACGCTCTGTTCTTTATATCTCTCTCCTTCTCGGGCATTATCTATTCCGGATTTTGCCTTCCTTGTTTCGTCATTAACGCCACCGATTCTGTTACTTGGTGATTTTAATGCCCACCATTTCCTCTGGGGGGGGTCTCACTGTGATTCCCGTGGGAATTCAGTTAGAGGCTTTTCTTGCCACCCACCCCCTCCATGTTTTAAATACAGGTACTCACACACCATTTTGATCCTCGGACTCATACTCTCTCTTGCATCGATCTCTCAGTTTGCTCTTCCTCCGCCGCATTAGACTTCACTTGGTCTGTTCTCCCGGACTTACATGACAGTGATCATTTCCCAATCATTCTTACTTCCCCTTCATATTCGCCACCTCTTCGCACCCCACGCTGGCAATTTAATCGGGCAAATTGGAACCTTTACTCACACCTGACTGTTTTTAAAGAGGTTCCTTCTTCGTCCTCCATCGATGAGCTTTTACACCTCTTCTCGTCCTCCGTTTTCACCGCAGCTTCTCATTCTATACCCCAAACTTCGGGCAGGCATTCTCAGAAATGCGTGCCTTGGTGGTCTCCTGCTTGTGCTCGTGCAGTACGTTTGAAACGCGCTGCATGGGGCAGGTACCGGTACAATAGAACCACAGAGCGACTCCTTGATTTTAAACAGAAGCGTGCGATCGCTCGCCGTGTCATCCGTGACGCTAAACGCACTTGCTGGCGAGATTATGTCTCCACCATCACCTCTGCTTCCTCTATGAGTGCAGTCTGGAAAAAAGTACGAAACTGAGTGGTAAATATTCTCCTGACCCGGCTCCTGTTCTGCGAGTTGCCGGTGTTGATATAGCAAAACCCACTAGATGTTGCCAATGAAATTGGCAATCATCTGGTCCGTATTTCTCAGGGACTCCATCTATGCCCCTCATTTCTTTCCTCAAAGTTGCCAGAGAGTTAGCACCCTTGGACTTTTCTTCTCTCAGAGAAGAACAGTATAATGTGCCTTTTACACTTCAAGAACTGGAGGCAACACTCTCAGCTTGTCGATCATCGGCAGCTGGGCCCGACGACATTCATATTCGTATGCTACAACATTTACATCAGTCAGCCCTTGCAGTCCTATTACGCCTTTACAATCTTATTTGGTCACAAGGAGTTCTTCCACAGCTGTGGAAAATCCGCCATTGTTCTCCCTTTCCGCAAACCAGGCACTACGGGACATGAAACCTCCCACTATCGTCCCATTGCTCTTACCAGTGCAGTTTGCAAAGTAATGGAACGTCTAGTAAATAGACGTTTAGTGTGGTATTTAGAGACACACAACAGTCTCTCCACTCGTCAATATGGCTTTCGTAAGGGACGTTCTACCATAGACCCCTTACTGCGCTTGGATACGTATGTTCGTAATGCCTTTGCGAATAACCACTCAGTTATTGCCATATTTTTTGACCTTGAGAAGGCATATGACACAACTTGGAGGTATAATATTTTAGCCCAAGCCCACTCCTTAGGCCTTCGAGGCAATCTACCATCCTTCCTTAAGAACTTTTTAACTGACAGGCATTTCCGTGTTCGGGTTAATAATGTGCTCTCCCCGGACTTTATCCAAGCTGAAGGTGTCCCCCAGGGATGTGTTCTGAGCACAACACTTTTTCTCCTTGCTATTAATGATTTGGCCTCTAGTCTTCCATCAAATATTTGGTCATCACTCTATGTTGATGACTTCGCTATTGCCTGTGCAGGCGCTGACTGTCACCTCCTTACAGTTTCTCTCCAGCATGCAGTCGACCGTGTTTCCAATTGGGCCACCACACATGGGTTTAAATTTTCCAGCACTAAAACCCACCAAATCACTTTCACTAGACGCTCTGTCATCTCCGATCATCCTTTGTACCTCTATGGCTCCCGTATCCCTGAACGTGATACAGTCAAGTTTCTGGGCCTCCTCTTTGATCGTAGGTTATCCTGGAAACATCACATTACCTCTCTGAAGGCAACTTGTCACAGCCGGCTGAACCTTCTTAAAACCCTTGCTCATCTTTCGTGGGGAGCTGATCGTCGAACCCTCTTTCACCTACATTCCACCCTTATTTTATCGAAACTTGATTATGGTGACCAGATCTATTCAGCGGCATCTCCTGCTACTCTCTCTAGCCTTAACCCCATTCATCACCAAGGATTACGTTTATGCCTTGGTGCTTTTCGCTCTTCCCCTGTCGAAAGCCTCTATGCAGAAGCGACGTTCCATCCTTATCCGATCGCCGTGATGCCCATTGCCTGCGCTACTATGTACGCTCTCATGATCTCCGCAATCCTTCCATTTATAGAATGGTCACTGATATTAGTAGACATTCTTTATTTGTTCGCCGCCCCTGCTTACTCCGTCCCTTCTCTCTTCGCCTTCATTCGCTCTTGTCTTCTCTTCAACTACCACCTTTCTATGTACATGTAGCGTCTCACTTTTCCCTACCCCCCTGGGAAGTTCCAGCTGTTCGAGTCTGTTCTTTCTCCCTCCCTTGCTCGAAAGCCCAACTGTCTACGGTCGCTTCCCACTCTCTTTTTCTTGACCACTTTCACTCTCATTCTCATGCCATTGCTGTGTACACAGATGGCTCTAAGTCTTCTGACGGTGTAGGATTCGCAGCAGTGTTTCCGGACAGCGTCGTACAAGGGCATTTACTATCTTCGGCTAGTATTTTTACTGCTGAATTATATGCCATCCTTACAGCACTTATCCGTATTGCATCTATGCCTGTGTCATCATTTGTGGTTGTCTCAGACTCCCTTAGTGCTTTACAGGCTATACAAAAATTTGATACACCTCACCCCTTAGTCCTCCGTATCCAACTTTGGCTACGCCGCATCTTTACTAAGCATAAAGATATTGTTTTTTGTTGGGTCCCTGGTCATGTTGACGTACAGGGCAATGAACAGGCAGACACTGCTGCGCAGTCAGCAGTACATGACCTACCAGTTTCTTATAGAGGTATTCCATGTACGGACTATTTTGCTGTAATATCTTCCCACCTTCACACCCGTTGGCAACAACGTTGGTCTACTATGCTTGGCAACAAACTTCAGTCTATTAAACCGAGTATAGGTTACTGGCCGTCTTCTTATCACCAGTGTCGAGGTTGGGAGACTACTCTCTCCCGTCTTCGCATTGGCCCATACTCGTCTTACTCATGGATATCTCATGGAGAGGCGATTTGCTCCTCTCTGTGAGAATTGCCAAGCTCCATTATCAGTCAGCCACATTCTGTTGGACTGCCCACTTTATCAACGAGCACGCAGAATTTACCTCTGTCGTCGTCTTCGCCCCGCTGCTCTCTTCTTTACTTTCCCTTCTCGCTGATGGACCCACCTTTCATCCGGACTCTCTCATTGACTTTTTGACAACGACTGACTTACTTCACAAATTCTGATACTTTCAGCCCTTTCTACTTGAATCTCTTGCTACCCTCTACCCCCGTACTATCCCCTGCCCCGCTGTTTTCTGTAACCTGCTGATCATCCCCCCTCCCTTCTGCCATCCAATTCCCTTGCTTCCTTCCCTACCCTGCAGCGCTGTATAGCCCTTGTGGCTTAGCGCTTCTTTTTGATTATAATAATAATAATAATACAGATACTTGTGTAGACATGGACAACATTCTACAGATACTTGTGTAGACATGGACAACATTCTACAAATACTTGTGTAGACATGGACAACATTCTACAGATACTTGTGTACACATGGACAACATTCTACAGATACTTGTGTAGACATGGACAACATTCTACAGTTACTTGTGTAGACATGGACAACATTCTACAGTTACTTGTGTAGACATGGACAACATTCTACAGATACTTGTGTAGACATGGACAGTGAAGCTCCAGCATGTGATTCAGACGCAGCCAAGTGGTTTCCTGTCAGTGAAAACCATGTGTACTTTTGGTCAGCTACCACCATAGATACCGTAAGCTTGACACCAAAGATATAAATAAATACACATCCGTAATTATTATAGTGTAGATGGAATATATTCCAAACTGAAAATTAAACTCAATAAAATTGAGAAAAATAAATCGGACTTCCTCGAAACCCAACTTTTTTTTTTTTCGAAAACTGCTGTTTATCATTCTAGTTCACTTATTTGTAATTTAATTTCCATGTTGAGAGCCCCCACCCCCAGGTCTAAATCCGGCCCTGATCAAAACTAAGCACTAAACCCACACGAGATGCCAAATACGTCAGCCCAACTTCAAGAAGACTGTTTTCAACACGAGTCAATGGACATTGTTCATTAGAATTACGAATATGTGACCAACGAGTGTCTTTGGTCTAGTGTCCAGGGCGGTTCAAATATGAAGGTTCATGCCACATTAACACAGTAACAAGACTGACACAGTCCCTTAATAATTACCAAGTGACAACCATCCCCCTACCTACCTACACCCCTCCCCATCACCCACCCACCAGTAACAACTAACTACTCACCCCCAAACCCCTCCACCAGCAGCCAACCCTCGACCCGTTCCCTAACGACCTTCCCCCCTCCCCACAAACTACTGACGTCATCACCCCCCTCCTCCAGGTCAATGGCGCCATTTAGCCATAGAGGTCAAGAATAGTGGCGCCACTAGTCACTCCTCTACCATCCACCACACCAACAACACCTCCAGCTCTTCCAGTTCCATCAACCTGTGGTAATTTAAACTTTAATTACTATAATTTCATGGTAATTTTTGATAGATTAGACTTGAAAATATTTTAGCAATTTTTGTCTACAAACCGTTGAAAGAAACATTCTAAATAGATAGTAAGATTTCAAACTATTGCTTACTGCAGTTCATGAATAGTAATGTTCGTACGTTTATCTTTGCAGATAGTTTTTGGGGTGTTGCTGCTGGTGATGACATCTCTGAAGACTTGCAGCTGCCCACCACACGGACTACACCACACAGCAGCTGCCCACCACACGGACTACACCACACAGCAGCTGCCCACCACACGGACTACACCACACAGCAGCTGCCCACAACATGCGGACTACCACCACACAGCAGCTGCCCACCACAACTGCCTTCACACAGCAGCTGCCACACACGGACTTCACCACACTGCAGCTGCCAAAAATGCAGAATCTCGTCAACCTAAAGATCTCGACTGACTTAAAAAGCGTTAATTTCAAATGTAATAAAAATATAATCACCAGTAATATTATGGAACACCACACAAAGGTGTTCAAGGAACACAAATTCTTTGGGTAGTTTGGGTTTAAAGGGGCGTTTCGATAAGGACATGCCTTGTATGGGCCTGTTGGCATTCTGCAGTGTTCCTCCCATTCTTATGTTGTTATAAAAATGAACTAACTGAGGACTAAGCCTCAACTGCTGCATTGTCAGCAGGACAAATTCACACAATTCGAGGCTTTAGATCGGGGAAAAAAAAAAAAAAAAAAATATTACACTACCCCAACCTCTACTAACAATAGTAGTAATGAGGCGGACAGCCTAATACTGCATCATTAGTAGTTTGAGGGATGATACATTTCTCAAATATTTCTTGACAAAGCGTGCGACCAGTCAGGTACAAAAACTGAGGAGTGGACAATCTTCACGGAAAACACTCCCGGCAGTGCACAACCGTCGTATTATCACTGGCTATTTGTGATCACCTCTTGTTCTCCTGTGTTTCTGTCTTGTCGGAGGATTCTGCAGAAATTAAAGTTGGAGGGATCTCCGTAATGTTTATTATAAGTTCCTATAATTTAAAGTATAATAGCCAACCTACTCGTCTCCTAAATGAAAAGTTACATAAGACATAGAAAGGAGAGAACACCTGCAGCAGGCTGTTTGGCCCATACTAGGCAGGTCCTTTACAATACATCCCACTAACAAAAATTTGACCTACCCAATTTTCAATGCTACCCAAGTAATAGCTCTGATGTGCAAGTCCCACCTCAAATTCCAAACCATCTTACTCATGTATCTTATCCAACCTAAATTTGAAATACCAAAGTCCTAGCGCAATAACCAACTAGGTAGACTGTTCCACTCTCAACTACCCTATTTCCAACAAACCAATACTTTCCATATGTCCTTTCTAATCTAACTTATCTAATTTAAATCCTTTACTGCGGGGTTCTCTCTTGGAGAGATATCCTCAAGACCTTGTTAATATCCCTTTATTTAATAATATCTTTCCCACTTATACACTTCGATTCGGTTTCCCTCATTCTTCGTCTAACAAGTGAATGTAACTTAAGAGTCTTCAATCTTTCTTCATAAGGAAGATTTCTAATGCTATTTATTAATTGAGTCATCCCTATGCTGAATGTTTTGCTAAACGAATTAAGTCCCATTCTGTAATATGGAACCAGAATGAGCTGCATAATCTAGTGGGCTTACTAATGAAGTATAAATGCTGCAGTATGACCTCTGGGACTTCTGTTGCTTACACTTCTTGTTATAAATCCCAGTAATTATTTGCCTTATTACGTACGCTTATGCATTCTGTCTTGGTTTAAGGTTACTGATTACCATACCCAAGTCCTTTTCGCAATCTGGATGGTTAAGTTCTACTTATTTAACTTATAAGTTGCTTAGGGTATGGACATCCGAGCTTCCGGACCTTGCCCCCATTTATCTACATTGAACTGCCATCTGCCACTTTTCTGACAAGAGTTAGTGTTAGTCTTTTTCTACTCTGAAGTTCCCTAACATCTACGTTTGAATCAATTATCCTACTATCTTCGTGTCATACGGCGAATTTGCTTCATATCACTAGTAATTCCTTCATCAAGATCATTGATATATTTATATACAACAAGGGCCCAAGACTGATCACCTGTGGAACGCCACTTGTTACTGATCCCCACTCGGATTTAACCCATTTATGGACAACTCTTTGCTTCCTGTCTGTGAGCCATGATTCGATCCACGAGAGCACCCTTTCCCCCCTTGCCTGAGCTGATACCTTTATTCAAAAAGTCTTTGGTGCGGAACTCTATCAATGCTTACTAAATCTAAGTAAATAATATAATATTCTTTTTCGTGGTCAACAGCCTCAAAAGTTTACTGAAGAAAGTTAATAAATTAGTTAGACAAGACCGGCCACTCCTTGTGAATCCATGCTGAGTAATCATTAACTAAGCTTTGCTTATCGAGATGGCTTCTTTATAATTCAGATATAATTTACTATAGTAAATGTGCCTTACAATTGAGGTTCAGGCTTATTGGGCGGTTAATTTGACTGGTAACGACTTGGTCCCCTGTTTTAAAAATAGGAATTACTTTAGCCATCTTCCAACCATATCAGAATCTGCAATACTGTTTGAAGAGATATAATAAAATTTTAGTTTATTGGTTCACATGACTTCCATTTTGCATTCCTTTTGAACCCTTGAAAAAAAACTCATCCCTGGACCCGGTTGACTTATTTTGCTTCAGTCTGTCTATCCTGCTTCACAAACATTTCTCTAGTGACTGTGATATTACATAATTTATCTTCTTCTAAATCCACTATAAAAATTAAATTTTACCGGAATATTATTAGTGTCTTCCTGTGTAAAAACCGAGAGAAAATAATTATTTAAAATTCGAGCACATTTCATTCTCTTTGTCAGTAAGATGCCCATATTTTTTTTAAAGGGGGACCTATCTTATCTCTGACTTTTTGTTCATAGACCTGGAAAAAACTTTTTGGGTTAGTTTTTAGAATCCCTAGCAACTTTAATTTCATAGTCCCTTTTAGCTTTTCTATCCCCTTTTTAATGTCCCTCTTAATGTCAATATACTGATTCATAAATGACCCTCCCCTCTTTTGATACGCCTATAAATTCCTTTCTTATGCCCTAGTAGATATTTCAGCCTATTATTCATCCATTTTGGGTCATTTCTATTTGATCTTATTTCCTTATAAGGGATAAACGTTCTTTGAGCGCATGTATTGTGTTCAGAAAACTGTCATATTGATAGCTCTCTTCGTTACCCCAGTCAAAAGATGATAAGTGTTCTCTAAGCCCATCGTAATCTGCTAAGCGAAAATTTTGGGACTGTTACTGAGTTATCCCTACTATCATACTTCCATTCAATTCTGCATGTAATTGATTTGTGGTCGCTAGCACCCATTTTCCTCTGAAATTTTCTAAATTATTAACAAGGGATTCATTGTTTGCCAGAACTAAGTCAAGCAGGTTAATTACCCCTTGTAGGTTCTGTCACAAACTGCTTAAAAAAAACAATCCTGAACTACTTCTAAGAAATCTTTATGATTCTAAATTCCCCAGTCAAGAAATTCCAATCAATATGACTAAAGTTAAAGTCTCCTAGAATTACTACATTATCGTGCCTTGTGGCCCTAACAATTTCTCCCATAGTAGTCTCCCCTGGTCCCTATCTAAATTTGGGGGACGGTATATCACACCTAAAATTAATTTTTCATGCCCCTCTGAAAATTCTACCCAAAAACAGACTCTGTATGTGTTACTTCAGACTAATACCCGTTTTTTATGCAACAGTTCAAGCGATCTCGGACATACAATGCCACCCCACTCCCTTCCCATACTTCTATCTACTTGGAACAATTTAAACCCTGAATTGACATTCTGCAGGCATGTCCCGACTTTTAAATTTAAAAACCACGTCTCAGTAATGGAAAATACATCTATGTTACCTGCACTGGCAACTATCTCAACTCGTCCATCTTATTCCTAGCACTGCGACTTTTTGTGTAATAAATTTTTAAATGACCCTCCTATCTCTTTACCCTTCCTGCCCTTTTCTGTTATTCCACTAAACCTATTACTGTCATTGTCAATTTGTGCCACTGGCTTTCCAATATCCTCCTCATTTTGCCTATTTCTAGTTCTCCTAGTACTCATGTTTACTACCCCGCGACTTCACAGTTTTCCCGCCAAAACCCATACCACTAACTATTTTCCCAGTTTAAAGACCTAACAGCTCCTCCACTGCGTTGGCCAGTGCTCCCACCCCACACCTAGACAAGTGAACCCCATCCCTGGCATACATGTCATTTCTGCCATAGAAGAGGTCCCATTTGTCAATGAATGTTTTCCGCATTTTCCCTTACAGTATTTGTCCACCAGCAATTGACACCAAAATTTCCTGGACAACCATTCATTTCCAACTCCTCTCCTTGGGAAAATGCCACATATGAAGGTTTCCCACCCTTCTTCCTAATTATCTCTATGCTGACCTATACCTGCTAATCAGGTCCTCACTCCTACGTCTGCCAACATCGTTGCCTCCAGCACTGAGACGATAATAGGATGCTCCCAATTTCCTCTCATGATGGGCATCCAGACGGCTAACAATATCCTTCATCCCGCCCCAGGAAAACATACTCTCTGCCTCCTATCCTGTCCCAAACAAATGCCCTATCCATTCCCTAATCGGTTTTCCCCCAACAACAAAATGTTTTTCCCTTTCCCGGGCGTGCCCGTAGTGAGCCCCGAGTAGTCGACCACATTCCCGGTACTTTACACCACTTGTAAAATTCGCATGACGTTTCGATGGTCTTCGGGGTTTCAGGGATGTCTCACCCGTCTGCCAAGTTTCCCTTGGTGCTCGTTTGGCTTTCCCAGTAGAACCCACATTCGTCAGGTACACCGAAAATGAGTTGGAAGTTTCCACGAGTTTCGGTTTCTCTTGTTTCTGCCTCTCCAACCGTTTTCTTAATTTCAGTTTGGCCCCATGTTGCCCGGCCACTGACCAAGCTCCCCTTTTAAACCCTGGGCTCACAACATGGATTACTACAAAACCTTTTGTTCTCCCCTTTAAAACCCGTATTCCAGTTTACAACTCTATTCTTCTCTCGGGCTGCTGGTTAAATGCTCAAAGAGGGCATCCTGGTTCGATTCACAGAGAGCAACAAACGGTTTTTCACAGAGCTAAGTACACGCACCCACTAAAAGTCCCCACGAGAAGTACAGTCACCCCCAAAAGCTAAGTACACGCCCCACGTACTAAGTACACGCCCACCACGTCACACTTTCAACTTGCACTACTATTCTCTGAATCAAACCATTGACTTTCACGACTTGCCCCCCGAGTTTTTTACCGTTTTTTCCCTCCCCCTTTTTCAACTATTTTACATACGTACATTTTTCCCATAATAATAATATATATATTCCTGGGGTTACACACTTGGGGGAAATTTTAGGAAATCGGGTTTGTCCGAGGAAGGGGAGGGTACTTGATTGGTTTTTTTAAAAACCCTTCATAGTACAAAACAACCCCTTTGAAGACATCAATGTAATACAAGGGTAATGATTCTAACATTGTATTTCCCCCACGCTTCCATGTCCCTCATAGCAACAGACAAAACCATCAGATTCCTCCCCAGCTGCCGGTGAGGGGGCTTTTGCTACTCCTCTCTGACACCAAGTGCTACCAGCTGTCACAATGGGGGTTGGGGGTGCAACCAAATTAACACTGTGGCATAGAATTTACTGAGAGGTAAAATCAATCAAGATTCGGCGTTGACTTGTTGCCCCTGATTATTCGAGAGAACATAGGGTTTGGGATTGCGCCCTTTTTTGGTGTACCCTTTAAATGGAAACTACCGAATTTCGTGAAATGCTGTCACACACGTGTAGAGGATCTACTTGCTCAATATCAGGGTTGCTATCGAGGTTAACGGGCACCCGTAAAGATGGTCGGTTTCGAGTCAATTTACGTAGTAAAGTTTTAATGTCCTTTCGAGGCAAATAAAAGGCCTACGTAGGTGTTTGGGAAGTTTGGAACGTACAGTGTCAAAAACAAGTGGACGGCAGGGGCTTAGGGGGTTATCCGAAGGTATTTTTTAACCTAAAGATGACTCTAGGAAACCCTTTACCTTTTGTGTTCTTAAAAAGAATTTAGGACACAAATACTCGAAAATACGCTGGCCAACGAGAACCGTAGACTGTGTGAGGGTTTAGATCAATAGCGGCGAATGTGGGGGCGGAGGACTGGCCAGGGAATACCAAGAAGTGACTTTACGAGGCGAGGACCTACATGACAGTCAAACCCCCAGGAGGGCGAAGCGTGGTTTTTTGGGTGGGGAAGGGGGGAAAAAGCAACGTGAGGGGGAGCATGGGGGTGCAGTGCAGCAATTGAGGGGGCCCTGAGGATGTGACCCAAAGGGGCGGAAAAGGACGTACCAAATGACGTAGAAATTGACGTCGTGCTTGAGACATTTTTTGCGGGAGATGTTCCCTAAATGGAGGAACCTTGACGAGGAAAACGACGGGAGACCAGGTACAGGAAAGGGAAAGCGGGGGTCTGAAAAAAAGGGAATGTAATTCGGCTTGGCCAAGTGGAAAAGGGGAAAATGAGGTGATAGAGGTGGGTGCAAAATGAGGAAGGTCAGGAGACTAGCAGGGGGAAAGAGGAAGTGTCGAGGAAGCGGGCACTTACTTTGACTCGGATGACGCCTCACTCCACAAAAAGACCAGGGAAAAAGGGGGGGATTGAAGGGTGTGTAGAGGCACAGGAAAAAAAAACGCCAGCAAGGGGGGGGGAGGGAGGGATGGGTGAGTCCCAAAAGGACGGTGTGTATGGGTTACGACAGGGAAAAATTGGTGGGGAAAAGTGGTGGAAAATAAGCGGCCAAAGGGTTGTTAAAATTAATGTTAAGGGTTTATGTAAAAGCGGTAAGGGTAGGTTGCGAGGACTGCTGTACGTTACAAGGTGATGTTCCCTTTTAACAAGAGCATAACCTAAAAATAAAAATTGCGGAGGTGGAGGATAAGGGTTTTTTGAACTCCAAACACACTTTTAAAAGGTGAGTTGTTTTAATTTCGTGGGGAAGCCCTTTTTGTTTTTCAAAGGTTTGGGGGGGGGGTGAGGGGAAGAAAATGAAGTGGAGGGGTGGGGATCGTAACGGTTCCTTTTTTGAGTGTACCCGGCGGAGAACGATGCGGGGGTTTAAAATGGGCATTTTAAGGGATGTTTGGGTGTATTTCTGAGAGCACTGCCCAGGGTTGCTTTGATTGGGGGAAATTTGGAATTGTAAAATTTTCGGAATTTGATGTATGCCACGGGGGCGGGATATTTTTCAAACGTGTTGCAAACCCTGTTAAAATTTTGGGGTACGAGAGCTTTTTGGGGTGGAATGGAAAGGCAAATCGTATTAAGGGGGATACGCAGCGACTGGTGATCAAAATTAACGCAAGGGGTTTCATGGAGTCTTTTAAAACTAAGAACAATTTTTCAGTAAAGGGGGCATGGTGGGGGGGGTAGCATGGGATTTAGTAAAACTTTTTGAAAGCACTGGAAATTAAACACCGACCCTTGAGGAGAGGAAAGGGAGGGGTTTTTGCTTCGCTGTGGAGGAAGCTAAGTGAGGGGGAAAAAAGGGTTGATAATGTTTTTACGTTGGTGGACAGTGGGGCCCAAAGGGGAAGGATTCTAGGTTTTACTGGGTGGGGAAGGGGATAAATCGATGAAAAAAATGGTTTAACAAATTTTTTGGGAAAGTAAATAGGATATACATGAACAAGTAGTAGTGGGGGGGGTATTCCAAACAGAGCAATAATGATCTGAAGAGCGGTAAGAGAAGTGCGGGAGGAGAGATTTCAGCTGCGGGTGCGGCGGGTGTGGGGGGAATGCTTTGGGGGACAACCATCGCAGTGTGTTGAGGAACAACGCAGAGGAGAACAGCGACCACAATAGCAGATTTGGAAGTGCCAGAGGTGAAAGGTTTGGGGAGGGGCAGGTTTAAAAACAACGGGGGTGTGAGTTGTTGGGGTGCGGGGTTTGGGCATTATTGGAAAAGAAAGGGGTTAATAGGGGGGTTTTATGGGGTGTGCTGTAACCCGTAGCTCTGGGGGTAAGGACAGGGAAACTTTGGGGGGTGAGATTAAGAGGGGAAAGGAGGCGCTTGTGACATGTGCAGAGGCAAAGCACCGGGTATTGAGGACTACCAAATGAATTTTACTTAAAACATTGGGATCTGTTAAGGGGGTTTTTTTAACCTGTTCAATAGAAGAAAGATGGGGGAGAATTGGCGAAAGCAAAGTACAGGGGGCTAGTGCTTGTCCCAAGGGGAAAGGGCAAGGGACATTAAGGGTTTAAAAGAGCGATTACCTATGTTGCGGATAAAAAATTGTTCGCAAGATTTTGGGGAATAGGGTTAAAAAAGTTATGGGGGTTTTTGTTTCAAAAGGGCAACTAGGGGGCCAGACGGGGCGATGGAAAGGGGCACAGAATTCTAAAGGGTTTGTTGAATTTTGAGGGGGGCCGGGAAAAGGGGGGTATGGGGGCGTTGATTGGCAGGGGGGCTTAGATCAGTGGGAAAAGGGGGGTTTAAGACGACCCTTTAAAAAACAAGGTTTTGGGGGTGAGATTGTGGGGTGGGTTGAAACGTTTATAAAGGGGGGAAAAACGAGAATTCGACAAGGACGTGTGGGAGGTGTGGTGAACATGGAAAGGGGGGTTTAGGGAGGGTTCCCCTACAAGTTTTATTTGCATGTGTGCAAGATCCCTTTTATAGGTTGGTTGAACCAAATGTGTGGTGGGGGGGGGGCCCAGGGGGGGCTTTTATTAGGCATCATGTGGTAGGTTTCTGGGGACACACACTCCTAGTCCGGAAGGGAAAAAGATTGGGAGGTTGGGAGGGGGGGTTGCTGTTTGGAGGGCGCAGGAGACGGTAAACGTTAAAAACAAAATATGGGGGTAGGGGAGTGGAGAAAGGTTTTATTGGGCGGATGTGGTGAGAAAGGGAGGAAGGGCAGTATTAATATTGGCTTTCGTATAGAGCGACCAACGGGGGGCTAGGGAGGCGAATTCGTTGAGAATGGGGAAGCGTGAACAACGGTTGGGGAGTTCGGCCTTTTACTTTACATGTTGCAACGGGCGATTGTATTTTAAAGTATTGCTGTACAGTAAGGAGGGATTTCGCAGTTTTCCATTGCTGAGGGGTGGATTACTGATCCTTAGAAGTGTTTTTAGTTCTTTGGGGGTCAGATGTGAAGGATGGAGGGAGGTGGTGACTTTTTTCCGGGGAGGAAGGGAGGTTTAGGTCTTTGGACCCGGGGAAAGGGGGTGAAATGCATTTTTGTCAGGTGGGAGGGAAAAATTAGGGGGACAGAGGGGGGATGCATGCAAAAGGTTACATATATTTTGGGGGAAGTATGTGGGGGGGGAAAGGAGGGTTGAGATTTTGTTTAGGGCACTTTTGTGGCCGCGAGCCAGACAAAAATTTAAAATGAGGGATTTATACGAAATTGAGGGTAGAGGGAAAGGCCCCAGTTGAGGGGCTGTTCCCGATTATCATGGGGAGCTTATGGGTTTTTCGGTAAAATAAAATTTGGGCCCCGGGGCAAGAGACTGTTCAAAAATTTTAAAGGATTCGCCCCCGGGCATTCCTCAGAAACGACGTTGGTAGAGGAGGGTTGGGGTGGGTTATGTGGGGGTTGAAAACCCATCATTGGTATCTTTTGCGATTATTTGGGGGTTAGGGAATGGCTGGGAAAATGGTCGGAGGTGGAGGAATGGGGGGCAGTGTTGAGAGCGCTGGTCTTATATAGGGGGGGGGGGAGAAGTGGCCGGGGGTACTTTTAAAACGTGGGGGATTTCGGTACATATCGGGGGAATGGAAAGGGGGGGATAAGGGGAACAGGAAAAAGAGTTTTAGGGGAGGATTTTTTGAACAAAGAATAGGGAAACGGGGAATTTTTTGGGAGGAATGGGAGGGACTTTCATGAGGGTTACAGGTCCATAACTGTTGGGAGTTGCTAGAGTTTGAGGGGGGGGGGGGAAGTGGGTTTAGATTGTTGTGTAAAAAGCATTAGAAAAAAAAAAAGGGGGGGTACCAAAAGGGGTTTCCAAAAAAGAAAAAATGTTGGTTTTTGGTGGGGCTGTGGCGTGGGTGAGTGAAAGTGCAAGAGGAACTTTTTGGGGTAATTGGGGGGGTGCGGGAGTTCGTTCATATTCTTAGTAGTTTTTTAATATTGTTAATTAATGCCTTTTGTTTTAAGGGTATGAGTACATAAGATACATCTGGAATGCTGCATGGGGCAGCAATAAATTTTGGATTTTACTCCCATTGTAAACTAATTTTTTTAAAGATAAATATCAAATTGTAATATAAAAATTTAGCAGAGCCCGGGGTTTTTTTCCCCTACGTAGATTGTTATTGTTTTTAATTTAAATTTCTTAAGTTTAATTTAGTATGGTTTTTTTTATAAGTTACATAAACAAAGGTGAAATCTGTAATTTTTTTGAGCTGGGGGAAATAGGGGGGGGGTTTATACTGCTTCATTTTTTGGGTATTAATTATTTTGTGTGGATATTGAAAATTAGCAGTTGGGAAGGGTCAGAGGATTCTTTTTTTGTATTTCTTGAATGTTATATTTTTAGTAAAAAAATTTTTTATATGGCAGTATTCCCTATCACTGCAAACATATTAATGCAATTGCAGGTTAAAAAATTGATGAATTTATATTGTCGTCGTGCTCTCTACTGTATGCTTTTGTTAATGTATTGATGTTTTAAAAAAAATAAAAAAAAAAACAAAACCCTCATTTTTGGGTTATCTAACCAGCTGGAGACCCCCCGATCTAGTTTCCCAACGGCACTACTGAGCAGCCTGGGGTGGAAAAAATGGTATAAAATACCGACCAAGGGAAAAATAAAAACCCAAAAGCGTATAAAGTATCCTTTTTTGCTACGTTTCGCCCACACATGGGCTTTTTCAATCACAAAAAAACTGTTTGTTTTGTTGTGACTTGAAAAAGCCCACTTGTGGCGAAACTAGTCAATAAAGGATCACATTATACTGCTTTGTGTTTATTTGCCTTTTAGCTAGCCGAATCATAACCACCTTACCGCCATTTTTTGGCTGATCCTACACAACCGAGGGCCAAAACATTCAAACCCCCCCCCCCACTTTTCACCCTATTTCTTGGGGTTTCTAACCCCGAGGATTAACGATCCACACCCCAATACATTTAAATCACCCCCCCCCCCCAAAATATACTAATCAGCAACAGATGTTATTTAATCCTTTCTGCGACTACCCCTTCAGATCTAGAGGTTTTCATTTTTTTTCATCATTAACGCGCTGCCAAAAGTGTTACACTCATACTTTCAACTAAAACCAAGCAATTCTGAACGCTAATACTTTTTTAAGAATAAAGACCTGAACGTCGCTGAATTTTCCAAAAAGAGAAATTGTGTCAACTCAATTAATCAAAATTTTACTCTACCAGTTTGGCCAAAGGCATAAAAAACGTAGAACACCCACCACAACCACTACCCAAAGCCCGGAACCCACCAAAATCCCACGGAAACCACGAGCAATAACAGACTGCAGACAGCTACTGAAGGTCGTTGGGGGGTTTTCCCAGGCCTAGAGTTCTACGTAATCTATGCCTTCAGGGGAGATTACTCTCCCCTGCTATATGCATTCATAATGCATATAGCAGATTCTCCAGTTCTATTCTTAACCTAACTACCTAAATGTATAAAACTACTTACAACACACTTATGGAAACCAACAATGGAGAAGCAATTAAGAGACGATCTTCTGGTTTCTCTTGGACGAGTATCAAGCCACACCTAGGGTTAAAAAGTATAATAGACCACAAGACAGGTCGTAAAAAAAAAAAAAAAAAAACATGAAAGGGGAGGTTGAAATTACGAAGGACGTCAGGCGACCAAGTTTCAAAAAACAGTAAGAACATAAGAACGAAGGAACACTGCAGAAGGCCTACTGGCCCATGCGAGACAGGTCCAAGTCTCCTACCGGCTTAAGCCAATGCACCCAACCTAGTCAGGTCAGGTCACATTGACTTAAGGGAGGAACACGGCAACCGACCTGGTAGCACAAGCTATGAGGTCCAACTCACGCCCACCCACATCCACTCATGTATTTATCCAACCTATTTTTAAAGCTACACAACGTTTTTGGCCTCTATAACTGTACTCGGGAGTTTGTTCCACTCATCCATAACTCTATTACCAAACCAGTACTTTCCTATATCCTTCCTGAATCTGAATTTTTCCAACTTAAAACCATTGCTGCGAGTCCTGTCTAGGCTAGATATTTTCAGCACACTATTTACATCCCCTTTTTTATTCCTGTCTTCCATTTATACACCTCAATCATATCCCCCCTAATTCTACGTCTTTCTAGAGAGTGCAGATTCAGGGCCCTTAGTCTATCCTCATAGGGAAGGTTTCTGATACATGGGATCAACTTTGTCATCCTCCTTTGTACATTTTCCAGAGAATTTATATCCATTCTGTAATACGGTGACCAAAACTGTGCAGCATAATCTAAATGAGGCCTAACCAAGGATGTATAGAGTTGAAGAACAACCTGAGGACTCCTATTATTTATGCTTCTTGATATGAAGCCAAGGATTCTATTATCTTTATTGCAAACACTTATGCACTGTTGTCTTGGTTTCAGATTACTGCTAACCAAACTCCTAAATCTTTTTCGCAATCCGTAAATTAAGATCTACATTATTTAGTTTATATGTGGCATGGTTATTGTCCTGTCCAACATTTAGAACTTTGCATTTGTCCCATATTAAACTGCATCTGCCACCTTCTCCGACCACTGCATCAGTCTATTCAAATCTTCCCGGAGTGCTCTAATGTCCTCGCCAGAATGAATTCGAAAGGCCTATTTTGGTGTCTCGGCAAACTTGCAGATGTCGCTCTTTATGCCCTCATCATGTCGTTTATGTAGATTGTGAACAGCAGGGGCCCAACACTGACCCCTGTGGAACACCGCTCGTGACGCTTCTCCACTCTGATTCTCCCCATTTATGCAAACTCTCTGCTGCCTATTTGTCAACCATGCCTCTATCCAGGAAAAAATTTCTCCTCCTATTCCATGTGCTTTAATTTTCCTCAATAGTCTCTGATGTGGGACCCTGATCAACGAGGCTGTTACTGCTGGCCGCACGTAATCCAACGTACGAACCACAGCCCGGCTGATCCGGCACCATCTTTAGGTATCTGTCCAGCCCCTCTTGAAGACAACCAGGGGTCTTCCCGTAATGCCCCTTATTGCCGGTGGGAGGCTGTTGAACAGTCTTGGGCCCCGGACACTTACTGCGTTTTCTCTTAGTGTACTTTTCACTGAGGGTATGTTGCATCACCTGCCAAGTCTTTTGCTTTCGTATGGAGTGATTGCTGTGTGCATATTAGGGACCAGTCCCTCCAGAATCTTCCAGGTGTAGATTATGATATATATCTCTCGCCTGCGCTCTAGTGAGTACAAGTCAAGTGCTTCCAGGCGCTCCCAGTAGTTAAGGTGTTTGATGGTACTTATACATGCAGTAAAGGTTCTCTGCACATTCTCCAGCTCTGTAATTTCACCTGCCCTGAATGGGGATGTTAATGTACAGCAGTATTCCAGCCTAGAAAGAATAAGTGATTTAAAAAGGATCATCACTGGCTTAGCATCTCTTGTCTTGAATGTTCTCATTATCCATCCTATCAGTTTCCTAGCAGATGTGATAGTGGCATTGTTGTGATCCTTGAAGGTGAGATCCTCTGACATTACCACTCCCAGGTCTCTCACATTACTTTTCCTCTCTATTGTGTGATTGGAGTTTGTAGTATACTCAGTTCGTTATTATTTCCTCCAGTTTTCCATAACGGAGTAGTTGGAATTTGTCTTCATTGAACATCATATTGTTCTCTGTTGCCCATTGGAAAACTTGGTTTACATCTTCTTGGAGGTTAACAGTGTCCTCAATGGATGACACTCTCATGCAGATCCTAGTATCGTCTGCAAAAGATGATACAGCGCTGTGGTTTACATCTCTGTCTATGTCTGATATGAGAATAAGGAACAGATAGGTGCGAGTACTGTGCCTTGTGGACAGAGCTCTTCACTATGGCAGCGTCTGATTTAACTGTTTACCAATACTCTTTGTGTGCGATTAGTTAGAAAGTTGAAGATCCATCTGCCTACTTTGCCGGTTATCCCTTTAGCACGCATTTTGTGTGCTATTACACTATGGTCGCACTTGTCAAAGGCTTTTGCAAAGTCTGTGTATACTACACCCGCATTTTGTTTGCTTTCCAGTGCATCTAGGACCATATCATAGTGGTCAAGCAGTTGCGAAAGGCAGGAGCGACCTGCTCTGAAACCATGTTGCCCTGGGTTGTGCAATTTTTGGGAGTCCAGGTGGTTTGCTATCCTGCTTCTTAGAACTCTTTCAAAGATTTTTATGATGTGGGACGTTAAAGCTATTGGTCTATAGTTCTTAGCTACTGCTTTGCTGCCACCTTTATGGAGTGGGGCTATATCTGTTGTTTTTAGTGACTGTGGAATCTCTCTTGTGTCTAAGCTCCTTCTCCATAGTATACTTAGGGCCCATGAGGGGTTTCTTGCAGTTTTTAATGAACACCGAGTTCCACGAGTCTGGGCCTGGGGCTGAGTGCATGGGCATGTCGTCGATGGCTTTCTCAAAGTCTAGTGGAGTTAGAGTTATGTTATAAATCTGGCCTACATTTGCAGGGTTTTGAGGCTCATTCATGAAAAAAATTGCTTGGATCATCTATCTTTAAACTGGTTAGTGGCTCACTGAACACTGAGTCATACTGCAATTTCAGTATCTCGCTCATTTCTTTGTCGTCGTCAGTGTAGGATCCATCTTGTCTGAGCAGGGACCCTATACTAGAAGAGGCTTCTTACTTTTTTTTTGGCGTATGAAAAGAAATATTTCGAATTTCTTTCAATTTCATTAATCGCTTTTAGCTCCTCTTGCCTCTCCTGGATCCTGTACGAGTCCTTTAACTTCAACTCAATATTTTCCACTTCCCTGGTTAGCACTACCTTCCGTGTATCAGATAATCTGGTAGTCAGTCTAGCAGTAAACCCTGCTAGTAGTGGAGGTAATAGTAACAGTAATAGTGAATCTTTTCTGCCTACCAACACTTCACTTCAGATCAGAGATTTTCATTTTCATCATTAACGTACTGCTGCCAAAAGAGTTACACTTCACCACTTACAAACTATCAAACCAACTGCAATTCTGAACGCTAATACTTTCTAAGAATATAAGACCTGAACGTCGTTGAAATTTTCCAAAATGATGAAATTGTGTCAACTCAATGAATCAATATTTAACTTTACACAGTTTGGCCAAAGGCATAAAAAACGTAGAACACCCACCACAACCACTACCCAAAGCCCGGAACCCACCAAAATCCCCACGGAAACCACAAGCAATAACAGACTGCAGACAGCTACTGAAGGTCGTTGGTGGGTTCCCAGGCCTACAGTTCTACGTAATCTATGCCTTCAGGGGAGATTACTCTCCCCTGCTATATGCATTCATAATGCATATAGCAGATTCTCCAGTTCTATTCTTAACCTAACTACCTAAATGTATAAAACTACTTACAACACACTTATGGAAACCAACAATGGAGAAGCAATTAAGAGACGATCTTCTGGTTTCTCTTGGACGAGTATCAAGCCACACCTAGGGTTAAAAAGTATAATAGACCACAAGACAGGTCGTGTGGAAAATTACATTTAGCTGAATGTATCATTATGTACATAACAGTAAATGAACAAAGATAATTATTATTTATCAGTTAGACAAGTAGGAATTTGGGACACCTAGGTCGCAAAAAATGTCCCCCTTCGATACCTACCACTGTCATAACCACAAGTTGCTCTGGACCTATTAATTATAAATGAAAGATACATCACCAGGAATTCTGGTAAATATATAAATTTGTGGACTGTATATTAAAAGTAAAAAATTATATAATAATATTATATATATAAATATATATATATATATATATATATAAAATATATATATTTTATATATATATATATATATATATATATTATATATATATATATAATATATATATATATATATATATATATACATTTATATAACAGAAGGAGAATATATCTTAATCATAACACTCACCAATTTGACTGGAGATTAATGTGTCATGTACAGGACCCCCCCCCCTTTTGCCTACATTTATGAAAAATTTACTGGCCAGAATTTAAACATAAATTAAACAGCTTATCTGAGGTTCCTGGAGTTGTCCTGTCCTGTCGCCTGATACTCAAATTATGCAGGAATGCACATCCAACAAGTTAGGCTCCTATTTGAGAGGTGTCAGCCCAAATTTAACCTCTAGAGCACGAAAAATTCTTCCCATTACTAATGTCTGTTACTCAATTCAAAACCAAAAATGGCGACTCTCTTCTGCGCAGGCGCAGCTTCCCATTTTTTATGACAAATTTTATTAAATACAGTATGACCATCTATTTACATATAACTACTGCATTTCTGGAAAATATATACAGTATTTTCCACAGGTCGCAAAAAAAAACATGAAAGGGGAGGGTGAAATTACAAAGGACGTCAGATGACCAAGGTTCAAAAAACAGTAGCAGTGGTACAGACAGCAGCAGTAAAAGCAGTAGTAATAACAACAAAAGTAGTGTAGGTAGTACTGGTAAGATTTGCGGTAATACCAATGGTGGTAGTGATAATGCTAATGGTGGTAGTGTTAGTACCGGCAATAATAGAAGTGCTGATAGTCAGTCTAGCAGTAAACCCTAGTAGTAGTGGAGGTAATAGTAACATTAATAGTAACAGTGAATCTTTTCTGCCTACTAACACTTCACTTCAGATCATAGGTTTTCATTTTCATCATTAACGTACTGGTGCCAAAAGCGTTACACTTCACCACTTACAAGCTATCAAACCAACTGCAATTCTGAACGCTAATATTTTCTAAGAATATAAGACCTGAACGTCGCTGAAATTTTCCAAAATGATGAAATTGTGTCAACTCAATGAATCAATATTTAACTTTACACAGTTTGGCCAAAGGCATAAAAAACGTAGAACACCCACCACAACCACTACCCAAAGCCCAGAACCCACCAAAATCCCCACGGAAACCACGAGCAATAACAAACTGCAGACAGCTACTGAAGGTCGTTGGTGGGTTCCAGGCTTACAGTTTCTACGTAATCTATGCCTTTCAGGGGAGATTACTCTCCCCTGCTATATGCATTCATAATGCATATAGCAGTTTCCCCTCCAGTTCCATCCCCTCCCTATCCTACTTAATACCACCTAATTCTAAAAAGTTTTTTTTGATAGAAACTAAATAATTGTTGCCCTACAAAGTTATATATACACACACAACTATGCACATACTCCAGGTATAGGCCTTAGTAATTTCCAGAGCAGTGACGGGGCTAAGGGAGGAGGAAGGGAAGTAAAGGTAAGATGAAAGGGGATCTGGGTAACATCAAGGGAGCTTATGTAAAATCAAAGGGGTCTAGGTAAGATCAAGGGGGGTTTACATAAGATCAAACGGGGTTTAGGTAAGATCAGCGGGTCTAGGTATGATCAAATGGGGTCTAGGTAAGATCAAGGGGATCTAGCTAAGATCAAGGGGGTCTAGATAAAATCAAGGAGGACTAGGTAAGATTAAGTTGGCCTAGGTAATATCAACGGGGTCTAGGTAAGATCAACGGGTCTAGGTAAGATCAACGGGGTCTAGGTAAGATCAACGGGGGCTAGGTAAGATCAACGGGTCTAGGTAAATCAAAGGGGTTAGGTAAGATCAACGGGGTCTAGGTAAGATCAACGGGGTCTAGGTAAGATCAACGGGGTCTAGGTAAGATCAACGGGGTCTAGGTAAGATCAACGGGGTCTAGGTAAGATCAACGGGGTCAGGTAAGATCAACGGGGTCTAGGTAAAATCAACGGGTCTAGGTAAGATCAACGGGGGCCCAGGTAAGATCAACGGGGGCTAGGTAAGATCAACGGGGTCTAGGTAAGATCAACGGGTCTAGGTAAGATCAAGGGGGTCTAGGTAAGATCAAGGGGGTCTAGGTAAGATCAACGGGGGTCTAGGTAAGATCAAAGGGGGCTAGGTAAGATCAACGGGGTCTAGGTAAGATCAACGGGGTCTAGGTAAGATCAACGGGGTCTAGGTAAGATCAACGGGGTCTAGGTAAGATCAACGGGGTCTAGGTAAGATCAACGGGGTCTAGGTGGGAGTAAGATCAACGGGGTCTAGGTAAGATCAACGGGGTCTAGGTAAGATCAACGGGGTCTAGGTAAGATCAACGGGGTCTAGGGAAGATCAACGGGGGGTAGGGAAGATCAACGGGTCTAGGTAAGATCAACGGGTCTAGGTAAGATCAACGGGGTCTAGGTAAGATCAACGGGTCTTTGGTAAGATCAACGGGGGCTAGGTAAGATCAACGGGGGTCTGGTAAGATCAACGGGGTCTAGGTAAGATCAACGGGGTCTAGGTAAGATCAAGGAGGACTAGGCAAGATCAAGGTGATCTGGGTAAGATCAAGGAGATCTGGGTAAGATCAAGGAGATCTGGGTAAGATCAAGGAGATCTGGGTAAGATCAAGGAGATCTGGGTAAGATCAAGGAGATCTGGGTAAGATCAAGGAGATCTGGGTAAGATCAAGGAGATCTGGGTAAGATCAAGGAGATCTGGGTAAGATCAAGGAGATCTGGGTAAGATCAAGGAGATCTGAGTAAGATCAAGGAGATCTGAGTAAGATCAAGGAGATCTGGGTAAGATCAAGGAGATCTGGGTAAGATCAAAGGGTGTCTAGATAAGATCGAGGGGGGTCTAGGTAAAATCAAAGAAGCGTCTAGGTAGGATCAAGAGGGGTTTAGGTAAGATCAAAGTTCAAAGGGTCTGGGTAACATCAAAGGAGTCAATGCAAGATCAAGGGGTCTAGGCAAGATCAACGGGGTCTAGGTATGATCAACGAAGGATCTACGTAAAATCACGGGTTTCTAGGTAAATGAAGGGGGGTTTAGGTAACATCAAGGTGGTTTTTGGCAAGATCAAGGAGGGTCTGGGTTACATCGAAAGGGTCTATGTAGGATCAAGGGGGGTGTAAGATCAAGATGGTTTAGGTAAGATCAAGGGGGGTATAAGATCAAGGGGGGTGTAAGATCAAGGGGGGTCTAGGCAAGATCAAGGAGGGGTCTAGGCAACTTCAAGGGGGTCTAGGTAAGATCATGGGGTCTAGGTAAGATCATGGGGTCTAGGTAAGATCAAGGGGGATTAGGCAAGATCAAAGGGGGGTTTAGGTAAGCTCAAAGGGGATCTAGGTAAGATCAAAGGGGATCTAGGTAAGATCAAGGGGGATCTAGGCAAGATCAAGGGGAATCTAGGCAAGATCAAGGGGGATCTAGGTCAAGATCAAGGGGGATCTAGGTAAGATCAAGGGGATCTAGGTAAGATAAGGGGGATCTAGGCAAGATCAAGGGGATCTAGGCAAGATCAAGGGGGATCTAGGTAAGATCAAGGGGGATCTAGGTAGATCAAGGGGGATTTAGGTAAGATCAAGGGGGATCTAGGTAAGATCAAGGGGATCTAGGTAAGATCAAGGGGGATCTAGGCAAGATCAAGGGGAATCTAGGCAAGATCAAGGGGGATCTAGGTAAGATCAAGGGGGATCTAGGTAAGATCAAAGGGGATCTAGGTAAGATCAAGGGGGATCTAGGCAAGATCAAGGGGGATCTAGGCAAGATCAAGGGGGATCTAGGTAAGATCAAGGGGGATCTAGGTAAGATCAAGGGGATTTAGGTAAGATCAAGGGGGATCTAGGTAAGATCAAGGGGATCTAGGCAAGATCAAGGGGGATCTAGGCAAGATCAAGGGGGATCTAGGCAAGATCAAGGGGGATCTAGGCAAGATCAAGGAGGATCTAGGTAAGATCAAGGAGGATCTAGGTAAGATCAAGGAGGATCTAGGTAAGATCAAGGGGGTCTAGGTAAGATCAAGGGGGTCTAGGTAAGATCAAAGGGGATCTAGGTAAGATCAAGGGAGATTAGGTAAGATCAAGGGGAATCTAGGTAAGATCAACGGGGATGTAGGTAAGATCAAGGGGGGATCTAGGTAAGATCAATGGGGGATCTAGGCAAGATCAAGGTGGATCTAGGTAAGATCAAGGGGATCTACGTAAGCTCAAGGGGGATCTAGGCAAGATCAAGGGGGATCTAGGCAAGATCAAGGGGGATCTAGGCAAGATCAAGGGGGTCTAGGTAAGATCAATGGGGGATCTAGGTAAGATCAAGGTGGATCTTGTTAAGATCAAGGGGGATCTAGGTAAGATCAAGGGGGATCTAGGTAAGATCAAGGGGATCTAGGTAAGCTCAAGGGGGATCTAGGTAAGATCATGGGGATCTAGGTAAGATCAAGGGGGATCTAGGCAAGATCAAGGGGGATCTAGGTAAGATCAATGGGGGATCTAGGTAAGATCAAGGTGGATCTTGTTAAGATCAAGGGGGATCTTGTTAAGATCAAGGGGGATCTAGGTAAGATCAAGGTGGATCTTGTTAAGATCAAGGGGGATCTAGGTAAGATCAAGGGGATCTAGGTAAGCTCAAGGGGGATCTAGGCAAGATCAAGGGGGATCTAGGCAAGATCAAGGGGGATCTAGGCAAGATCAATGGGGGATCTAGGTAAGATCAAATGGGGATCTAGGTAAGATCAAATGGGGATCTAGGTAAGATCAAGGGAGATTAGGTAAGATCAAGGGGTATCTAGGTAAGATCAAGGGGGATCTAGGTAAGATCAATGGGAATCTAGGTAAGATCAAGGGGGATCTAGGTAAGATCAAGGGGGATCTAGGTAAGATCAAGGAGGATCTAGGTAAGATCATGGGGGATCTAGGTAAGATCAAAGGGTCTACAAAGTCTCTAAATACACACTGTATAACCCGATTTCATAGCAAATGCTCCCTCCAAAGACGCTTTAATAGAGAGACTGGAGTCGTAAGCGCTAAAGATGTGGTTAATTCCACATTTCTGGGGAATTATTATTAATTTTTCCGGCTATAATATCTTCTGCCTAAGGTAAATTTATCCCGTCATGCGAAACTTAAACCTTGGTTGTGTAGGTTTAAAAATAGGTTAGACAAATGAGTGGTTGAGAGTTGGACTTGCCTAGCATGGGTCTATAGGCCTGCTTCAGTGCTCTTTTATTATGTCTTAATAATGATTATGCCTGATTTAATAGGCCTTCCTTACACCCGGCATCAAGACTTCTACCATTACCCTCACCACTAAACTATCTCAGTATAATTATTAACCCGGTAAATTAACACACTTACACCAAGTCAGGATGAGATCCATGACATTTTTATTAGGGTATTTATATTCACCCAGGATGCGCCCCGTACGGGTAGGCCTCCTTTATGTGAACAGTGCCAATGGATATAAGGGAACATGCCCACATGTGCCAGGGATCGAATCTGTTCTTCAGTCGAGGCCGCTACCAACTGAGCCATGATACAACACTTACACATTTCATCTCTGCTTCCTACAATCTTACAGGATGGATATTGACTAAAATATATTAAACTAAAACTTCATAAAATGTAGTCAGTCTTCACTTCTAAGCTTTACAACCCGTTTCTTCAATTATTTCCACTTCATTCAAGGTAACCTATAGAATACATTCCTTTATTTCCTGGCCAGAGATTTCATCTCTGGTCGGGAGATAAACTAATACTTCCCACTAAGCTACTTCTGATATCAATTACTAATAATCTTTCCTATACTCTCCCCACCACCTTCCCACATTACAATTACTATCTGCTTCAATAACCAAAGTTTAGTGGAATTATAACCTGGAAATACCTTACAAGTGGGCCCTGTCCACCTCTAACGACGTCTCCAACTGCTGCATCTCCATATAACACTATGTTATGGGTCAGACTGGTCAAGGTTGCTGTTTTGATCAGTGTTGCAGCAGACACAACCAGGCACAGCACTCCTCAGACTGGTCAGTGTTGCAGCAGAGAGCCAGGCACAGCACTCCTCAGACTGGTCAGTGTTGCAGCAGACACAGCCAGGCACAGCACTCCTCAGTTACCACACCTGAAACAAAACATTCACATTATAACCATGAACATTACACACATTTATACACAAACATTACCATCATCAACGGGTTTTTCCTAAGAGCATACCGAATTTGTAGTCCTGAGTTTCTTGACAAGGAATGTACATACATTCACCAAACATTCACAGAGTTACATTTTCCTTCATTTTTCATCAAAGACTGCAAGAAAAGAGCTTTTTAGATCATTAATTCTCCACGCATCAACACCACTCCCAACAAAGTTATAATTCATCCCAACAGCCAGGTTGCACTGAACGTTTCTAAAGTACTTTCACAAGCTAACACCAGAGTCGCCATCGCTTCTAGCACTTCAATAAAGAATCTAACCAGGACAAAATCCAAGCACCACGAACCAGTAAACGCAGGAGTTTATAATATACCCTGTGGAGGCTGTGACAAGATTTACGTAGGTGAAACAGCAAGAAACCTCGACACCCGCCTCAATGAACACATTTACGCATGTAGGAACGATAACTTGAACAACGCCTGTGTACAACACCGAAATTCCACCAATCATCTCATGAAATTCAGGGACGCCCAATTAGTGATCAAAGAAACTAATTTCCGCAGACGCAAGTGCCTCGAATCAGCACTGATCGCTGTTTCGAATACAATCAAACAAAACAACGGCAGCTTCACCATCTCTGAAGTCTTAGCAAGAATCCTCCTGAAAACAGTAAACCCTGCCATCACATAGTCTCTCCTGTTATACTACACAAAGCACATTACAGAGTGAACACTGAAACAAGCTGCCTCTTTCCAGTCTATATTTGTCCAACCTAATTTTATGTTACCCAAGTAATAGCTTTTATATCCTTTTACTCATGTACGAATTAATTGCTCTACCATATTGTATTACTACTACTACTACAACTTTTGCCACTGCTGCTGCTACTACAACTACTACTACCACTAGTATTGCACCTCACTCTGAGCCTATATATACCCTCTGTGTCCATGTATTGTTTGTAATGGCTTGATGAAGCTCCTGGAGAGCGAAACGTTGCCACAATAAAATGTCACATTAGTTGCACTTGTGTCCTTTTACTTTACTTAATATTTCTTGCACATAGACTTGATGACTAACAATTTGTTAACATTTAAGTCTATATCTGGATCACAAAGCGCAAGTTCCTTGGATCAAGAGACCTTCACTAAGTTATTTTTCAATAATGGAAAAAAATAGCCCGGAACTGGACATACCATTATGGGTTATGTAACGTGAGTTATTGTTTGATCAGAGGAAGTGGAGCAGCTCTAGTTCCTCTTATCAAAACCCCTCCACTACGGTCAATCACTCCCCCCCCCAAGACAGACCCTGAAGAAAATTAAGCCTATTAAAATATTAATTTGGTGACCAAACTGGTGGAGGGGACCAGGAGCTGCTGCTCAACTCTGCTGTTGTACTGACAAATACGTCACCAGACAATACTTACGTTATTTAGGTGTATTAAAAGGATGAGGAAGCGGTAAAGCCGGCGGGGGTGGCAGTACGAGGGGCAGCACATCTCTCCTGAACGACTACTGAAGTTCAACTGACCTTTAGTGCCCTTGAGGTTGGTCACTGGTATGACCTTCACTATAACACCATCGCTGATAACCTGACTAACTCTGACTACCACCACTAGATGGCACTACTACACCACCACTACCACCACTAGATGGCACTACTACACCAGTACTATCAGTACTACTCATGGTGGAGTGCTTACCCCTGGGGGTCATAGACCACCTGGAAGAATAAGTCCGCTCCCAGGTGGCATAGATCACATTCCTTGGATGTGATCTATGCCACCACGGTCACACACACACTGTGCCATTAACTACACTGTCATTAAATGTCAAAATATCTGAATATTTGTTTTTTCAGAAGACCCAGTATGCCACTAAAAATTCAATTGTCAGGAGCTCAGACAAGAGAAATTTCCAAAGAATCAAGTGAAAGAAATACTGTGGTCCTGGCAAAGACAAAATACCTTACAGAATTTTTCTCTGCTGCCATAGTGGAAAACATAGAAGTTAGTAATGAAGAACCAGTAGCACTACCAGATGATGTTTCTTCTGAGGACCCACCAGCATTACCAAGTACCACTACCAGATGATGTTTCTTCTGAGGACCCACCAGCATTACCAAGTACCACTACCAGATGATGTTTCTTCTGAGGACCCACCAGCATTACCAAGTACCACTACCAGATGATGTTTCTTCTGAGGACCCACCAGCATTACAAGTACCACTACCAGATGATGTTTCTTCTGAGGACCCACCAGCATTACCAAGTACCACTACCAGATGATGTTTCTTCTGAGGACCCACCAGCATTACCAAGTACCACTACCAGATGATGTTTCTTCTGAGGACCCACCAGCATTACCAAGTACCACTACCAGATGATGTTTCTTCTGAGGACCCACCAGCATTACCAAGTACCACTACCAGATGATGTTTCTTCTGAGGACCCACCAGCATTACCAAGTACCACTACCAGATGATGTTTCTTCTGAGGACCCACCAGCATTACCAAGTACATCTGTAGAAAATACAAAGAACATACCAAATCAACATCATGAATCACCACAAAACACATTCTACAGTTACTTGTGTAGACATGGACAACATTCTACAGTTACTTGTGTAGACATGGACAACATTCTACAGATACTTGTGTAGACATGGACAACATTCTACAGATACATGTGTAGACATGGACAACATTCTACAGTTACTTGTGTAGACATGGACAACATTCTACAGATACTTGTGTAGACATGGACGACATTCTACAGTTACTTGTGTAGACATGGACAACATTCTACAGTTACTTGTGTAGACATGGACAACATTCTACAGTTACTTGTGTAGACATGGACAACATTCTACAGTTACTTATGTAGACATGGACAACATTCTACTGTTACTTGTGTAGACATGGACAACATTCTACAGATACTTGTGTAGACATGGACGACATTCTACAGTTACTTGTGTAGACATGGACAACATTCTACAGATACTTGTGTAGACATGGACGACATTCTACAGTTACTTGTGTAGACATGGACAACATTCTACAGTTACTTGTGTAGACATGGACAACATTCTACAGTTACTTGTGTAGACATGGACAACATTCTACAGTTACTTGTGTAGACATGGACAACATTCTACAGATACTTGTGTAGACATGGACGACATTCTACAGTTACTTGTGTAGACATGGACAACATTCTACAGTTACTTGTGTAGACATGGACAACATTCTACAGTTACTTGTGTAGACATGGACAACATTCTACAGTTACTTGTGTAGACATGGACAACATTCTACAGTTACTTGTGTAGACATGGACAGGATTCTACAGTTGTGTAGACATGGACAACATTCTACAGTTACTTGTGTAGACATGGACAACATTCTACAGATACTTGTGTAGACATGGACAACATATACCTAAAGATACCTAAAGGTCCCCGGCCCACAAGGTCTAAATCCGGTCCTGGGTCGAGCCATAGCTCCTGGCCCCGCCTATTTGTATACAAGTATTTGTGGTTGCAGAGGTTGATTCTGTGTATGTGCGTGTGTGTGTGTACTCACCTAATTGTGGTTGCAGGGGTCGATTCATAGCTCCTGGCCCCGCCTCTTCACTGATTGCTACTAGGTCCTCTCTCTCTCTCCCTGTTCCGTGTACTCACCTATTTGTACTCGCCTATTTGTGGTTGCAGGGGTCGATTCACAGCCCCTGGCCCCGCCTCTTTGCTGATTGCTACTAGGTCCTCTCTCTCCCTGCCCCGTGTGTGTGTGTGTATGTGTGTGTATGTGTGTGTGTGTGTGTGTGTGTGTGTGTGTGTGTGTGTGTGTGTGTGTGTGTGTGTGTGTGTGTGCAGTATACAACCTTTGCATGACAAAACACAGGAAGCGTCAACTTTGGAAAACAAAAACACAGTTTATGGAGCATAAAAGAGATAAAATGTTATTAAGTGGCCATAAAGATCTTATTCTTGTATAACTGTCAATTAAATAATATATCAGGAGACAGTGTTGAGAAAAGACGGAAACAGAGGGACGACTCTACCGTAGAAATAACAAGCAAATTTAAACCTCTGTCTTTTTACTAACATGTAACCCTAACAATATAATAATAATAATAATAATAATAATAATAATAATAATAATAATTATTATTATTATTATTATTAATAATAATTATTATTATTATTAGTAGTAGTATTATTAAAATTATTCTAATTATTATAATTATATATATATATATATATATATATATGTCGTGCCGAATAGGCAGAACTTGCGATCTTGGCTTAAATAGCAACGTTCATCTTGCCATATAGGACAAGTGAAAATTTGTGTATGCAATAATTTCGCCAAAATCATTCTGAACCTAACGAAAAAAAATTATTTCACTGTGTTTGTTTAGTATTAAATTATTGTAAACAAATCTAAAATATATTTAGTTGGGTTAGGCTAAAATAAATTGTTCTTGTTATAATAAGGTTAGGTAAGTTTTCTAAGATTCTTTTGGTGCAAAATTAAAAATTTTTACATTAACATTAATGAAAAAATATATCTTTAAACGTATAAGAGAAAATTTTAGAAAGGACTTAATTTTAAATGAGTTCTTGCTAATTGACCAGTTTTACCTATTAGGCACGACATATATATATATATATATATATATATATATATATATATATATATATATATATATATATATATATAATATATATATATATATATATATATATATATATATATATATATATAAACTGCATTTTAAGGATGAAAGTTGAGAAAAACTTAATATTTTATGAAAAACGTCAGTTTTTGACGTTTTAATTCACGTTTTTCCTTTACTTTGGGCCAGATAAACGTAGATAAAATATTTCATTCCAGAAGAATAATGAAGCAACGATACGTCTGGTAACGAGGTTTTAGGGGAGTGAAAAGGGAACGTTGAAAAAGGAACGTAAGTGTGAGGCTGACCCCTTTCACCCTCGGTGGAGAGTGAAAGGGGTCAGCCTCCAGGCTGCCCAAGTGCCTCTTGGACGCCGTGTTGGAGGAAGTGGTCCAAGGACGACCTTGAATGTGGAGGGTCGAGTTGAGGGTCAGTAGAATGAAGTTCCCGTGTCGTGATGCACTCCCAGGTGCGTATTCACGGACACGTACGTTCTCTCTCTCTCTCTCTCTCTCTCTCTCTCTCTCTCTCTCTCTCTCTCTCTCTCTCTCTCTCTCTCTCTCTCTCTCTCTCTTTCGTCCCAGTAAGGTGTATAAATGTAATAAAATAACGTTTTAACAAGGCAGTCTTAATAGCTAGACCAGGATGATGGTATTAGTGGTGGTGGTGGTGGTGGTGGTAGTAGTAGTAGTAGTATTGCTGGTAGTAGCAGTAGTAGTAGTAGCAGTGCTGACAGTAGTAGTAGCGGTAGTAGTACTAGTAGAGTTAGTAGTGGTAGTAGCAATAGTATTAGTAGTGGTAGCAGTGCTGGCAGTAGTAATGGTAGTATTAGTAACAATAGTAGTAGTAGTAGTAGTAGTAGTAGTAGTGGTGGTAGCAACAGTAGTAGTAGTGGTGGCATTAACCTCCCCCCCCCCCCACCACACCTGCCTCGAGTACACACAACCACCATGGCACCACACCAGCCTCGAGTACACACAACCACCATGGCACCACGCAGCCTCGAGTACACACAACTACCATGGCACCACGCAGCCTCGAGTACACACAACACCATGACCACACCAGCCTCGAGTACACACAACCACCATGGCACCACGCAGCCT
Source organism: Cherax quadricarinatus (assembly GCF_026875155.1). Taxonomy (NCBI): domain Eukaryota; kingdom Metazoa; phylum Arthropoda; class Malacostraca; order Decapoda; family Parastacidae; genus Cherax; species Cherax quadricarinatus. Next base: position 11,145,960 of record NC_069484.1, on the reverse strand, counting down.
CGAGTACACACAACTACCATGGCACCACGCAGCCTCGAGTACACAGAACCACCATGGCACCACACCAGCCTCGAGTACACACAACCACCATGGCACCACGCTGCCTCGAGTACACACAACCACCATACCACCACGCTGCCTCGAGTACACACAACCACCATAGCACCACACCAGCCTCGAGTACACACAACCACCATAGCACCACGCTGCCTCGAGTACAAACAACCACCATGGCACCACACCAGCCTCGAGTACACACAACCACCATAGCACCACACGAGCTTCGAGTACACCCAACCACCATGGCACCACGCAGCCTCGAGTACACAGAACCACCATGGCACCACACCAGCCTCGAGTACACACAACCACCATGGCACCATGCAGCCTCGAGTACACACAACCACCATGGCACCACGCAGCCTCCAGTACACACAACCACCATGGCACCACGCAGCCTCGAGTACACACAACCACCATGGCACCACGCAGCCTCGAGTACACACAACCACCATGGCACCACACCAGCCTCGAGTACACACAACCACCATAGCACCACGCAGCCTCGAGTACACAGAACCACCATGGCACCACACCAGCCTCGAGTACTCACAATCACCATAGCACCACGCTACCTCGAGTACACAGAACCACCATGGCACCACATCAGCCTCGAGTACACACAACCACCATGGCACCACGCAGCCTCGAGTACACACAACCACCATGGCACCACACCAGCCTCGAGTACACACAACCACCATGGCATCACGCAGCCTCGAGTACACACAACCACCATGGCACCATACCAGCCTCGAGTACACACAACCACCATAGCACCACGCTGCCTCGAGTACACAGAACCACCATGGCACCACGCAGCCTCGAGTACACACAACCACCATGGCACCACACCAGACTCGAGTACACACAACCACCATAGCACCACGCAGCCTCGAGTACACAGAACCACCATGGCACCACACCAGCCTCGAGTACACAGAACCACCATGGCACCACGCAGCCTCGAGTACACACAACCACCATGGCACCACACCAGCCTCGAGTACACACAACCACCATAGCACCACGCTGCCTCGAGTACACACAACCACCATGGCACCACGCAGCCTCGAGTACACACAACCACCATGGCACCACACCAGCCTCGAGTACACAAAACCACCATACCACCACACCAGCCTCGAGTACACACAACCACCATGGCACCACGCAGCCTCGAGTACACACAACCACCATAGCACCACGCAGCCTCGAGTACACACAACCACCATGGCACCACGCAGCCTCGAGTACACACAACCACCATA
>NC_069484.1:11117129-11139629 GCF_026875155.1 Cherax quadricarinatus | reverse complement strand
GTTTTGGTGTGTGTTGTGGTGTGTGGGGGGTTTTTTGTTGGGGTTTTGAGGGTGGATTTTATTTGGGGTTTTGGGGGTTGTTTGTCTTTTTTGGGGCCCTACCTTTTTACTCCTTTTTTTGGGGGTCGGCCCCCTCCCCCCTTTTTGCTATTCATGGCCTTTCTCTCCCCCCCCAGGTTTTTAAACCCTCCCTTTTATAGTTTTCTGCCTCCAATACATCTTTCTAGGTTTTCCCTGGCCTGATACTCTATGATGAGAAATATTTCCCTAACACCCCTTGATTCATCTGGTCTTCACTTCCAATGTGACCTCTGTGTCTGTTTCCCACCCTCGGGAAAACATCCCGTCTTTGTCCCCTTTGTCTATTCCGCGCAGTATTTTATATGTCTTTCATGTCTCCCTGACCCTCCTGTCCTCAGTGTGTCAGGCCCGTTTCCCTCAACTTTTTCGTAGGGACAATCCCCGAAAGCTTCGGGATATCTTGTTGCAACCTTTCCCACTTTCTCTAATTTCTTGACGTGCTTGACTAGGTGTGGATTCCAAACTGGTTGTTCCCTTACTCCAGTAGGGCTGACGTAGTGTAACAGAGTCTTAAACGAATCCTTATGAGGTATCGGAACGCTACCCGTGGTTTGCCAGGCGCCGGTATGCTCCCAGCATGTTATCTGATTGATGTGCGCCTCAGGAGATATGCTCGTGTTATACTCCCCCCAGATCTTTTTCCTTGATGAGTTTTTCAGTCTTTGGCCATCTAAACTATATTGGGGTCTGCGGTCGTCTTTGCCCCTTTCCCCAATCTTCATGACTTTGCATTTGGCAGGGTTAAATTCAAGGAGCCAGTTGCGGTACCAGGCTTGTGCCTGTCCAGGTCTCTTTGTTAGTCCTGCCTGATCCTCGTCCAATTTGATTCTTCTCATTAACTTCGCATCATCGCAAACAGGACACTTCTTTTAGTCTTCCCTTCCGTTTTTGTCGTTCACATATACCAAGAACAGAAAAAGGGCCTAGGACTGACCCGTGGAACCCCGCTTGTCACAGGCGCCCACCTGACACCTCGTCGGTACCCTGATCGTGTTGCCTCCCCTTCGGGATTCTCTGATCCATTGCGTGCCTTTTCCGTTATGGTGCCTGATCCTCTAGCTTTTTTTCAGTAACCCCTTGTGAGAACTCTGTCGAAAGGGCCCTTTTTGCGTCCAAAAAAATCAGTCGACCCCCCCCTCTCTCTCTTGTCTTACTTCTGTCACCTTTTCAAACAACTCTAGTAGGTTTGTGACACAGGATTTTCCTTTCCCTGAAACCGTGCTGGTTGTCAATTATACACTTATTTCTTTCCAGGTGCCCCCCACTCTCCCCCTAAATGATCTTCTCCATGACCATGAAATACTATACACGTTAGTGATACGGGTTTCTGTAGTTTAGTGCCTCATGTCTGTCTCCCTTTTTAAAAATTGGGACTACATTTGCCATTTTCCATACCTCAGGGATTCCCCAGTTTCAAATGATGTGTTGAAGATCTTGTTAATGGCTCACACAATATCTCTGCTCCCTCTTAAGGACCCATGGAAAGATGTTGTCTGGCCCCACCGCCTTGAGGTGTCAAGTTCGCATGCAGCTTCTTCACCTCCTCCTTGGTTATATGTACCTCATCTAGCACTTGCGGTGTGCCCCCCTGTTCTGAATTTTTTTGGAGTCCTACTGGTTTCCACTGTAAATACCTCTTTAAATCTTGTGTTGAGCTCCTGACAAACCTCTCGGTCGTTTCTTGTGAATTCCCCATCACCCTTCCTCAGACTGATTACCTGGTCCTTGACTGTTGTTTTCCCCCTGATGTGGCTGTACAACAGCTTCGGGTTAGTCTTTACTTTTGATGTTATGTCATTTTCATATTGTCTCTGAGCCTCCCTTCTTATCTGTGCATATTCGTTTCTGGCTCTTCAGCTGATTTCTTTATTTTCCTGAGTTCTCTGTCTTCTGTACCTTTTCCATTCTCTAGTACACCTATTTTTTTGCCTCCCTACACCTTTGGGTGAACCAAGGACTCGTTCTGTTTCTTCCCATTATTTCTGTTTCCCTTGGGAACAAACCTCTCCTCTGCCTCCTTGCATTTTGTTGCTACATAGTCCATCATTTCTTGTACTGGTTTTCCTGTCAGTTCCCTCTCCCACTGAATGTCTTAAAGGGAAAGTCCTCATGCCTGAGTAGCCCCCCTTTGTATTTTTGGTTTTTCCCAGCCTATTCCTGCTACTCTTCCATTTTGAGCTCAACTATGTAGTCGAAGCACAAGAACCACATGATCACTAGCTCCCAGGGGCCTTTCATACATGATACCCTCGATGTCCGAACTACTCCATGGTGAATACAAGGTCCAACCTTGCGGGTTCATCCTCTCCTCTCTCTCTGGTAGTCTCTCTAACATTTTTGATGCATGAGGTTTTCCAGTACCACATCCATCATCTTGGCTCTCCATGTTTCGGGACCCCCATGGGGCTCCAGGTTTTCCCAGTCAATTCCTTGTGATTGAAATCACCCATAACTAGTAACTTTGCTCCCCCCATGTGTGCTCTCCTGGCCACCTCGGCTAGTGTGTCGATCATTGCTCTGTTGCTTCATTGTATTCTTCTCTTGGCCTCCTGCAGTTCTGTGGTGGGTTGTACATTACTGCAATTTATCACCTTATGTCCCTCAGACTGACTGTTCCTACTAAGTAGTCCCTTTCGCCCGTCCCAAATCCATTCCTTCAATTTTCTCAAAACCCCACTGGTTTTTAATGACAGTGAAAACTCCTCCTCCCCCTTCCTCCCTCTGTTTTTCCCTGAGGATTTGATACCCGGGAAAGGAAAGATTGAATCTGTTATTATTCTGGTGAGTTTTGTTTCTGTGAGTGCTATTATGTCTGGGAATGTCTCTTTGATTCTTTCGTGCCACTCCTCATACTTTGTTTGTTATTCCATCTGCATTTGTATACCACACCTTCAATTCTTTTCTAAGACTGTGGTCTGGGAGGTATATTGGGGTTGGGGAAGTGGGAAAACCTGGTAAGGAACTATGGGTTGTTGTTTGTGGGGGGGGAAAGTTTGTTATGTAGTGGGTGGGGGCATTGGATGTGGCATGGGTTTTTTGATTTAGAGTGTTTGGTTCATTGGGGTTGACCTGGTTGGGGGGCCCTTCTATGGGGAAGTTTTTGAGGGAGGCTGTATTTGATCTTCTTCTGGGTCTGGGATCCCCTGTCGTCTTCTCCATCCCCTCTTTTTCCCCCTTTCGCCTTTGAAACCATCTCTCTCAGTTTTCGCCTCTCTTCTTGTGTTCTGTCGCGGACGAGATACCCTTCCTGTATCCCGGGCATGTCCCTTAATCGTGCTTTCTCCTGCAGGATCCTGGTCCGAGTCGCTTCTGCCTTGAAGGTCACTCTCACGGGCCCGGGGTTCTTTTTTACAACCCCCTATTCTCCGAAAATTTTTTCCAGCTGGGTCATGTCGTCTTCTCCTATTGCTTTCATGATGCTTTTAATTGCTTTTTTTCCCCTTGTTTTCTTGCTTCTTGTTTTTCCCTTCAACTTCCTGGAGCCCATACACAAAGATACCTCAACCCCTTTTATTTTCCCATGCATATCCTGTGTATCCCTCATTTAATTTGGTTTCCTCCACTGGCAGCTTTCCTTTCTTCATCGTTTTCATGCTAATGTTTTTTGGGCTCAGTGGCTGTCATTTTCATTTCCGGCTTCCTTGGGCTTGTTGTTGTCTGTTAGGGCCTCCACATAAAGCTAGCTCTTCATTTGCTACAGTCTCCCTGATAGAGATCCCATGCAGTTGTGCTCCCTTTTTTCCTAAGTCCCCTTATTGTGACTGAGGGGAGCAGTTCTGTTGTTAATCCCAAAAATATGTGTATGTGTGTGTGTGTGTGTGGTGTGTGTGTGTGTGTGTGTGTGTGTGTTTGTGTGTGTGTTGTGTGTGGTGTGTGTGTGTGTGTTGTGTGTGGGGGTGTGTTGTGTGTGTGGTGTGTGTGTGTGGTGTTGTGTGTGTTGTGTGTATGGTGTGTGGGGTGTGTATGTGTGTGTGTGTGTGTGTGGTTTTGTGTGTATGTGTGTGTGTGTGTGTGAGTGTGTGTGTGTGTGATTGTATGTTGGTTGTGTGTATGTGTGGTGTGTGTGTGTGTGTGTGTGTGGTGTGTGTGAGTGTGGTGTGTGTGTGTGTGTGGTGGTGTGTGTGTATGTGGTGTGTGTGTGTATGTGTGGTGTGTGGTGTGTGGTGATGTGTGTGTGTGTTGTGTGTGTGTGTGGTGTGTGTAGTGTGTGTGTGTGTGTGTGAGTGTGTGTGTGTGTGTATGTGTATGTGTGTATGTGTGTATGTGTGTGTGTGTGTGTGTGTGTGGTGTGTGAGTGTGTGTGTGTGCGTGTGTGTGTATGTGTGTGTGTGTGTGTGTGTGTGTGTGTGTTTGTGTGTGTGTGTGTGTGATTTTGTGTGTGTGTGTTGTGTGTTATGTGTTGTGTGTTGTGGTTGTGTGTGGTGTGTATGTTGTGTGTGTGATTGTATGTTGTTTTGTGTGTATGTGGTGTGTGTGTGTGTGTGTGTGTATTGTGTGTGTTGGTGTGTGTGTGTGTGTGTGTTTTTGTGTGTGTGGGGTGTGTGTGTGTGTGTGTGTGTGTGTGGTGTGTGGTGTGTGTGTAACTCACTAGTGTAATCAACCTATTGAGGTGCGGGGGGTCGAGTCCGAGTCCTTTGGGCCCGCCTCTTCATGATCGTTTTAGGTCACTCCCTGAGCCGTGACTTTATCATACCTTGTTTAAGTATGTATGATCCTGCCTCCCTACATCGGGTTCCCAAACTATCATTCTGTACTCTGTGGCTGAAGAAATACTTCCTAACTCCTGTGATTCTCTGTGGTCTTCAGCTTTCCAACTGGCCCCTTGTATGTGTCCAATCTCTGGAACTCCTGTTTTGTCCCCTTGTCAATTCCCTTAGTATTTTGTATGTCGTTTTCATGTCTCCCCATCTCTCCTGTTCCTCGTGCGTCAGGTTGATTTCCCTTAACCTCTCCTCGTAGGACTTCCTCTAGCTCTGGGCTGTCTTGTTGCCCAAAATTTGCACTTTTAGTTCTTTACGTGCTTGGCTAGGTGTGGGTTCCAAACTGGGCCGATACCCAATATGGGCTAAGTACCGGTTTTACAGGGTCCTGAATGATTCCCTTTTTAAGATGTCGGAATGCTTTTTTGAGGTTTGCTTAGGCGCCCATAGCTGCAGCCCGTTATTGGTTGAGTGCGCTTCAGGAGGTGTGCCTGGTGTTATACTCACCCCAAGATCTTTTCCTTGAGTGAGGGATGTAGTCTCTGGGCCCCTGACTGTATCCGTTGCGGTCTTCTTGCCCTTCCCCAACTTCATGACTTTGCATTGGTGGGATTGAACTCCGGGCCAATTGCTGGCCAGCTGGCAAACCTGTCCCGTCCTTTATAGTTCTGGGCCCGGTTTCGATCGAGTGATTCTTCTCATCAACTCACGTCATCTGCAAACAGGGACACCGCTGGGTCAAAGGTGCCCTTTGACACCTCGCCAGTACCATGACTGCTGCTTTTCTTTCCCGACAAATATTCCTGTCCATTGTAGGCCTTCCCTGTTTTCCCTTGGTCTCCGTTTTTGCACCCAAACCTGTGTGGAACTGTGCAACGCCCTTGCAGTCCAAGAAATGAATCCACCCATCCCTCTCTTCTTGTCTTCTGCTGTCACATGTCATAGAAATCCGTAGGTTTGTGACACAGGATTTCCCGTCCTGAAACCATGTTGGTGCGTTGTGAGATCGTTGCTTTCTGGTGTTCCCATCTTTCCTGTAATCTTCTCATGATTTGCTACTATCATGTCCCTGACACTGGTCTGGGTTTAATGCTTCATGTTGTCCCTTTTTTAAAGTTTGGGGGTTTCATTTGCTGTTCCATGCCTCAGGCAATCTCCCTGTTTCGATAGATGTATTGAATATTGTTGTTAGGGGTACACATAGCGCCTCTGCTCCCTCTCTCAATACCCATGGGGAGATGTTATCTGGCCCCATTGCCTTTGAGGTATCTAGCTCACTCAGAAGCCTCTTCACTTCTTCCTCGGTTGTGTGCACTGTGTCCAGCACATGGTGGTGTGCCCCACCTCTCCGTCTTTCTGGAGCCCCTTCTGTCTCCTCTGAACACTTCTTTGAATCTCTTGTTGAGTTCCTCACATACTTCACGGTCATTTCTTGTTGTCTCTCCTCCTTCCTTCCTTAGCCTGATTACCTGGTCCTTGACTGTTGTTTTCCTCCTGATGTGGCTGTACAACAGTTTCGGGTCAGATTTGGCTTTCGCTGCTATGTCGTTTTCATATTGTCTTTGGGCCTCCCTTCTTATCTGTGCATATTCGTTTCTGGCTCTACGACTGCTCTCCTTATTCTCCTGGGTCCTTTGCCTTCTATATTTCTTCCATTCCCTAGCACACTTGGTTTTTGCCTCCCTGCACCTTTGGGTAAACCATGGGCTCATCCTGGCTTTTTCATTATTCCTGTTACCCTTGGGTACAAACCTCTCCTCAGCCTCCTTGCATTTTGTTGCTACATATTCCATCATCTCATTAACTGGCTTCCCTGCCAGTTCTCTGTCCCACTGAACCCCGTTCAGGAAGTTCCTCATTCCTATGTAGTCCCCTTTCTTGTAGTTTGGCTTCATTCGTCCTGGCCTTCCTGCTTCTCCCTCCACTTGTAGCTCTACTGTGCATTCGAAGCTTAAAACCACATGGTCACTGGCCCCAAGGGGTCTTTCATATGTGATGTCCTCGATATCTGCACTACTCAAGGTGAATACTAAGTCCAGCCTTGCTGGTTCATCCTCTCCTCTCTCTCTTGTAGTGTCCCTTACGTGTTGGCACATGAAGTTTTCCAGTACCACCTCCATCATCTTAGCCCTCCATGTATCTTGGCCCCCATGTGGGTCCAAGTTCTCCCAATCGATCTCCTTGTGGTTAAAGTCACCCATGATCAGGAGCTTTGCCCTGCATGCATGAGCTCTTCTGGCCACTCTAGCCAGTGTGTCAACCATCGCTCTATTGCTCTGTGTGTGTGTGTATGTGTGTGTGTGTGTGTATGTGTGTGTGTGTGTGTGTGTATGTGTGTGTGTGTGTATGTGTTTCAGGAAACTGGGCAGCAAATCTTTAATACGGCCTCATAACATTAAATCCACCAATGCCTCTCTAACCCCATTCATGGGTTTTGGTTATTCATGTGTGTGTGTTTCGTGTGTTATTAAGCTCCTCCTCCTCATACCATTAATTGCATACCATACAAAAACGAAGAATGATATCCTCAGTGGTTTGGGTAGCGTCAGTTTATATCACACATACACAGGAGCTGTGACTCGACCCCTGCAACCACAACTAGGTGAGTACACACACACACTGACAATCCCTTTACAACTCTCTAAATTTACCTACAACGGCATTCAATATCTTTCTTTCTAACTCTATTCGTTATAATAACAATGCCTGAAAGTCCTCTACATAGTGACCAAATCACATAGAAAATGAAAACAAACTTAATGGAAGATAGAGGTATGACAACCCGGTTACAATAGCAATCACAGAAACTAAAACGTTGGTGGCGCTACCAGACAGAGTGGACAGACCAGAGAGCGCAAAATTATTGATGAAGGGGAAATGGAGGTTTCACGAGACAGACAGGAAAGTGTTGTGGAGTCCCAGATTATGTATTACGAATGATAACTAGACAGGAAGTCTGTATGTCTTGTACAAATATTTACCAAACAGGACCAGGTAAAACAATCGGATCTAGAGAAATCATTGTGAATACAGTCAGCCTTGTCAAGAAGATTGGTGTGGGTGGCATCCTGGGGACAAGATTAACCTAAGATGCCTGAAATACTCTGCATAACCAGGGCATTTCTATACAGTATGTCAAGAAGACAGAATTAGAGAGGTAATGGCTAGTTGAAGTATTCGACCACAGAACATTAGTAGTAAAAAATTGCTGAGGGATCACCATGTACTGAATTTTAGTGTAATGAATACCTGGAGATACCTGGAGAGGATTTTGGGTCAACGCCCCCGCGGCCCGGTTTGTGACCAGGCCTCGAGAACTGTCTTGACTTATTTCCATTGTGATCCTCCAATCTTGTCCCCCAGGATGCCAACCACACCAGTTGAGTAACATCCAGGTACCTACTTGCTTGCTAGGTGAACGGGGACAGCAGGTGCCTTAAGGAAACACGTCTTAATGTTTCCACCCTTGCAGTGATCGAACCACGGACACTCAGTGTGCGAGGTGAGTGTTGTCTACCAGGCCACGGCTATAGACTAGCATCTTCCTACCTACCTACCTACCTACCTACCTGCCTACCTACCTACCTACCTACCTACCTACCTACCTACCTACCTACCTACCTACCTACCTACCTACCTACCTACTTTCCTACCTACCTACCTACCTACCTACCTACCTGCCTACCTACCTGCCTACCTACCTACCTACCTACCTACCTACCTGCCTACCTACCTACCTACCTACCTATTTTCCTACCTACCTACCTACCAACCTACCTACCTACCAACCTACCTACCTACCTGCGACAAGTTAAGAAGACTGTCGGACTGGGGAAAGCCTAGCCAGGCAGGTCCTGTCATCGCATATTCAGAGATAAATTTCAAGCGTTTCTGGGCAAGGAATGTCGCTGAAACTTTAATTTTATGACAGCTGGGCGTTGGACCAACTTTTAGCAGTCATAGGCCCAAATGGAGAAAACTTTGATCAAGTTAGTTTTATTATGATTTAAAATTGGGGTGTATGAGAAGTTTTCTGCGGGTTGGGTCTTTGGGTGGAGTGGGAGATTCCCTTGCTTGTTTGGGCCTTGATGTTGGGAATTCTGATGTGAGCGGAGCCCTTGGTGTTAGGGTTCCTGCCTTGGAAGCTTGATATGGGGAGCCACTAATGTGTAAACAATGAGACAGGAGGATTACCCTGAGGACCCTTATGTGGCAACATCTTTATGGAGGCCCTGAGGATGTTAATGTAAGGGCCCTGAGGACTTTTACGTAAGAGCCCTGGGGACATTAACGTGAGGGCCCTGTGATCTTAATGTAAGGACCCTGAGGACTTTTACGCAAGCGTCCTGAGGACTTTAACGTGAGGGCCCTGGAATTTTAACGTAAGGGCCCTGAGGAGTTTAACGTAAGGTCCTGAGGACTTAACGTGAGGGCCCTGGGGATCTTAACGTAAGTGCCCTGAGGACCTTTCCTGAAGGCCCCGGGGATCTTAACATAAGAGCCCTGGAGACCTTTACGTAAGGGCCCTGGGGGCCCCCCAACGTGAGGACTCTGAGGATCCCTATGTGAGATTCCTTTGGTGGATGATTGCTTTTTTTTTTTTTTGTCTTTATCAATGTAAGAGAAGAGTAAAGTTTTTATTGCTGTTTCCAGAGAAAGAGAGAGGAAGGAAACTGAAGGAAAGGAAGGGGAGATGGAAGAAGAAAACAACGAGGAGGAAGCAAAGGAGGGAGGGAAGAAAGGAGAGGGAAGGAAGGGGTGAAAGGAGTGTCTCACATCAAGAATATAAACAAACTTCAAAGAAGAGGGAATTTCCTCTCTTTCACTTCAGGAAATTTACATTTCAAAGCATTCATGTCCCGTCTCCCTTCCCTTCCTTTTACCTCCCTTTTAACCCTCCCCTTCTTTCCCTTTTCATTATGCCCCTTCTCCCTCTTACTATTCTCCCTCTCCCGCAATCCTCTACCTTTCTCTTCTTGATGACTGTTTACCTGGAGTATACCTGAAGGTATGCTCCAGGCATACTCCAAGTGTCTATTGGTAATCCCCCTTATGTATGCTGGGAGTGGACACAGTGGTGGCTCTGGTGGCCTGGTGGTTAACGCTCTCGCTTCACACGGTGAGGGCCTGGGTTCGATTCCCAGCCAGAGTAGAAACATTGGACGTGTTTCTTTCCACCTGTTGTCTAGGTTCCCCATCAGTAAAATGGGTACCTGGGTGTTAGTCGACTGGTGTGGGTCGCATCCTGGGACACTGACCTAAGGAGGCCTGGTCACAGACCGGGCCGCGGGGGCGTTGACCCCCGGAACTCACTCCAGATATTCTCTCTGTGTATATGTGTTTCACACCAGCCGTCTCCCACCGAGTAGGCTAACCCCCTCAGAAAGAGAAAAGTTTTCCCCGTATTTATTCAATCGCTGTTTCCCTGATGGGCTCTCTGAACTGAAAATATCCTTCTCACTCAGAGTAAGGCAAAAAAGCCTTACCACTTCGGGTGGTCCGGGCGGAAAACCCGGGTTTCCCTGAGCCCTATTGTATGTGTTCCCTTGTCACACCCCCAACAGCACGTCAAACCCAAAAACAAATTTCCCAAAAAAACAGTTCTAAAACACGTTCCTAAAACCAATTTCAGGGACACATAAAAAAATAAAATTATTATTTTTTTTTATTTTATTATTATTATTATTATTTAAAATGCACATCAAATTACCTTAAGAGAGCAGCTTATTTCCTGGCATCAAGAGCCCCCCCCTGACAGTCTAAATGGTCTGGATCATTAGGGCGGTGGTCACGACCCAAGGGGGGCAATCTTCTTCCTGAGAGGTCGGGACCGTCTTGGGAAATGGTTTCCTACGTGAGGTGAAATCTTCAGGCCCTTTGAGGATAGTAGAGGGCCTTTTAAAATTTCGGGATTGGGGGAGATTACGAAGATGATGATTTAAATGTAAAAAAATAATAAAAATAATTTTAATAATAATAATTTTTAAAATAATAAAAATAATAAAAATTTTGACAAACCCCTTGCACAGAGGGGAAACATGATTATAAACTCTCCCCGAGTAAAAGCTGTTTTCACTCTACACAGAGTGCAACTTTGATAAAGCTCAACAGAGTGAACTGCTTGAAAAAGTCACACAGAGTGAAGCATGAAAAAGCGCTACACAAAGTGAAAATGAAAAGCTCTAAACAAGTGAAACATGACTTGAAAAAGCTCTAACAGAGTGGAACTGAAAAACTCTACACGGAGTGAAACTGTTTCAGCTTACCAGGTGAACATGACTTTAAAAGCTCTACACAGATGAAAAATGTAAAGCTTACACAAGTGAAACAGAAAAAAATTACACAGAGTGAAAAATGATGCACTCTACACGAGTAAAAAGATTGATAAAGCTCTACACAAGTGAAAAAATATAAACCTCTACACAGAGTAAAACATGAAAAGCTCTCAAAGAGTCCCCAAATGAAAAGTCTACACAAGTGAAAATAAAAAAAAAGCCCTACACAGAGTAAAATATGATACAGCTCTAACGGTAAAAACAATCAGCTCAAAACCAGAGTGAAACATGAACGTCTAACAGGTGAAACTGTAAGCTTCCCACAGAGTGAAACTTTGATCATCTACACAGGTAAAACATGTACAGCTTCCGAGTGAAAATGTACAGTTCTACAAAGAGTGAAACATGATAAGCTTAACAGAGTGAAACATGATCAGCTCTACACAAGTGAACATGAAAAAGCTTAACAAGAAAAACATGATACACTCTACACAGAGTGAAACTTTGATAAACCTACAAAGAGTGAAACATTTTTACAGCCTTACACGAGTGAAACTGATACAGTTACACAGAGGAAAATGATAAGCCTACACAGAGTAAAACATGAAAACCCTACACAGAGTAAAAAAGTACAGTTTAACACAGAGTAAAAATTTAATACAGCCTACACAGAGTAAAACATATAATTTAACGAGTGAAACATGATACAGCTCACACGATGAAACATGATACAGCTCAAACACAAGTAAAAATGATACCTCTAAAGGTGAAACAGATACGCTCAAAACAGAGTGAAACGGGAACAGCTCTACACAAGTGAAACATGTCAGTTCTACACGAGTGAAACTGATACAGCTCTACACAGAGTAAAACTGATAAGCTCACACGAGTGAAAAACCCCCAAAAACATGTCAGCTTACCAGAGTGAAAATGATAAGCTCTCCAGAGTAAAAACATACAGCTTACACAGGTGAAACATGATACCTCTAAAGAGTGAAACTATACATCTACACAGATGAAACAGATACAGCTCTACACAGAGTGAAAATGATACGTTTAACAGGGAAAAATATAAGTCTAACAGAGTGAAACATTTTAAAAGCTAAACAGAGTAAACATGATAAGCTCTAACAGATAAAAATATACAATTAACAAGTAACATATCACACACATAAACATTCATTCTACACAATAAAAATATCACTTACACAAGGTGCTGTACCTCCCGGTGAAACATGTCGCTCTACACAGAGTGAAACATGATACAGCTTCACGAGTGAAACGATACCTCAAACAGAGTGAAACATGATACAGCTCTACCGGTGAAAAGATACAGCTCTAACAAGTAAAAACTTTTGGGTTTTGTTTTTTTAAAAGTTTAAAACCAAGTAAAACATGATTTAATCATACCCCAAACGAGGAAAAACCCGTTTACCGGGGTCATAATTCCGGCTTGTGCACTACTAACTGGACCATTTGACGAATCCACTACTGTACAACTCCGGATAAAAAAAACTTCCCCCATACACAAAAGATAATTTAAACACAAAGGTGAGCGCGTAATTGCTTTCTTCCGTGGAAAACCCCTAAATGCATAAAGTGAATTAACCGGGGAACCCAGTGTCGAAAAAAACTGAAATTTTCTTTTTTTTAAAACCAGGCATTCTATAAAATAATTAATTCGGTTTTAGTTAAGTTTAAAAACATTGGTGGTGTTATAAAAAATTTATTAATAATTTTTTTATATATATATATATTTATTAATATATATATATTTTATTATTTATTATTATATACCGGCCGTTTCCCCCAAAGGCGGGTGGCCCGAAAAAGAAAAATTTTTCACCATCATAAATCCATACTGTTTGCCGAAGGGTCTTTACACTCAGTTTTTAAAACTGCAACATTAACACCCCCCCTTTTCAGATTTTTCCCGGGGCCTGATTTTCCCATCCCCGGACTCAAGCCCGCCCTGCCGGTTTCCCTGAATCCCTTCTAAATGTTACTTTGCTCAAACCCCAAACAGCACGTCAATTTAAAAAAAAACCCCCATTTGCTCCTTCACCCTATAAAAACACGCTCAGCATGCCTCGGAAGTCCAAGCCCCCTCGCCAAAAACCCCTTTTCCCCCCTCCCTCCAACCCTTCCGGGCCGACCCCCTCCCCCCGCCTTCCTTTCCATACAGTGATACACCTTGTAGTCTTCTGTTTCGCTCCATTCTCTCTCATGTCCGAACCCCTCAAAAACCCTTTCCTCAGCCCTTGGACAAATTTTTTGGGAAAACCCCGCACTCCCCCTAACTTCCAAACTACGAATTCTTGCTTTATATTCCCCCAAACATTGCCCCAGACATGACTTTCCCCCACTGCCCAGCCTTCTCCTCGCTGCAACATTCATCACCCAGTTTTTCACACCCATATAAGGCGGGGGTAAATATACTCTCATAATTTCCCCCTTTTTCCCTCCAAGGACAAAGTTTTTTTCCACAGACCCCTAAGGCACCACTCCTCTTTTTCCCCTATCAATTCATGTTCACCTCATCTTTCATAGCCCCCACCCGCTGACACGTCCATCCCAAATTCTGAATGTTCACCTCCTCCATCTTCCCCCCTCCAATCTGTATTCAATTTTTCATCCCCTAATTTTTTGTTATCCTCATAACCTTACTCTTTCCCTGATTCCCCTTAATTTTTTTCTTTTTGCACCCCCTTCCCAAATTCATCCACCAATCTCTGCAATTCTTTCAAATCCCCAAGGCACAGTGCTGGGCAAAGAGAAAGGGTGAAACCCCCCCCACTTTTGTTGTGTTTTTATCTTTTTAATCCACGCCTCTTGCCAAGACCCTCGCTTTACTCCTTAAACCCCATCATAATTTTAAATAAAAAACCCGGGACATCACACCCCTTTTTCAAAGGGCCTCTTTTAGGGGAAAAAATTTTCCCTCTTTCCAATACTCTAAATTTGGCCTCACTTCCTGTAAAAACTCTTCATGCTTTCAGTAACCACCCCCTACCCCCATCCCTTTGCAACATCTGCCCCCCTTTGCCCCCCTTCCCCCCCTTCTACGCCTTTTCCAAACCCAAAAAAGCCACAAAGACTTTTGCCTTATCAAAACTGTTCACTTTTGTTTCACTGTAAAACCGGTCCACACACCCCCTCCCCTTTCCTAAGCCCCCTTGTTCATCTGTATCCTTTTCTCCTCTTACTTTTAAAATTCTTCAATTAAATTTACCATACACTTTACCGGTCACCAACAGCTTTCCCCAAAATTTTTTGCACTCTCTTTTTCCCCTTTGCCTTTTTTAAAAAAGGAACTATGCAGCCTTCCCAATCCCTAGGTCCCTTTTCCCTCTTCCAAAATTTTTTATTAAAAAATTGCCCCAACCACCCAAAAACTATATCCCCCCCGTTTTTTAAATTTCTTTTTTATCCATAAAATCCCGTGCCTTCCCCCCCTTTCTTTTACCTACTCCTCACAAAACCCCCCCCACACTACAAGGGCTCTTCCTCCTCCTAAAGATGTTTTTCCCTTGCCCTATACACGAAATCACAGCTTCCTTTTTTCATCAAAATTTTTAAAAATTTCCCCAAAAAATTCCTTCCTTTCCCAAAACTCTACCTCTCCCTTTAATCTCTCCTCTCCCATTTTTAAACTAAAATCCTTTGTTCCTAGCTTTCTTAACTTGTTAACCATCCAAAACTTTTTCTTATTTTAAAAAAAAATTTGTTTTTATAACACTTCCCCCCCTTCATTTGCTCTTTTTTCATTTTCTTACACTCTCTTAATTCTCTCTTTTTCTCCATTAACTCTTCCCTCCTTGCATCACTTCACTTTGTAAAAAATTTTTATATGCTTATTTTTCTCCCTTAAATTCTTTTCATATCATTCCACCAATTGCTCCTCTTCCCTCCCGCCCCACTTTCTGTAACCACAAACTTCGCTGAACACTCTAACACTAAAATTTTTTTTTAAAACCCACCCCATACCCGACCCCTTGCCTATGCTTCATTTTGCCCACTATCCCCCAAAGCTGTTTTTTATCTTACCTAACTGCCTCCTTTTTGTTTTTAAACCTTACCTCTCTCTTCCCTTTTTGCTTCTATTCTCCGTATCCCCTCTACCTTTTTCTCCAGGTAGCTACAATAGAAAATGATCTGATATTCTGTGGCCCCCCCCTTAAAAAAATGTACATCCTGAAATTTTCTCAACGTTTTTATTACCAATACATAAAAACCCAAAAAACTACGTCATTTCGCCCCCCATCTATCGTGTATACTTATTTTCCTCTTTTTTTTAAAAAATGTATTTCCCATAACAAACCCCCTTTTTATACAAAGGTTCAAACAAAGGGCTCCCATTATCATTTAAAAACCCCCGGCACCCCCAAAATTACCTACCACACCCCTTTTAAAATTTCTCCTATTTAGCATTCAAGGCCCCACCACAATTACCTCTCATTGGTTCAAAGGCTCCCATACATTCACTTAACATCTCCCAAAACCTCTCTCTCCTCTGCATTCCTCTCTTCTCCCGGTGCATACACGTTTTTATGACCCACTTCTCGCATCCAAACCTTTACTTTAATCCCAAAATTTTTTGAATTTAACATTAATTCTTTTTCCTTTTTCCCAAAATGATCATTTAACATTATGTACCCCTTTTTTGCTCTAACCCTCGATATCCCCGATTTAAATCCCATTTATTTTTCCCCCCACTGAAACCTCCCCCCCCTTCACTTTTTTCGCTAGGGCCAGGACATAACTTCTTTTCTTCATAACATCAGCAATCATCTGTTTTTTTGTCATCCGCACTAAACCACGCACATTTAAGCAACCCCTTTTATAAAGTTTTTCTCTTTCTTTTTTAGTAATTGTATACAGGAGAAGGGGGTTTTACCCTTGCTCCCGGTTTTAGTCGCCTCTAGAACGCATGGCTTAGGAGGAAAGTTCTTTTTCCCCTTCCCATGGACAAAAGAAGAAATAAAAAAAAAACAAAAGTATTTAGAAAAGGGAAAAACTGTTATGTATATAAAATATGATGTGCGGTCTGGAAGGTTTTACCAAAGTGTAAGAGAGTAGCAAATATCCCCGTTTCTTAGCGTTTTTTAAAAAAATAATTTTTATATATTATATATATAATATATATATATTTAATTAAAAATTTTATAATATAAAAATTATAAACCCCGAAAAATTTTTGGGATGGTCCCAAAAAACATCACTGCGCTAGCCAAGGATTCGAACCCATGTTGTACTGGCCCCCCTATTTTAAGCTAGAAGCACGTGACGCCCTTTAACCCCCCAAGATTCCAATACTACTATACACCAAACAGGGATGGAAAAATTTGTTTAGAAATTCCCCCCTAAAGATGTCCTGGACCAAGAGTAAACACCTAGCTTGGTGGGTGCTTGGGGTTTTGTAGGGTTGGTGGTCCCGTGGGTTTAAAGGGCGTGTGGGCTCTCGCTCACGGGGGGTCAGTACAAAAGGGGTTTGAATCCCTTGGCTGCGCAGGTTTTATTTTATATACTTTATCTTTATTCAAGTACTTTCAACTTCCGGTGCGGGCATCAAGTGTGCAATGTTCAAGGCAGCAAGAAGGAGTGAGGGGGCGTTTTTCCCCAGATCGCGGCAGGGTTTTTCCCCCCGCAGCTTCTCTGAAAAAGTGAATAGTAGTGACCAGCGAAGAGGCGGGGTAAAGGGCCATGACTCGAAACCCCGCAACCCCAAAAAAAGTGGGCAAATTTTGGGGTACACACTCCGGCGGTACCAGGGTCGACTCGGCCCCTGTAACCACAAATAGAGTTCACACACACACACACACACACCACACACACACACACCACACACCACCACCCCACCACACACAACACCCACAAAACTCCCTCGCCTACAAAAACACATTCGCCCCCCAATATAACATATAATGAATTTTTGGTTCTTAAATTTCCCGGGGTAATAAAACCCCGGTGGAATGTTGTGGAAAACCCGTAGTGGGCAACCACTGTTACCCCTCATTTGTCTCCCCTTCTCCCTCATAATTCTCTTTCACCCCTTTTTTTCCCCCCTTCAAGGCCCCTTTTTTCTCTCCCCTCTCTTTTTCTTCTCTCTCTCTTCTTCCTCTTCCCCCTCTTTTCCCCTCTCTCTCTCTCCCCTCTCTCTCTCTTTTTTCCCCCTCTTTTTCTCTCTCTCTCTCCTCTTCTTTCTCTCCTCTTTTTTCCCCTCTCTCTCTCTTTTTTCTCCTCTTCTCTCTCCCCCTCTCTCTCTTTCTCTCTCTCTTCTCTTCCGGAAATTAAAATTTTCAATATAAAAGTGGGAGGAAAAAAAAAGAGAATTCTCATTGGTTTGTTCAGTTGTTTAAAAAACAATAATAGTTTTTGGAGAAGGTTTTTAAGGCAAGTTGTCTCAGGCCCTTTTTATTTGACTCAGGGACTCGCCGGCCGCCGTCAAAACTCAGATATTACAACCACTTTTTTTTGTATATAAGGTAGATTTTTTGGAAGTAAAGGGTTTTATTTTCCAATGGGGATCTCAGGTTATGGTGTTTTAAAAGGGGAGTAAATGTGTACGATTGAAGTGATGAATTATGTTAAGTTGGCGTTTTTCTTTTTCTATTTGTGTGATCCTTTTCTGTGGAAATTGTAAAAGTTGTGGTGGAGTGAGTAAAAGAAGGAAAAATTAAAAAATGAGCACTGAAAAGGGCAAAAAAATAGGGGACAACGTGTATAGACAGTAATATGGGAAATCGAATTGAAGGGGTTTTGGGGGAAATTGGAAAAAAGGTAGTGGTGCTGAGGTGGCAAAAAACTTTTTCGTGAGTGTGAACATGGGGTTTCACGTTTTGGGGCGAGGGGAGGGTTGAGCCGTGGAATTTTTTGTGCGCGAGCAGTTTTTGGATGTGGATTTTTTTGCTGGATATGGTAGTGGGTTTTTAAAAAGATATAAATTTAGAGAGAAGGGTGAACCTTAAAATACCAGGTCGTATATAAATTTGGAGGAAGGAGAAGGGGGAAAAAAATTTTTTCCCGGAAGGGTTGAAAAGGGGGGGAAAGAAGGACCCCGGATTTAAAAATTTTGGGAAGGAGAAGGGGAATAAGAGTTCCAGGAAGGATTTAAAAGGGGGGTACGAGGACCAGGATCGTATATAAATCTTAAGAAGGACGAAGGAGGGAACAAGATGTTCCATGAAGGATTGAAAAAGGGGGTACGAAGGACAGGGCGAAATAAATCTTGGGAAGGACGGGGAAAGGGGGAAAGATGTTCCAGGAAAAAATTGAAAAGGGGGGAAAGGCAGGATCGTATTAAATCTTGGGGGGAAAGGGGGAAGGAGGGGGAACAAGATGTTTGGAAGGACTGAAAAAGGGGGTAGAAGGAGATTCCCTGGATTTTTAAATTAGCGCATGTGCAAAGCTTGGGGATTTTTGTTAGGTAAGACCATATGCAAAAAGTTAGGTATTTTATTTCGAAAAGTTTCGCCTGGCGAAACGTTTTTTTGAGGAAAAGTTTTGCCACACTTCACAGTTTTACAAAAAAGAATGGGAAAGGAAGGGTTGGAGGTAATCAGTCCTCAACCCGGAGTCCGTCCGGGTTGGTTCCTGAACCCTTTATCACATTCCCCGGACTTAAACGGTTTTCCCCAAAATAGGGAACACGTGTTGCTTGAAGTGGGGGATTTTGATTTTGGTATGAAACTTAAAAAAAAAAATGTGGTACGAAAACATATTTCTAACTTTTTTGTTTTAAAACTTTTTAAGAAATTACAAAAAAATAAAGGTTAAAAATCCAAATTTTTTTTTAAAATAAAAAATTTAAAAAATTTAAAGGGAAAAGTAAAGAAAACCCGCGCCCTTATACGATTTTTTTCCCATTTTATTAAAAACCAACAGTAAAAACAACAAAAAGAAAAAAAAAAAAAAAAAAAAAAAAAAAGGGGGGGGGGGGGGGGGGGCCTGTCAGAGTGAACACAGTGATCGTAGCAGGAAAAGAGGGTGGTAAACAACACTATCTATCTATCTATCTATCTATCTATCTATATATTATATATATATATATATATATATATATATATATATATATAATATATATATATGAAAGATGAGGTGAATCATAGAATTGATGAGGGAAAAAGAGTGAGTGGTTGCACTTAGGAGTCTGTGGAGACAAAGAACTTTGTCCTTGGAGGCAAAGAGGGGAATGTATGAGAGTATAGTTTTACCAACGCTCTTATATGGTGTGAGCGTGGGTGATGAATGTTGCAGCGAGGAGAAGGCTGGAGGCAGTGGAGATGTCATGTCTGAGGGCAATGTGTGGTGTGAATATAATGCAGAGAATTCGTAGTTTGGAAGTTAGGAGGAGGTGCGGGATTACCAAAACTGTTGTCCAGAGGGCTGAGGAAGGGTTGTTGAGGTGGTTCGGACATGTAGAGAGAATGGAGCGAAACAGAATGACTTCAAGAGTGTATCAGTCTGTAGTGGAAGGAAGGCGGGGTAGGGGTCGGCCTAGGAAGGGTTGGAGGGAGGGGGTAAAGGAGGTTTGTTTGTGTGCGAGGGGCTTGGACTTCCAGCAGGCATGCGTGAGCGTGTTGATAGGAGTGAATGGAGACAAATGGTTTTAATACTTGACGTGCTGTTGGAGTGTGAGCAAAGTAACATTTATGAAGGGATTCAGGGAAACCGGCAGGCCGGACTTGAGTCCTGGAGATGGGAAGTACAGTGCCTGCACTCTGAAGGAGGGGTGTTAATGTTGCAGTTTAAAAAACTGTAGTGTAAAGCACCCTTCTGGCAAGACAGTGATGGAGTGAATGATGGTGAAAGTTTTTCTTTTTCGGGCCACCCTGCCTTGGGGGAATCGGCCGGTGTGATAATAAAATAAAAAAAAAATAATAATATATATATATATATATATATATATATATATATATATATATATATATATATATATATATATTATATATATATATGTTATAACACCAGCAGTTACAACGCCAGCAATCATACCACCAGCAGTTATAACACCTGCAGTTACAACACCTGCAGTTACAACACCAGTTATACCACCACCAACTATACAAGTCATACACAACAACACAGCTCGTAGCTTCAGTAAACACAGCTACTTCTCCCTTAACATAATTCTCCTGCCTGAACAGGATTTGATCGTCTCTTCTCCCGTGTGTTGTCGCCAAGACTAACATCGGGAACAAAGGATTTGATTCCCCCTACTCGATTGGTAAGAGAATGTGGCGGTAAGCCATAGGGATTGCGAAGTCATTGGGACTTTAATATCAGCAGGGGGAAAAGGATGAATCGCGTGTCTTGATATATCTCAAAAACATTATGCAAATGCACTTGAGGAGGCTTTGTGTTATGCCTGGAGAGATCTTTTGTGTGGAGGCATTTGTAAAGAGATTTGTGTAGTGTGTGTGTGTGTGTGTGTGGTGTGTGTGTGGTGTGTGTGTGTGTGTGTGTGTGTGTGTGGTGGGTGTGTATGTGTGTGTGTGTGTGTGTGTGTGTGTGTGTGTGTGTGTGTGTGTGTGTGTGTGTGTGTGTGTGTGTGTGTGTGTGTGTGTGTGTAAGAAACGAGGGAGTGTGTGTTTGTAAGGTACCGGTTGTTAAAGGCACTTGTCAATGGACACTCTACACTGAGTCAAACATGCCTTAGTAAAGCTCTATACTGAGTGAAGCATGCCGTGATAAAGCTCTACACAGAGCGGAGATAACCTGATAAAGCTCTACACACGGGGCAGACAACTTGATAAAGCTCTACAGACAGCCAGAAAGCCTGCAAATAAAGACTACCTCCGTCACGCTATGCCTCGGTGTCAAACACAACAGCCAATCACCCCAGGCTGGGATATTCTTACCCAAAGAACGATTTTGCAACACCAAAGCCGGTTTGCAATTCCCCCTGACATACACAGAGAAGGCGAACTCCAGCGAATGGAGAACGATTTCCACTTAGCAAGCATCAACATTCCAGGCTTTCCAGGCGTCAGGAAGGCAGCGCCAACCAAACCTCTTTTCCAGTTAGAACGTGCGGTACTAAACGGGATGCAGTGCTCTATGACCCTAGTGGATTAAGTTGTTGTTTGCTTGTTTGGGTTGTTGTTGGGGTTGACGTGATGGTGGATTGTTGCATGGATGCTTCGTTGGTCGAATGGATGTGGTTGCGTTGGTTCGAGGTGGATGGATTGGCTGGATGACTCGGGGGTTGGATAATTTGGTGGTTTGGTTTGGTTGGGCCAACGTATGTTTGTTGGGTAGATTCATTGGTTGGTGGTTATCTTTGATTGCAATGAGTGGATGGCTTTTGGGTAGATAGATGTGGATTAATGGGAGGATTTTAGCTTCGATAGACGGATGAAATCCTAGGTGCTTTCCTAGTTCATTCATTGACTTGTGATCTGGCTATTAGATAGATGAACGGATACTAGATGACTGCTAGTTGACTGCTAGCTGACTGCTAGCTGACTGCTAGCTGACTGCTAGCTGACTGCTAGGGTACTCGTCTCACTGACCCTTTACTGATCCAAAGATGACCCCTAATCACAGAGAGGGCCCCTTAGGTCCCTACCTACTCACATCGAGGGCCCTACAGTCCCTACTTGCTCACAGGAGGGCCCTCAGGTCCCGACCTACTCATAGGAGGGGTCATACAAGTCCCTATCTACTCACAGGAGGGGCCCTACAGGTCACTACCTACTCACAGGAGGGCCCTACAGCGAGGTCAGTATACACAGTGCATTGGAAAAACTGCTTAGCCAATACACTGATTGGTATGGGGCACTGATCGTGGTCCTTTAATATCTGATTGTCGTGATATTGTATTCCACAGTACCTGATTGTCGTGATAGTGTATTCCACAGTACTTGATTATCGTGAGGTTAATGTTGAGTCTTGGGGGTCAGTCATGTCTGTGGTGGTGGGGTGAGGTTGATGTTGAGTCTTGGGGGGTCAGTCACGTCGAGGTTGATGTTGAGTCTGCGGTCGTCAATCATGTCTGTGGTGATGATGGGGGGGGGAGATTATAGTCTTTCTAACGTGATCACCTTAGATTCGTGTCAAAATTACCTGTATTTTCAATCCATTACCACACACCACACACACCACACACACACACACACACACACACACACACACACACACACACACACACACACACACACACACACACACACACAATTTTCTACCATAAATCGCTCCCATATGGTCATCAACTCCTCTCTTCTCCTGTCTATCGTGACCGTTTACTGCCATTAGGAAAACGTAACTATCGCTCTGTTTCACCAGTTCACTGAACGATATACGTCTCGTTGCATGCAACCAGCAATACAAAGAGAGCAAATTATTACATGTGTGGATAAGTGGATAGGTGGATAAGTGGATAAGTACCACGCTAGGTAGGGTTACACAACGCCTGAAGTATGGAAGGCAGTCCTATTTGATCC
>NC_069484.1:11044629-11112129 GCF_026875155.1 Cherax quadricarinatus | reverse complement strand
AACTCCAAGGCTGAGGGACGGATTACATCGCCTTGTGTATATAGCTCTACAGTCTTCCCATTATATCCTTGAATTTGGATTGATAAAGCCACTGGATGACATCTAATTCTTCATATTTCCTATGATGTGCACGCTCAGTTGATAGTCCGAAGCTAAATGAATACAAGAGTCTCCTGACGTTAACATTCACAAAAGTGTTCGATCGTACTGCAAAAGTTGGGCGGTTGGATCAAACTACACATCCAGACAGTTTACTGGGTTAGGCGCTCATGAAGCATCATAAACATTGTAGCAGACCAGAGGCCTAGTTTCTCCCTTCGAGACCCTTGAGGGCGAGGAATGGGGCTAGGTCTGGGGACAGTTGGTCCCAGAAGATGAGGAGGTACTTGTACCTCCTCCCATGGCGGACATAGGTCTCAGACACTGCCAAGATAGGGAGCCAAGGCCGGGTCACCATCTGAAAAGACCCGGGCCGGAAGAAAACCGGCAAATCAAGAAGAACAAACATCGCTTTTAGTGGTCTCTCCGTGTGTATTGTCCAGAGAGCTAATGGCAGCTATTCGCTCTGAACACCTGAGCCACAATATTGGGATTTACGAGTTTATTAATAGAGCCAGGCTGTGGGATACTCAAACAGGTTACTCAACCAGACTAGTCCCCTTAACAACTAGATACCCCATCAGTGAAAAATATACCCTAATCTAAGCTTAAGAATTAATTAGGGAAAGAAAGAGATTAGCTCCTGCAGATATATGTCCTCTTGCGACAGACAGATGTTCTCTTACGTAGAGTAGATGTCCCCTGGCGTAGGGGTCATACGGTGCCTGGTAAAAGAAGGGGGAAATGAACTCTAGTTCCTGGGATCAAGAGCCCTTCACCGGTATCAAGCGTATCCTCAAGATGGGTCTGTGTTGTGATCTTAAGGCACTGATTAGTTGGTACCTCTCGACAAACAGAATATATAGAGTAGTTCCGTTTCTTCTCCTCTACACATGCGTACACACACACACACACAACTAGGTGAGTACACACACACACACACAGGACAGGAGGGTTAGGGGAGACATGATAACAAAATACAAAATACTGCGAGGAATTGACTAGGTGGACAGAGACAGGATGTTCCAGAGATGGGACACAGAAACAAGGGGTCACAATTGGAAGTTGAAGACTCAGATGAGTCAGAAAGATGTTAGGAAGTACTTCTTTAGTCATAGAGTTGTCAGGAAGTGGAACAGTCTGGCAAGTGGAGTGGTGGAGGCAGGAACCATACATAATTTTAAGATGAGGTATGATATAGCTCAGGAGCAAGGAGAGAGAAGACCTAGTATCAACCAGTGAAGAGGCGGGACCAGCAGCTGAGTCTCGACCCCTGCAACCACAAATATGTGAGTACAAATACGTGAGTACACACACATATAACTCTGACACGCCTTCAATTAAGAGATCTTATTTTTTCCAACATGTTTGACACCTATTGTTTACAAGCGAATAAAACAGAATACCCTGACCTCCACACCTGCTGCCTCTTGTAAAACAATTGAAAGCCAATATGTCGAGACACTGGAGCCTTTTATTGTTCGTGTAAGAGAACTGAAAGCCAATTTCTCGAGACACTGGAGCCTTTTATTGTTCGTGTAAGAGAACTGAAAGCCAATATCTCGAGACACTGGAGCCTTTTATTGTTCGTGTAAGAGAACTGAAAGCCAATATCTCGAGACACTGGAGCCTTTTATTGTTCGTGTAAGAGAACTGAAAGCCAATATCTCGAGACACTGGAGCCTTTTATTGTTCGTGTAAGAGAACTGAAAGCCAATATCTCGAGACACTGGAGCCTTTTATTGTTCGTGTAAGAGAACTGAAAGCCAATATCTCGAGACACTGGAGCCTTTTATTGTTCGTGTAAGAGAACTGAAAGCCAATATCTCGAGACACTGGAGCCTTTTATTGTTCGTGTAAGAGAACTGAAAGCCAATATCTCGAGACACTGGAGCCTTTTATTGTTCGTGTAAGAGAACTGAAAGCCAATATCTCGAGACACTGGAGCCTTTTATTGTTCGTGTAGAGAACTGAAAGCCAATATCTCGAGACACTGGAGCCTTTTATTGTTCGTGTAAGAGAACTGAAAGCCAATATCTCGAGACACTGGAGCCTTTTATTGTTCGTGTAAGAGAACTGAAAGCCAATATCTCGAGACACTGGAGCCTTTTATTGTTCGTGTAAGAGAACTGAAAGCCAATATCTCGAGGCACTGGAGCCTTTTATTGCTCTCGTAAAAGAATTAAAAACTGATTTTGGCATGGGGAAAAATGTTCCATTAGAGGTTTGTGAAGGGTTCTTGATCCAAGGTCTGGGATTGGTGTTGGTAGATTAATAGGGAAGGGATAAAGCCAGTGAATGGAGAATGGGGCCGTCCTCCCATTTTCCAGGATATGAATGACCCTTTCGACTTTAACTCTTCCCAATAATAATAATAATAATAATAATAATAATAATAATAATAATAATTATAATAATATTAATAATAAATATCTTTTATTTCTGAGGACTTTGGTGAGACATTAGTGAGCTCCAGTGACCTGGATCAGGAGCCCTTCACTAACGTCAGTGTGCTTTCTTGGAGTACAAGTGCTAGAGTACTGGTTGCACTCTGTCTCGTTTGTGGACAGAATAGTAAATGTACTCTGTGTCTGTCAAACGTTTAAACCTCCTTATCGTCTTCTTCTTCTTCTTCTTCTTCTTCTTCTTCTTCTTCTTCTTCTTCTTCTTCTTCTTCTTCTTCTTCTTCAAGGACTCTCCTTCACCCACTTCCTCAGCAGTGAACCAGCCTAATTTCTAGTTATTTGGTTCCTACGATGGAGATCCCAGAGTTTGTCAACTGAGGAGCACTGTGGTGAAGTTCGGTAACTAGTGAAGACGGTAAGTTTGGTGAGTCTGCCTTCTTGACCACCAGTCTGCTGCCTTCCCTTCCTTCTTGACCACCAGTCTGCTGCCTTCCCTTCCTTCTTGACCACCAGTCTGCTGCCTTCCCTTCCTTCTTGACCACTAGTCTGCTGCCTTCCCTTCCTTCTTGACCACCAGTCTGCTGCCTTCCCTTCCTTCTTGACCACTATCTGCTGCCTTCCCTTCCTTCTTGACCACCAGTCTGCTGCCTTCCCTTCCTTCTTGACCACCAGTCTGCTGCCTTCCCTTCCTTCTTGACCACCAGTCTGCTGCCTTCCCTTCCTTCTTGACCACCAGTCTGCTGCCTTCCCTTCCTTCTTGACCACCAGTCTGCTGCCTTCACTTCCCTTCCCTATTACTACTACTACTACTACTACTACTACTACTACTACTACTATTACTACTACTACTACTACTACTACTACTACTACTACTGTTCTGGTTGTGTTTGCGTCACAGCCTCTTACACCGCCTCCCGTCTGAGATTTTCCTGGCGTCTGGCTTTATGGACTGTCGTACCTGATCGTGAAACTGTGTTCGTTTTTCTTCCATTCCTTCATTGTCATTCTAAACGATCCGCTTTTCACTCACAATGTGATTATTGAGGTTAAGAATTACTGTTACGGTGTTCCTTCCGCGGCTACTTCCGGTGAAGTTACTTCCGCTGCAGTTACTACCACTGCTGCTACTTACCCTGCCGCTACTGTCTTTGCTACTACCACTGCTGCTACTTACCCTGCCGCTACTGTCTTTGCTACTACCACTGCTGCTACTTACCGTGCGGCTACTGTCCTTGTTACTACCACTGCTGCTACTTACCCTGCCGCTACTGTCTTTGCTACTACCACTGCTGCTACTTACCCTGCCGCTACTGTCTTGCTACTACCACTGCTGCTACTTACCGTGCGGCTACTGTCCTTTTTACTACCACTGCTGCTACTTACCCTGCGCGTACTGTCTTGTTACTACCACTGCTGCTACTTACCCTGCCGCTACTGTCTTTGCTACTACCACTGCTGCTACTTACCCTGCCGCTACTGTCTTTGCTACTACCACTGCTGCTACTTACCGTGCGGCTACTGTCCTTGTTACTACCACTGCTGCTACTTACCCTGCCGCTACTGTCTTTGCTACTACCACTGCTGCTACTTACCGTGCGGCTACTGTCCTTGTTACTACCACTGCTGCTACTTACCCTGCCGCTACTGTCTTTGCTACTACCACTGCTGCTACTTACCCTGCCGCTACTGTCCTTGTTACTACCACTGCTGCTACTTACCGTGCGGCTACTGTCCTTGTTACTACCACTGCTGCTACTTACCCTGCTGCTACTGTCCTTGCTACTACCACCGTTGGTACTCTCGCCTGCCACTGCTACTTCCCCTGCCACTGCTACTCACCCTGCCACTGCTACTTCCCCTGCCACTGCTACTTCCCCTGCCACTGCTACTCACCCTGCCACTGCTACTCACCATGCCACTGTTACTCACCCTGCTACTGTTACTCACCCTGCCACTGCTACTCACCATGCCACTGCTACTCACCATGCCACTGCTACTTACCATGCCACTGCTACTCACCCTGCCACTGCTACTTCCCCTGCCACTGCTACTCACCCTGCCACTGCTACTTCCCCTGCCACTGCTACTCACCCTGCCACTGCTACTCACCCTGCCACTGCTACTCACCATGCCACTGCTACTCACCCTGCCACTGCTACTCACCCTGCCACTGCTACTCACCCTGCCACTGCTACTTCCCCTGCCACTGCTACTCACCCTGCTACTGCTACTTTCCCTGCCACTGCTACTTCCCATGCCAGTGCTACTTCCCCTGCCACTGCCAGGGTTCAGTGGCCACTATCTTCCCTGGAGATGGAGTCAGTAAAGTGGTTTAGTAATGAACTTGTGTAAATTAATGAGGAGACGTGAAGACAGATGGAGTTAGTGGGAGGGAATATCAGTGTGAGGGAGTGCCAGTGTGAGGGAGTGCCAGTGTGAGGGAGTGTTAATGTGAGGGAGTGCCAGTGTGAGGGAGTGCCAGTGTGGGAAAAAGTGGTTGTGGTGATGCTAGTGACGGTGGTGGTGGTGGTGTGCTAGAGGTGGTGGTGGTGCTGGTGGTAGTGCTAAGGGTGGTGGTGGCTAGTGGTGGTGTGGGGGTGGTGCTGGTGCTAGTGGTGGTGCTAGTGGGAGTGCTAGGGGTGGTGGTAGTGCTAGTGGTGGTGGTGGTGGTGCTGGTGCTAGTGGTGGTGCTAGTGGTAGTGCTAGGGGTGGTGGTGGTGCTAGTGGTGGTGGTGGTGGCGCTGGTGCTAGTGGTGGTGCTAGTGGTAGTGCTAGGGGTGGTGGTGGTGCTACTGGTGGTGATAGTGGTGCTGGTGCTAGTGGTGGTGCTAGTGGTAGTGCTAGGGGTGGTGGTGGTGCTAGTGGTAGTGGTGGTGGTGCTGGTGCTAGTGGTGGTGGTGGTGGTGCTGGTGCTAGTGGTGGTGCTAGTGGTAGTGCTAGGGGTGGTGGTAGTGCTAGTGGTGGTGGTGGTGGTGTGGTGCTAGTGGTGGTGCTAGTGGTAGTGCTAGGGGTGGTGGTGGTGCTAGTGGTGGTGGTGGTGGCGCTGGTGCTAGTGGTGGTGCTAGTGGTAGTGCTAGGGGTGGTGGTGGTGCTACTGGTGTGGTGGTGGTGGTGGTGCTGGTGCTAGTGGTGATGCTAGTGGTAGTGCTAGGGTGGTGGTAGTGCTAGTGGTGGTGATTGGTGGTGCTGGTGCTAGCGGTGGTGCTAGTGGTAGTGCTAGGGGTGGTGGTGGTGCTAGTGGTAGTGGTGGTGGTGCTGGTGCTAGTGGTGGTGCTAGTGGTAGTGCTAGGGGTGATGGTGGTGCTAGTGGTAGTGGTGGTGGTGCTGGTGCTAGTGGTGGGCTAGTGGCAGTGCTAGGGGTGATGGTGGTGCTAGTGGTAGTGGTGGTGGTTGCTGGTGCTAGTGGTGGGGCTAGTGGTAGTGCTAGGGGTGGTGGTGGGCTAGTGGTAGTGGTGGTGGTGCTGGTGCTAGTGGTGGTGTTAGTGGTAGTGCTAGGGGTGGTGGTGGTGCTAGTGGCAGTGGTGGTGGTGCTGGTGCTAGTGGTGGTGCTAGTGGTAGTGCTAGGGGTGGTGGTGGTGCTAGTGGTAGTGGTGGTGGTGCTGGTGCTAGTGGTGGTGCTAGTGGTTGTGCTAGGGGTGGTGGTGGTGCTAGTGGTAGTGGTGGTGGTGCTGGTGCTAGTGGTGGTGCTAGTGGTAGTGCTAGGGGTGGTGGTGGTGCTAGTGGTAGTGCTGATAGTGGCGCTAGTTTTGGTGCTTCCTATAAAGGGATTAGGGAAGATCGTGGTCACAACAGAGAAAAAATATTCCATTTGAGAGTTAAATATGGTCGGAGATTCTGCTGTTACTGCGAATGCTGGCAGATTAAAGAGAGAGAGAGAGAGAGAGAGAGAGAGAGAGAGAGAGAGAGAGAGAGAGAGAGAGAGAGAGAGAGAGAGAGAGAGAGAGAGAGAGAGAGAGAGAGAAAGAGAGAGATAAACGCAGAACAAGCACATTGTATACCTGTGTATATGTGTCAAGTATTCTCCTCTTTTTCTTATCTCCAAACACCGCTCGCTTATTCTAGTCATCTATTATGTATTCAACTTGCTGTTGCAAATTCAACTTGATCTATTTATCGCGTGTTCTTGTGGCAGTATAAAGGAATATATGGTTTAGAAAGACACGTAAGCAAACACTATAACATATTTATTAGAAAACGTTTCGGTCCTGGGACCTTGATCACTTCTAACATACAGAGGTAGGAAGACATTATATATATAGGCGGAGAGTGAGATGTGACGCACGTGACCTGAGGAATGTCATAAGAACATAAGAATGGAGGAACACTGTAGAAGGCCTACTGGCCCATGCGAGGCAGGTCCTTATCAAAACAACCTCTGCCTACCCGTCCTCATCATAGGCAGAGGTTGTATGTCTGTATATACACTGTATATACACTGTCAGTATATTTCAACCCCGATTTTAGGTATTAAAAGTATTTTTGACTGGTGGTGTATAGGTGATATGCAGCCTTAATGACCCTCGTGTAGTAGATAGGTTTTAAACCCCCATTAACCAGACAATCGATGCAATTGCATCTATTGCAAAGCAAGATTTTACTGCATATTTCTCTTACACGGGAGCGATACGTTGGGTTATAGTGAGCAACCAGAGATTTGTAGACGACAGATCGAGTCTACAGAAGGAATTGAGTTGAATGGTCCTTGTAGGTTTAGCCACTTCACTAGACAGCAGTTGTGTGTGTTTTTCTAAACACACACACACACACACCACACACACACACATACACACACACACACAACACACACACACAACACACACACACCCCCCCAAACAACCCCCACCACCACCACACACACCACACACACAACACCAAACACCAAAACCACAACACAACACACAACACACACACCAAATCACCAAACCACACACACACACACACACACACCACACCAAATCCCAAACCACACACACCACACACACAACACCAAATCCCCAAAACCACACACACACACACCAATCACCAAACCCACCACACACCCACACACACAAACACACAAACACACAACACACACACACACACACACACACACACCACACTAAATCACGAAACCCACACACAACACACACCAAATCACCAAAACCACACACATACAACACACACAACACACACACACAACACACACAACACACACACACACACACACACACACACACCCCAAATCACCAAAACCACACACACACACACACACACACCCAACACACACACAACACACACATACATACACACACACACACACCCACACACACACAAAACACACACACACCCAAATCTCCAAAACCCACACACACACACCAAATCACCAAAACCACACACACACACACACACACACACCACCCCAAATCACCAAAACCACCACACACACACACACACACACACACACACCACACACCACACACACACACACACACACACACACACATAAATACACACACACACACACACACACACACACCACAACACACATACTAAAAACACACACACACACACACACACACCACACCACACACACACACACACACACACAACGTAGTGTAGTGGGTCACAAGCGCCAGGCCCCGGGAATCTTAGTTTTTTTTAGGGCGTGCTTGAGCAGCTAGAAGCAACCAGTGTTAGTGACAACGTCAGTGAACAACCCTACAGGCGATAACCAAAGTATTAGCAAAAAAAAAATAAAGTAAAGGCGAGAGAAAGCCTGAAATTATACAACAAAATTTCAAAGTGCCAGTTCGTTGAGGCCTGTTGGCACTTGTTGCCACATTGTTACAAAATACAAAGTACAAAGGGGCGAGTGACTAAAGACAAAAGATCAAATAAAATTTAAAAGATAGGTTGGCTAACGAGAAACTGTGATGTAGCACACAGCGTGAACAAGCTAGCCAGAAAGGGGAAATATATATGTATATATATCCATACATATACATAAATATATAAAAGCAGAGAAGGTGGCAGCAGTAGGCCTGAGGAAGTAGCGCCGCCTAACAGGTTGGGTGTCATCACAATAGAAGGGGTTCTTACCAAAAGTGAAGTGAAAATTTAAAAAGTAGCAATATACAAGTGATAAGTGTGGTAAATGAGGACTCAAAAGGGCAACGAGAAAAGAATATTTGAAGTAGTCAGAGGCGGAAGGGCGAGGTGGCACGAGTCATGTACAGCGAACATCGTACATCAGGCTGGATGGACGTCCCCTCTGAGGAGAAAGTACAATCACCTGTTTGTGGTTGGCGGGAAGTTTTGAGTGGTAGACCCGGGGCCCTACGATCACTGGTAGCTGGCTATCACAAACCCTGCTCCAGAGCGATTATCATACACACAAAACCTAGCAGTAGTAGGAAGATAAAATTGTGGGAGCAAAAAAATTTAGGCAGGAGGATTAAGTCGGGGCTAATGGGACTACGCCGGACAACAGTTACGAGAGATAAGGGTTTTTAGGACACAAAGACAGTACAATTGAGAAGCAAGTATTGGGTACACATGTAGTAAAAGGTAGTACATAACTGGGTGAAAGAAAGACTCGTTAACACACGCTAGTATTATAATTATTAGAATTACTCTCAGTGTTAATGGATTTATTAGTATTACGGATACACAGAGGTGAAATGTATTTCTGGGACATATAAACAATGACGTGCTCCACACACACACCGCCCCACACACACATACACACTCGGGGATAGGAGCTGGTCTCGACCCCTGAAACCACAACTAGGTGAGTACACACACACCACCATTCACACAGCTGACCCTTGGAAATTTTGGGACCGTGTCCCCTCACCCCCCCCACACCTTTCCCTCCCCCAGAGACCTTTCCCCCCCCTGCTCTTCCCTTCACTCCTCCTCCTATCTCTCATAGCCTTTTTTCCCTCCCCTTCCCCTACTCTCTCTCTCTCTCTCTCTCTCTTTTCTCTCTCTCCCCTACCCATAACCCTTCCTCACCCTCCTCTCTCTCTATAGGCTTCTTCTCCATCTCCCTTTTTCTATATTTCTACCCCTCCCTCGCATTTCTCTCTCTCATAGCCTTTTTCCCTCCCCCTCTTTCTCCCTCTCTCTCTCTCTCTCTCTCTCTCTCTCTCTCTCTCTCTCTCTCTCTCTCTCTTTCTTTCCCCCTCTCTTTCTCCCTCTCTCTACCTTTCTCTCCCCCCCTTGGTCTTACCCCTCACCCCATACCCCTCTCCTTTTCTCTCCTCTTTTACCCTTTTCTCCCCCCCTCTCACCCTCTCCCTCCTCTAGCCTTCTGTCTGTGATAATAAAAAAAAAATGGGTGGCCCTAGAGGACGGAAAACCAGAAATCTGGTGGACGAACCAGGGAGGAAAGACTGGGAGTTAGAGCCCCAAAAAAGGGAGGAAGAGTGGGGGAAGGAAGATAGAAAGAGCTTGGTAAGAAAATGGAGGAGCGGATAGCTGAAGAGTGCAGGAAGTGGGAAGTACAGGTCTTAGCAGCAGAAGCTAGGATACAGTGCTTAAAAGAGAAACTGCAAAGCCTGAAACAGATTAGAGAGACAAATGACAATTCAGATGTGACATCAGGAAATTCAATGTCAGGCGCAGACAAGGGGACGGTAAGCAACAAAGGAGATACGCCATACGCGAAGGCCCTATTAGACCCATGTGGGGCCAGGGAAAAGACGAGGAGCACACTAAGATCAAATGACAGGTCCGAAGACAATGAAGGTATGCTATATGCAGAGATTCTAACAGCCAACTGCAGTAGCAAGGGACAGTGGTCATGAAAGACCCGTTCACTGAGAATAGAAGTTTCAGATATGACAGGGACTGAAAGCAAGAGCATGTCAATGGAAGGAAAAAAAAATGCCTCAGAGGAAGCAGATGGAGAAATCAGTGGGGAGGAGGACAAAGGGCGAGGTCAGTTTTTGTGTACGGGCTCCCAAAAAGCCAAGGGGGACAACTTCGAAGAAATAAAACAGGAGGAGAAAAAAATGATTGAAGGCATCATGAAAAAAATAGGGGAGGGCAATATGACCCAGGTGACAAATTTTCAGAGAATTGGGTGGTTTGCAAGTGGAGGAACGGCCTGTCAAAGTATATTTTCAAGGAAGAATCAGTTCGAACCAGGATCTGCAAGAGAAAGCAAGACTGAGGGACAAACAGGGGTACCAGAGAGTATACCTCGACCGCGACAGAACACAGAAGAAAGGGGAAAACACTGAAAGAGAGAGTACAGAGACGCAAGGAGGGAAAGAGAGGCAAAGACGAAGATGAGCAGGCCCAGACACAGAGGAAGGGCAAACACACCCCACAGAATCTCCCACCAAAAGACTCCAACCGCGACATTACCAACGCAACTGAGCAACCTATACTACAACCCACTCACTGTTCCCTTGCCACCAACCCCATATCACAACTTCACCCCAACAGCTGTCCCTTATTTGGGGATTCTGACCCCACCCCCATCATCACAAACCCACCTACACCACAGCCCCATATAGGCCCCCACCAAAGCTCTTGCTCCCCCAACCCCATTATTCTTGCATGACCACAGTGATAGAAAAGAAACTGAAAGTTTGGTACACAAACGCAGATGGAATAACGAATAAACATGAGGATGTGGAACGAAGAATCAGTGAAAATCCCAGACATCATAGCAGTACAGAAACAAAAACTTGCTGAGACAATAACAGACACAATCTTCCCAATGGGATATCAGATCCTGAGGAAAGATAGGAGTAGAGGGGGAGGAGAGGTTGCACCGCTCATGAAACACCGATGGGGATTTGAGGAAATGGAAGGCATGGACATGATTGGAGAAAGAGACTACATTGTAGGTACAATTCAGTCCGGAGAAAAATAAAGTAGTCATTGGAGTGATGTATAACCCAGCACAGAACTGCAGGAGGTCAAGAGAGGAGTACGAAGAAAACAACAGGGTGATGGTGGACACACTGGTGAGGTGGCAAGAAGAGCTCACTCGAGCAGAGCAAAGTTACTGGTAATGGGGCGATTTCAACCACAGGGAGATCGACTGGAAAACCTGGGCCACATGGGGGTCCCGAAACATGGTGAGCCAAGATGATGGATGTGGTACTTGAAAACCTAATGCATCAACTTTTCAGGGCACAACCAGAGAGAGAGGGGAGGATGAGCCAGCAAAGGGCTGGATCTTGTATTCACCCTGGCAGTTTAGACATTGAGGACATCACTTACAGAGGGCCCCTTGGAAACTAGCGATCCGTGGTTCTGAGTTTTGATTATATTTGTAGAGTTACAAGTGGAGAAGGTAACAGGAACTGAAGGGGGACAGGCCAAACTATAAAAGGGGGACTACACAGGTATGAGAAAAAGTCCTGCAGGAGGTTCAGTGGGACAGAGAAATGGTAGGAAAATAGTAAACGAGATGATGGAATACGTGGGAACAAAGTGCAAGGAGGCAGAGGAAAGGTTTGTTCCCAAGGGAAACAGAAATAATAGGAAGACCAAAACGAGTCCTTGGTTTACCCGAAGGTGTGGGAGGCAAAAATAAGTGCATCAGAGAATGGAAAGGTACAGGAGGCATGGAACCAGGAAAACAAGGAGATTAGTAAAAGAGCCAGAAACGAGTATGCAAGATAAGGAGGGAGGCCCAGCGACAGTATGAAAACGACATAGCATCGAAAGTCAAATCTGAAACCCCAAACTGCTGTATAGCCACATTAGGGGGAAGACAACAGTCAAGGACCAGGTGATAAGGCTGAGGAAAGAAGGTGGAGAACTCACAAGAAACGATCAAGAGGTATGTGAGGAGCTCAACACGAGATTTAAGGAAGTATTTACAGTAGAGACAGGAAGGACTCTGGGGGGACAGACCAGATGGGGACACCAGCAAGGAATACACCAACAAGTGTTGGACGACATACATATAGATGAGGAGGAGGTGAAGAAACTGCTAAGGGACATCGATACCTCAAAGGCAATGGGACCGGACAACAACTCCCTGTGGATCCTTAGAGAGGGAGCAGATATGTTGTGCATGCCACTTACCACAATCTTCAACACGTCCCTGGAAACTGGGCAACTACCTGAGGTATGGAAGACGGCAAATGTAGTTCCCATTTTTAAAAAAGGAGACAGAAAAGAGGCACTAAACTATAGACCTGTGTCATTGACGTGTATAGTATGCAAAGTTATGGAGAAGATTATCAGGAGGAGAGTGGTGGAGCACCTGGAACGGAACAAGAGTATAAATGCCAACCAGCACGGATTCATGGAAGGCAAATCCTGTGTCACAAACCTTCTGGAGTTTTATGATAAAATAACAGAAGTAAGACACGAGAGAGAGGGGTGGGTTGATTGCATCTTCTTGGACTGCAAGAAGGCCTTCGACACAGTTCCTCACAAGAGATTAGTGCAGAAGCTAGAGCATCAGGCGCATATAACAGGAAGGGCACTGCAATGGATCAGAGAATACCTGACAGGAGGCAACAACGAGTCATGGTACGTAATGATGTATCACAGTGGGCACCTGTGACGAGCAGGGTCCCACAGGGGTCGGTCCTAGGACCAGTGCTATTTTTGGTATATGTGAACGACATGATGGAAGGGTTAGACTCAGAAGTGTCCCTGTTTGCAGATGATGTGAAGTTAATGAGGAGAATTAAATCAGATGAGGACCAGGCAGGACTTCAAAGAGACCTGGACAGACTGGACACCTGGTCCAGCAAATGGCTTCTCGAATTTAATCCTGCCAAATGCAAAGTCATGAAGATAGGGGAAGGGCACAGAAGACCACAGAAAGAGTATAGGCTAGGTGGCCAAAGACTGCAAACCTCACTCAAGGAGAAAGATCTTGGGGTGAGTATAACACCGAGCATGTCTCCGGAAGCACACATCAATCAGATAACTGCTGCAGCATATGGGCGCCTGGCAAACCTGAGAACAGCATTCCGATACCTTACACCGTGTATGTCAGGCCCATACTGGAGTATGCAGTACCTGTTTGGAACCCGCACTTGATAAAGCACGTCAAGAAACTAGAGAAAGTACAAAGGTTTGCGTCAAGGTTAGTTCCAAAGCTAAGGGGAATGTCCTATGAAGAAAGATTAAGGGAAATCGGCCTGACGACACTGGAAGACAGGAGGGTCAGGGGAGACATGATAACGACATATAAAATTCTGCGTGGAATAGACAAGGTGGACAAAGACAAGATGTTCCAGAGAGGGGACACAGAAACAAGAGGCCACAATTGGAAGTTGAAAACACAAATGAGTCAGAGAGATATTAGGAAGTATTTCTTCAGTCATAGAGTTGTCAGGCAGTGGAATAGCCTAGAAAATGACGTAGTGGAGGCAGGAACCATACACAGTTTTAAGACGAGGTTTGATAAAGCTCATGGAGCGGGGAGAGAGAGGGCCCAGTAGCAACCGGTGAAGAGGCGGGGCCAGGAGCTAAGACTCGACCCCTGCAACCACAAATAGGTGAGTACAAATAGGTGAGTACACACACACACACACCACACACACACAAAACACACAACAACACACACACCCACACACACACACACACACAACACACACACACGCACACACACGCACACACACACACACACACACACCACACCCACTACCACACACACACACACACACACACACACAACACACACACACACACCACACACACAACACACACATCACACCCCCACACACACACACACACACACACACACACACCACACACACAACACACAGCACACCCACACCACACACACACACACACACACACACACACACACACACACACACACACACACACACACACACACACACACATATATTTCACACTTCACCAAAGTATGTCAGTCACCTGTCAAATATAGACAGAGAAAGATATCCATTGTTCTGCCCTGTCTATGTGCTCCTTACTTTATCACAGAATAATTTTTTAGAGAGAAACGTTGTATACTCTGTATGAATGAATTCTTCTGTTTGATATACGTGATATCAAATGTATTTTGTATCGTATTTTTTTGGTATTAAACGTACCGAGTATTATTATTATTAGTATTATTATTATTATTGTGTGTGTGTGTGTGTGTGTGTGTGTGTGTGTGTGTGTGTGTGTGTGTGTGTGTGTTGGTGTTTGTGTACTCAATTGTGGTTGCAGGGATCGAGTCATAGCTCCTGGCCCCGCCTCTTCACTGGTCGCTACTGGGTCACCCTTCCTGCTCCATGAGTTTTATCATACCTCATCTTAATGCTATGTATGGATTCTGCCTCCACTACATCACTTCCCAGACTATTTCACTTCCTGACTACTCTGTGGCTGAAGAAATACTTCCTAACATCCCTGTGATTCATCTGACTCTTCAACTTCCAACTGTGTCCCCTTGTTACAGTGCCCAATCTCTGGAACATCCTGTCTTTGTCCACCTGCTGTTTCTGTATTTTGTAGACATGACGGTAGGATAGACTCTGAGGTTCCCTGTTTGCAGATGACGTGAAGTTTAGAAATTCACTCGATCGAAGCCAGGCAGAACTCAAGGGAACTGGACAGGCTGCAGACCTGGTCCAGCAACTGGCTCGTGGTGTTCAATCCCACAAGTGCAAAGTCGAAGATTGGGAAGGCAAAGAAGGCCGCAGGACGGAGTACAGTCTAGGGGTCAAGACTACAACCTCTCAAGGAAAAGCTTGGGGTAAGACAGCAGCAATTTTTCTGACGCCAATCACCAATGTCTGCTCACTAGGCCCTGTCAAACATCAGACAGCATTCCGATCTCTAAGGAATATCGGCCTGTCACGTGTAGTTCCCCAATTTGGAGTATGCGCACCAGTATGGAACCACAAGCCAAACTGAAGAAAAGGTGCAAAGTTTGCAAGTATCCCAGGCTTCGATCGATGAATTCCAAATTAGGGATCTCAAAAAGGGACACTAGAGGCTATTGGGGCATATAACCAACCCAAAAAACTGGAGGAATGACGTGTGAAAGGCAGGATGTGGTTGGACATGACGAGGGCAAGTTGAAGCAAACAAGTTTAAACAATTTTTTTTTCTTCGCCCATTCCTATTTTTCTTTCTTGTCTCCCATCCTTTCCCCCTTAAGCAAAGATAAAGCTCCGGGCGGGAGAGGGATAGTAGCACCAGTGAAGAAAGGGGGGGGCCGGACTAGAACGCCCAAACCAACAAATAGTGAGTACAAATAGGTGACCCCCACCACCACACACAACACACACACAACCAATAAAACCCCCCAAATCCATAAATGACTTAAGAAATCGTAATGACACGATTGCAAATAAACCATACCCCCGGCCGGGATTGAACCCGCGGTCATAGAGTCTCAAAACTCCAGACCGTCGCGTTAGCCACTAGACCAGCTAAGCCACAATAAGATTCATCCAACTAGGTATATTTCTACACCATAGGAAGGTTAGCACAGGCACCTCTGTGACCACAAATGCAAGTTTTTACAGACGAATCTCCAGCTAGTGTGGCCACAGAGGTGCCTGTGCTAACCTTCCTATGGTGTAGAAATATTTATAGTTTGCTAAGATATAACTGTTTTTGTTTACTGTCAGAGCTTTCATGCTCAGAATGTTGTATCCACGCTGGGAATATAAATGTTGCTATATTGCAAAGATATGTTTGACAAATCTGTCTTCTACGAACACACTGAAATGACCCATAAATATTAATGCTAGGAAATGAAAAGTTTAAATGAGGAATTATATTCTTTGATACGTGGCAGTGTGAGTGAGAGAGAGAGAGAGAAAGAGAGAGAGAGAAAGAGACAGAGAGAAAGAGAGAGAGAGAGAGAGAGAGAGAGAGTGGACTCTTTTTAAGTCGACTTTGGGATTCTTGTTCCCCTTTTGTGCTGTACAAATGCTTTCGTACATCCCTGTGG
The DNA here is from genome assembly GCF_026875155.1 of Cherax quadricarinatus. Taxonomy (NCBI): domain Eukaryota; kingdom Metazoa; phylum Arthropoda; class Malacostraca; order Decapoda; family Parastacidae; genus Cherax; species Cherax quadricarinatus. The sequence goes on along the minus strand of NC_069484.1, from coordinate 11,095,734 downwards.
CTCATTGTGGTGTTCAGATGGACAGGAGTGTAACATTGAGCGTCACAGAGCAAGTATAACACAAACACCTGCGTCACAGAGGCAAGCATACCAAACATCAGCCTCACAAAACCAAACGTAACACAAAACCAAACGTAACACAAACACCAACGTCACAGAGGCAAGCATAGCAAACATCAGCGTCACAAAACCAAACGTAACACAAACACCAGCGTCACAGCAGCGTAACAACAACCCACAATAACAAGCGTAAGACAAGATTCAGAGTCAGAGAAGTAAACTCAGTGACAAGTCTCACTACAAAGATCCTGAAAACAGCATCCTAATTATCATCAGCCAAAGGAGGTACACAGAAAGAGATGGGATAATATATATATATATATATATATATATATATATATATATATATATATATATATAATATATATATATATATATATATATATATAATTAATATATATATGTCGTGCCGAATAGGCAGAACTTGCGATCTTGACTTAAAAAGCAACGCTCATCTTGCCATATAAGACAAGCGAAAATTTGTGTATGCAATAATTTCGCCAAAATCATTCTGAACCTAACGAAAAAAATATATTTCACTGTGTTTGCTTAATATTAAATTATTGTAAACAAATCTAAAATATATTTAGTTGAGTTTGGCTAAAATAAATTGATCTTGTTATAATAAGGTTAGGTAAGTTTTCTAAGATTCTTTTGGTGCAAAATTATAAATTTTTACATTAACATTAATGAAAAAAATATATCTTTAAACGTATAAGAGAAAATTTCAGAAAGGAATTAATTTTAAATGAGTTCTTGCTAATTGACCAGTTTTACATATTCGGCACGACATATATATATATGATAATATAACGAGGTATTGACCATTACTTGATAATGTCATAGAGTAACGTCTTAAGGGTGACATTATACCTTCATAAATGTGTTAAGCAGTGATGTAGGCAGAGTGATGTCTCTGGTTGATGTTTGAGACATCAACAGTGAAGATCATGGGGGATAATCTTTATTATCGGCTGACAGGTGACCAGGTTAATTATGGCTGGTAAACAAGGCAAGACAGAGAAGGTAATTATGACTTGGGACGGTGTGAGTGTGTGTGTGTGTGTGTGTGTGTGTGTGCTGGTTGCATGGGTCGAGACTCAGTTCCTGGCCCCGCCTCTTCACTGGTCGCTACTAGGTCACTCTCTCCCTGCTCCAGGAGCTTTATCTTACCTCTTCTTAAATATATGTATTGATCCTGCCTCTACTATCACTCTCCAGACGGTTCCACTTCCTGACAACTCTGTGACTGAAGAAATACTTCCTAACATCCTTGTGACTCATCTGTATGTGTGTGTGTGTGTGTGTGTGTGTGTGTGTGTGTGTGTGTGTGTGTGTGTGTGTGTGTGTATGTGTGTACTAGCCGATTTGCCTTTATGTGGGTCGAGGCTCTGGGCTCCCCCTCCACCATTTTATCAGCATCACCGACTTCTGTCTTACTGGGCCTTATCGTATCTACTCTTGAAGCTGTGTATTGAATTTCATTCCACCACTGTCTCATCCATGTCATTCCACTTCTGAACCACCCTGAGGCTAAAGAAATACTTCCTGACATCCCCTTGGCTCATCCGTGTCTTGAGCTTCCTCTCTCCCCTTGATCCTGGTAATCTTCAGTCAATTCCTATCAGCTCTCTTAGTTTCTCCTAGAATTTTGTATGTAGTAATCATGTCTCCCTCTTGTTCTATTAATAATCATAATAATAATAATAATCTTTATTTACTACCAGTACATGTACAAGGTATACAGACCATAGCTGACATCAGTGACATACTACTATATAGAAAGCCGCTTGTTATGCTGAGCATTTCCGGCAAATTAGGTCAGTTTTGTCCCAGGATGCGACCCACACCAGTCCACTAACACCCAGGTACCCATTTTATACTGATGGGTGAACATGAACAACAGGTGTGTTATGGAAACACCATCTAATGTTTTCCAGCCCACTGTTGTCTGGTTCAGGTCCCCCAGCCACTCCTCATACCCCAGTTCCAGACCATGGAGCAGAACTCTTCTCCAGGCTGAGGGACTGACCACCTCAGAACTGCGTGGTGCACCGATTACGTCGTCTTGACATCTCTACTGCTGCTGCTGCTGCCTCTTCTTTACTCAACTGAGGAAGCTTGCTATGTAGGCGATACGTTTCGGATAAAAGATATGTCAATGTTTCCCATGTGTCTTATTTATTTACTTGTCTGGTTGTAAATTTTCAAATCTTTTCGAGTTTCTGTTTGGCAACACACACAGAAGCTGTGACTCGACCCCTGCAACCACAAGTAGGTGAGTACACATACAAACACAGCAAGAAGGGGTTGTAACTGGAAGTTGAAGACTCTAATGAGTCACAGGGATGTTAGGAAATATTTCTTCAGCCTTAGAGTTGTCAGGAAGTGGAACAACCTGGAGAGTGAAGTAGTGGAGGCAGGATCCATACATAGCTTTAAGAAAAGGTATGATAAAGCTCATGGAGCAGGAAAAGTGACCTAGTAGCGACCAGTGAAGAAGAGGGCCAGGAATTGTGACTCGACCCCTGCAACCACAACCACAACCACAACCACAACCACACACACACACACACACACACACACACACACACACACACACACACACACACACACACACACAAACACACACACACACACCTCTTTGTTTTACCAAGTTTCTGAGCAAGTTGGACCACCTGGCGTGTGTCTAGGGAAGTTTGTTGGCGAACACTCTTGTCTGGAGGTCTCCCGTTAACTATCAGCACAGACCTGAAACATATCCACCCATAAAGAATTATACACATGTGGAGCAGCTGTGTATCTTTACTTGTAGACGTTTCACTGTCTAGTGACTTCATCAGTACAAGGGCATAATCTGAAGAGCGTTGAAATATGTACAGAAGACAGTGAAAGACAAAGTAATCAGTCCCTCAGCCTAATTCTTCATCTTCTGGGTATTGTGGACCATTAATTTTCATATCCAGCTATAATTCCAGAGTTCCATTTAATTCTACTCTTTAAAAAGAATAAAAACGCACAATACTGTGACTGGAACAATACACAAATATCCCGCACATCGTTTCGATCCGACTTGAACCATTTACAAAATCACACTAACACAAACGAGTGAAAGCCCGTATATATAGGCGAGGGGAGACAGGGACGGGAGCAAGAGAGGAAGAACAAGAAGTACCTGTAGAGGAAACATAAGAACATAAGAATGTAGGAACACTGCAGAAGGCCTACTGGCCCATGCGAGGCAGGTCCTTATCAAAACGACCTCTACCTAAAGCTACCCAGGAAATAACTCCCGTAAACCCAGGAAATAACTCCCGTAAACCAGGAAATAACTCCCGTAAACCAGGAAATAACTCCCAGGAAATAACAGTGGTAGTAGAAAGCTTAGTGATACAAGAAAGAGAAAGGGGGAGTGGAGGATGAAAGGAGACAATAGTAACGGTAGTGGGAATAGTAGCAGCAATTATGTGGTAGTCGTAGTAGTAGTAGTAGCAGAAGTAGTAGTAGCAGAAGTGGGGTTAGTCTTTTCTAAGTATTTTTTCGTAGAGTTTGCTTTGAAAAGCTGATATTACCGTGATAATGCGATTATTTTGCTGATAATATAGGAATATTTTTATATCATGTTATTACAAATAGCATTACGGGTGTTATTAAATTTATGGGGAAGCGGTAAAACTGTAGGTGACATACGGTGTACCTTGCACATCCGTCAGAGGACTCACCAGCATGCGGCTCACTTCTCACGGGTCTTCAGGATCCCGTGTGGTCACCGCGATAAAAAGAACATAAAACAAACAGGGAAAAGTTTGTCCACTAGATAAACGAACACATTCACGTAACAGGGACGACATGAATAATACATGTAAGGTGCACAGGAAGACTCCTAATGATCTTCCACGTAGTTGTTGTATGCCCCCAGAGCATATAACACTCACACACACCAAAGGTACACAATAAACCATGGGGAAAAATCCTTGTCCTCACAGGAGCAACAAGGCAGAAGGCTTTATTGGCTCGCCTGGACAGACTCACGTCTCGCCTCACTGCCAAGGTGTTGGCGATTTCTCAACGTGTCCAGAAGTGCAATGCTTTTTACACTCAACTCCTGCAATTTCCCTTCTTCTTCGTCTCGACCTTAGCTATACCGGGAGCAAGCAACATATTCTCTATACACAGTGTATAGACACTGAGCTGCATCTCTGTATATATATACACTTATATATGTGGGTATCTCCCAGTGTACATACCCCGAGAGGGGTATATATACACTGGGAGGTTGGCATTCGGCAGAGCCTCCCTCATTCAGACATACTGGCGAGTGACACACACACTACCACAATCTGGAAAAACTTCCTCTCATTTCTCCTGTTGTTGCCTTTGCAACATTGTAATGGTTAGTTGCAATATAGATGACCAGCAGGGATATATATCTGGCTAGCTCTGTTATATGAGGAATCCCGTTGAACGGGGAACGCCATTGAATAAGGGACCTCGTTGAACGACGGACACTGGTGAGTAAGGAACCCCGTTGAACGGGAAACGCCATTGAATAAGGGACCTCGTTGAACGACGGACACTGGTGAGTAAGGAACCCCGTTGAACGGGGCACCTAGACCATATCTTCTCATTCTACCCCTCCGGGTAAGTGACTTAAGATCACAAATAAGACTTTCCTGGTCTTTCTCAGTTCTACGTGAAATTGTAAATACATGGAACAGATTTTTCTCCCTTTTACCAGTTTTCTTTACCCCTTCTTACGTTCGTATGCTTCTCCTATTGTTTTCTTTATTCATTTTTCTCTCGTATTGTCATTTTGAGATTCTGGGAAATTTAGTCCGATGATCTACTTGAAAAGTCTCAAGAGGAACTGGCTTTCCTGGGTTGTTAATCATCATCATAATCATCATCATCATCATCATCATCATCATCATCATCATCATCATCATCATCATCATCATCATCATCATCATCATCATCATCATCATCATCATCATCATCTTCTTCTTCTTCTTCTTCTTCTTCTTCTTCTTCTTCTTCTTCATTTCATATATTTTTGAAGGTTCTTCTTCCTTTCTTTTCTTCCTACTTTCACTTTCTATTCACCTTTCCTCATTCTCTTCGTCTCTTTCACTCCTTTCATTCTTTTTCCCGTCTTTCCCCCACACACCATCTCTTCTCTACTCGCATCCTCGTATTCCCTACTCTCTCTTCTCCTTGCTCTCCCTACCAGAGCTTCCTTTCTCCCTCTTCCTTTACATTCCCTCCCTTCCCTCGTTTATCACCTTCACCATCATCCCAGAGTCTAATCTTTCATGTCCACTTTCAGTCGCCTGGTTCCATTACCTCCGGTTCGACTTCTCTTGTTCAATAATCCATTTGTGAAAACTTTGGCTTGTTTGGTATGCAACTTTAGCCTCTATGGTTAGGGGAACTTAGGGTTATTGTGTATGATTTCTCACACATTTACTAACACACATGCATACACACACAGGATCCATACATAGCCTAAAGAAGAGGTACGACAAGGTTCTTGGAGAAGGCAGAGTGGGTCTAATAGCGAAGAGGCGGAGCCAGGAGCTGTGACTCGACCCCTGCAACCACAAATTGTACAGGATCCTATCTCCCTTTCTCTGTCAGTCTACATTTCCTCATTCCCAGCATCCTACCTACCTACTTACTGCTAGGTGAACAGGAATAGCAGGTGTAAGGTGACTAACACCCGAGTACCTACTTACTGCTAGGTGAACAGGAATAGCAGTGTAAGGTGAAATTAAGACACATGTGCAACATCTGGGTATCTTCATTGTAGACGTTTCGCCATCCAGTGGCTTTATCAATACAAATTCTAGGACATAACTTGAAGACAGTAGGACTATATACAGAAGATGAGGTAATCAGTCCCTCAACCTAGGAGTAGGTGCGAAGAGCACCGTAGTCTCGGAGATTCTGAAGCAGAAGGAAGCAGCCTGGCGCTTATATAGTAACGTCAGGTGTAGCAGACGAGGGCATATTCACTGGTAGGCGGGATTCCCCAGTGGAAGTAGGTCCTTCCCAAAGAGATGGGTTAGTTGTAGTAGTAGTTGCCGTAGCCGTGAAGGTTATGTACATGTCCTCAGAATCAAGATTCCATGATGTTGCAGTGTCAGAATCTCCGAGACTACGGTGCTCTTCGCACCTACTCCTAGGTTGAGGGACTGATTACCTCATCTTCTGTATATAGTTCTACTGTCTTCAAGTTATGTCCTAGAATTTGTATTGATAAAGCCACTGGATGGCGAAACGTCTACAATGAAGATACCCAGATGTTGCACATGTGTCTTAATTTCATCTTGTCGGTATTATATACCATTCTTGCACAGGTGTAAGGTGACTAACACCCGAGTACCTACTTACTGCCAGGTAAACACGGACAGCAGGTGTCTTAAGGCAACACGCCCCAATGTTTCCACCCGTTCCGGGGATCTAACCACGGCCCTCAATGAGTGCTCTAAGTGCACTACCAACCCAGTTCTTACTCCCAGTCCTTATCTAATTCCCCTTCACGGAAATCAACCCTGTTCCCAGCCTCTCCATCCCTCCTGGAGGCCAGGCTCTCTAAACACCACATGTCGCTCAATTAAACACATGGAGAGTACAGTTCTGCTGACAGATGTCCAGTGTACTGCGTAGCCCCTACACCTTCACAGTGTATTGTGTATGCTGGGTGTAGAAGGTATTGATGCTCCCGGATAATAATAATAATAATAATAATAATAATATTATAATAATAATAATAATAATAATAATAATAATAATAATAATAATAATCTCTTAATTAGTTACGAGTACATGTACAAGGTATACAGGCCGAGCTGACATCAGTTACGAGTACATGTACAAGGTATACAGGCCTAGCTGACATCAGTTACGAATACATGTACAAGGTATACAGGCCTAGCTGACATCAGTTACGAATACATGTACAAGGTATACAGGCCTAGTTGACATTAGTTACGAGTACATGTACAAGGTACACAGGCTTAGTTGACATTAGTTACGAGTACATGTACAAGGTATACAGGCCTAGTTGACATCAGTTACGAGTACATGTACAAGGTATACAGGCCGAGCTGACATCAGCTACGTGTACATGTACAAGGTATACAGGCCTAGTTGACATCAGTTACGAGTACATGTACAAGGTATACAGGCCTAGTTGACATCAGTTACGAGTACATGTACAAGGAAATACAGGCCAGCTGACATCAGTACGAGTACATGTACAAGGAAATACAGCCTAGCTGAAAATCATTACGAGTACATGTACAAGGTATACAGGCCTAGCTGACATCAGTTACGAGTACATGTACAAGGTATACAGGCCTAGCTGACATCAGTTACGAGTACATGTACAAGGTATACAGGCCTAGCTGACATCAGTTAACGAGTACATTACAAGGTAAACGGGCCTAGCTGACATCATTACGAGTACATGAAACAAGGTAACAGGCCTAGCTGACATCAATTACGACCCCTTGTACATGTACAAAGATATACAAGCTACTGAGTCAACACGAGTACATGTAGAACAAGGTAAAACAGGCCTAGCTGACAACAATTCAGTCACAAACCCAAATGACCATCTCAGGTCGTTGGTTGATCTATTGCTACTGCTTTTGGGTAGTCGTACTTACCCAAATTGTTAAAAATAAGATAAAGAAGGAGCACTGTAGCAGGCCTACTGGCCCGTGCTATGATGTATAATAATGTCAGGATGGTGAAGCTGTGGTAAGATTAAGCTTTCCATAAAGCTTAAACAAGTCAACAGTGGGAGGACCTACATTTTTGGGTCCTTGAAGCTTCGACTGTTATGGGGGCCCCTTCGCAGCCCCTTCTCACAGACCCAGAATTGTTAAGTAATGTGGACTAGAGGCGCTTCTGGGGGCCCTCCGGGATTAGGGCCCCTCAAGCTTAAGCTTTATTAGGGCCCTTCAAGCTTAAGCTTCATTAGGGCCCCTCAAGCTTAAGCTTCATTAGGGCCCCTCAAGCTTAAGCTTCATTAGGGCCCCTCAACTTAAGCTTCATTGGGGCCCCTCAAGCTTAAGCTTCATTAGGGCCCCTCAAGCTTAAGCTTCATTAGGGCCCCTCAAGCTTAAGTTTCATTGGGGCCCCTCAACTTAACTTCATTAGGGCCCCTCAAGCTTAAGCTTCATTAGGGCCCCTCAAGCTTAAGCTTCATTAGGGCCCCTCAAGCTTAAGCTTCATTAGGGCCCCTCAAGCTTAAGCTTCATTAGGGCCCCTCAAGCTTAAGCTTCATTAGGCCCTCAAGCTTAAGCTTCATTAGGGCCCCTCAAGCTTAAGCTTCATTAGGCCCCTCAAGCTTAAGCTTCATTAGGGCCCCTAAAGCTTAAGCTTCATTAGGGCCCCTCAAGCTTAAGCTTCATTAGGGCCCCTCAAGCTTAAGCTTCATTAGGGCCCCTCAAGCTTAAGCTTCATTAGGGCCCCTCAAGCTTAAGCTTCATTAGGGCCCCTCAAGCTTAAGCTTCATTAGCCTCATAGTAAATCCACTCCTGCACGTCAACGATAAAGCTCAGCATAGCTTTTTAAGCTGTTGTTAAGTAAGCTTGTACTTACCTAGTTATGGTTACAGGGGTCGATTCATAGCTCCTGGCCCCTCCTCTTCGCCTGTACTGCATCGTTGCTGTTGTGAAAAAAACACACGCTGCATTTCAAGCTTCAATTACTACTACATTTCGCTCTCATTAGAGCGAAACATCGTCTTGACTAAAACATCATCTTCCATTCTGTTTCTAGCAACAGGTCGTTAGAATCCAACTGTTGTTAGTGCCGTTAAAATTACCGTTGGCGACGAATTGCCGTTCCTGTTTGTCTGGATGCTTGGTGAGAAGCTCTGGATAGAGCTTCGTTAGGCCATGACTTGAGAAAGCTCTACACAGAGTGAAATATGACTCGATAAAGCTCTACACAGTGTAACATGACTTGATAGAGCTTTAAACAGTGCAACATGACTCTATGAAGCTCTACATAGTGTAACATGACGTCTATTGCTATAATTTCCATGACTAGGATAATTGGTCAGGTCAAGTCGTCAGGTCAAGTCGTCAGGTCAAGTCATCAGGTCAAGTGGTCAGGTCAAGTCGTCGGGTCAAGGGGACATCAATGGTCAGGTCAAGTGGTCAGGTCAAGTCGTCAGGTCAAGTCATCAGGTCAAGTGGTCAGGTCAAGTCGTCAGGTCAAGTGGACAGGTCAAGTGGTCAGGTCAAGTGGTCAGGTCAAGTCGTCAGGTCAAGTCGTCAAGTCAAGTGGTCAGGTCAAGTCGTCAGGTCAAGTGGACAGGTCAAGTGGTCAGGTCAAGTGGTCAGGTCAAGTGGTCAGGTCAAGTGGTCAGGTCAAGTGATCAGGTCAAGTGGACAGGTCAAGTGGACGGTCATTGGACAGGTCAAATGGGAAAATTTAAGTGGTCAGGTTACGTGGTCAGGTCAAGGGGAACAGTCCAAGTGGTCAGTCAAGTGGACAGTCAAGTGTTCAGTCAACACAGTCCATTGGACAGGTCAATGGTCAGGTCAATGGTCAGTCAATGGTCAGGTCAAGTGTTTCAGTTACGTGTCAGCCCAAGCGGACAGGCCCAAGTGCAGTCAAGTGGTCAGGTCAAGTGGCACAAGTGATCAGGTCAAGTGGCCAGGTAATCAGTGGCTGAAATTCTTCACCATAACAAAAGGATTGTTGTGATGTACCCATGGAAATAGCCAATTATGCCGAGCTCCTGGCTCTGTTTGGACACAGATTAAACGTAATCGGATTTAGAAATGTTGCTGCCACTTGCAGTCTGTAAGGAAATTTAAATATATTTACAATTTTTGCTTTTGTGTTTTTGGGGGGTGTTTTATGGGAAAAAGCTCTATCTTTTGGGGTTCCCTTCTTTTATCGGTTATTATGCAATTATGCAAGGAATTCCCCTTCATTAAGTCCCTCTCACTATACATTCCCCTAAAACAATGGTTTTATCTGTGTTCCATTGATTTATTGGGTTTTCCCTTTTGCATATGTCCTATTTCTTTATTCTCCTCCATATAAATATATATATATATATATTTTATATATATATATATAAATATATATAAATATATATATATAATATATATATATATATATATATACACCTCTCAGTGTTTATAAGCTTAAAAACTAACATCGATGTATATTGTAAAATGAGAGCCATACACCTGCCAGAGTATATACACCGTGAGAAATATACACCTCTCATGTATATTCCTCCCCCGACAGTGTAAATGGGACTTAGGACCGGCGACCAAAGATTATAGAATTGCCTTCAAGGAATTCCAGCTTCCTGACCACGTCCCTTGAACCAGAGAAAAAAAGTTAAATAGCGTCCACGGCCAAGCTGGGAAACAAGCTGGGGGGAGGGGGGGGGGGAGGGGGGGGGGGGGAGGGGGCCCCGGGAATTTCGAAAACCCGAGAAAAATTTTTGGAAAATGTGTTGTTATGTTTTAATGGAGGACTCTCTAAACCCGTAGGCCTGTTTGTTTACCATTCTGTAGGTGGTTTCTGTCCCCTCTGGATGTAATTATTATTATTATTATATTATATTATTATTATTATTATTATTATTACTATTTTATTATTAGTAGTATAGTATGGAAAGTAGTAATAGTAGTAGTAGTAGTAGTAACAGTATAGTATAGTAGGGGTGTGGTGGTAGTAGTAGTAGTAGTAATAGTATAGTAGTGGGGTTTGGTGGTGGTGGTGGTAGTAGTAGTAGTAGTAGTAGTAACAGTATAGTATAGTAGGGTTGGGGTATAGTACTAGTAATAGTAGAAAGTAGTAGGGGTGTGGTGGTGGTGGTGGGAGTAGTAGTATATAGTAGTAGTAGGGTGGTGCTGGTAGTAACATACTGGGGATATGGGGGTAGTAGTAGTAGTAGTAGTAGTAGTAGGGGTGGTGTGGTATAGTAGTAGTAGTATAGTAGGGGTGGGGTGGTGTAGTAGTAGTATAGTAGTAATAGTAGTATGGTATGGTGGTGGTAGTAGTAGTAGGGGTGGTGGTAGTAGTAAGTAGTATATAGAAATTAGTAGTATAGTAGTAGAAGTATAGAAAGGGGGTGGTGGTGGGGGTAGTAGTGGTAGTATAGTAGTAGTAGTAGTATAGTAAGTATATAGTGGAGGGTGTGCTGATAGTAGTAGTAGTATGGGGATGGTGTTGTATAAGTAATATAGTAGGGTGGGTGTGGTAGTATAGTAGTAATAATATAGTAGTAGTAGGGTGGTGTGGTGGTGGTGTATAGTATAGTATTAAATAGTATGGGGTTTGGTGGGGTAGTATAGTAGTATAGTAGGGTGTGGTGTTATAGTATAGTAGTATAGGGTGGTGGTAGTATATAGTAGTAGTAAAATATATAGAAAGTACGTAGTGTATATAGTATATTGTATAGTAGTAATAGTATAAGTAGTATAGTAGTAGTTAATAGAAATAGTAGTGTATAGAATAGCATAGTATAGTATAGAAATTAGTATAGTAGTATAGAGTAGTATAAATAGTATAGTAGTAGGTGGGTTTGGTATATAGATAGTAGTATATATAGTAGGGTGTGTGTTGGTGGTAGTATATATAGTAGTAAGGTGGTGGGGTAGTAGTATATAGTAAAGTACATATAGTAGTAGTAGTACTATAAGTAGTATATAGAAGTATAGGGTGTGGTGGTAGTAATTTAGTATAGTAGAGTAAAGTTATATAGGGGGTTGGTGTGTGGTAGTAGTATAGTAGTATAGTAGTAGTAGGGTGGTAAGTGGTAGTATAGTAGATATATAGTAGAAGTGGGGTGTGGTGGTAGTATAGTAGTATAGTAGTAATAGTATAGTTAGGGGTGGTTTTGTAGTATAGTACAAGGTGGGCTGTAGTAGTATATAGGGGGTGGGTATAGTATTTATAGGGTGTGGTGGTGTATAGTATAGTATAGTATTAGTAGTAGCAGTATAATAGAGTATAGTATATAGTAGTAGAAGTAAAGTATAGGGTGGTGGTGTAGTATAGAAAGTATATAGGATTTGGTAGTAGTTAGTAGATAGTATATAGGGTTGTGGTGTGGGGGGGTGTTATAGTATTTAAGTAAAGTAGTATAGGGTGGGTGTAGTATAGTAAAAGGGGTGGTGGGGTGTAGATATATAGGGTGGGGTATAGTATAGTATAATAGAGTAGTATAAGTATAGAAGTAGCATATAGTAGTAAGTAGTATTAGTATAAATATAGTAGTATATATAGGGTGTGTGGTGTATATATATAGTATAGCGTAGAGTACTAGTAGTAGCAGTAGTAGATAGGGTGTGTGGTAGTAGTAATAGTAGTAGGGTGGTGTGGTAGGGTAGTATATAGTATAGTAGAAAAGTAGTAGGGGTGTGGTGAGTAGTATAGTAGCAGATAGTATAGGGGTGATGTGAATAGTACTATTATAGGGTGTGGATATAGTATAGGGGTGGTGGGGGTGGTATAGTAGTAGGTGTGGTGTAGTAGTATAATAATATTAGTAGTATAGGTGTGTAGTAGAATTAATAGAGTATATATTAGGGTTGTGTGGTAGTAGTAGGGTGTGGTGAAGTAGTATAAATAGGGTGTGGTGGTGGTAGTATATAGTAGTAGGGTGGTGGTGGTAGTAGTAGATAGGGTTGGTGTGGGGTTAGTAGTAGTAGAAATAGGGTTTGGTGTGGTATATAGTAGTAGAAAGGTTGGGGGTTTAGTAGTTATAGTATAGTATAGGGTGTGGTGTTATAGTAGTAGGTGTGTGGTGTAGTATAAAATATAGTATATAGTTGGGTGGTGGTAGTAGTAGTAATAATAGTATATAGTAGTATGGTGGTGTATAGTGGGGTTGTGTGAAGTATAGTAGTTGGGTTGTGGTGTATAGATAGTAGTAGGGTTGTGTGGTAGTAGTATAGAAAGTAGGTTTTTGGTGGGGAGAAATAGGGGTGGTGGGTATATATAGTAGTATAGGGTGTGGTGTGTGGTATAGTAGTGTATATATGGTGGTGGTAGTTATGTAGGGTGGTGGTGTAGTAGTAGTATAGGGGTGGTGTGGTGTATAGAAAGGGTTGGTTTGTAGTAGTAAATATTATAGTAGTAGGGGGGGTAGTATAGTATAGTAGGGTTTGTGGTGTATAGAAAGTAGTAAAGTAGTAGTATAGTATATAGTATTTTATATATATAAATTCCAACTACTCCTTTATGAAATAAAACCACATGTGCAACTCGGAAATCTTTTAATGTAGACGTTTCGCCAACCAGTGGCTTATCATACAAATTGTAGGACAGATTGAAGACTGTAAAATATAACAAAAGATGAGGTAATCAGTCCCTCAGCCTGGGAGTTAGTGTTGACAGCATCCTGGTGGAGGAGAATCTGGAGCAAAGGCAAGAAGACTGACGGTTATATAGGCGTCAGTGGATAAGGACGGGCAGCAGACGAGGGCAAAGTCACTGGTAGGCGGGATTCCCCAGTGGAAGTAGGTCCTTCCCAAAGAGATGGGTTAGTTGCAGCAGCCGTGAAGAAGGTCTTGTAGATGTCCTCTGAACCAAGATTCCATGATGTTGCAGTGTCTGACAAGTTTCTTACTCCGTTATGGAAAACTGGAGGAGATAATAATTAGAACTGAGTGAAAAAATAATGTGAGGGACCTGGGAGTGGTAATGTTTGAGGACCTCACTTTCAAAGGTGACAACAGTGCCACGATCACAACTACAAAGAAAATGACAGGATGGATAATGAGATGCCAAGCCAGTGATGATCCTTTTCAAATCACTTGTTCTCTCTAGGCTGGAATACTGCTGTACATTAACATCTCCATTCAAAGCAGGTGAAATCGCAGATCTAGAGAGTGTACAGAGATCCTTTACTGCACGTATAAGTTCTGTCAAGCACCTTAACTACTGGGAACGCTTGTAAGCACTTGACTTGTACTCGTTGGAACGCAGGAGGGAGAGATATATCATAATCTACACTTGGAAAATCCTAGAAAGAATGGTCCTTAATCTGCACACAGAAATCACTCCCTACGAAAGTAGGAGACTGTGCAGGCGATGCAAAATACCCCCAGTGAAAAGCAGAGGCACCATTGGTACATTAAGAGAAAACACACTAAGTGTCTGGGGCCCAAGACTGTTTAACAGTCTCCCACCATGCATAAGAGGAATTACCAATAGACCCCTGGCTGCCTTCAAGAGGGAGCTGCACAGAGACTTAAAGTCGGTGCCGGATCAGCCGGGCTGTGGTTCGTATGTTGGACTACGTGCGGCCAGCAGTAACAGCCTGGTTGATCAGGCCCTGATCCACCGGGAGGCCTGGTCGTGGACCGGGTCGCTGGGGCGTTGACCCCCGGATTACCCTCCAGGTAGACTCCAGGTTATTCTAATCGTTATTTTTATTTTTATTAATATTGGGAAAATAACCCAGAGAGTAGTGAAGGCTCGATCCTTCGTCATTCAACAGCGAGGCAGGCTTTACCCTAAATAAAGCAGTACATGCTTTGTGTGTGCTTTACTAGCTAGGCTTTAATAAAGTTATGGAGACCCCGGCATAAATAAAGCTCCATTCTATATGAGTGTAAATCCATTCCGTTTTTTTGCATACAAATAACGGGAAAAACAGATAACGGTATAATGGCTGATAACAGAAGAGAGAGATTACAGGCACCATAACGTATGATTGGGGAAAATGGGAGGTCCGGGAGCTGGAATTCAGTACGCAAGGTACAGAGGACTGCTTCTCAAGGTCCCTCGTTCGTTGCATCGGTGTGGCTGACCCAGCAGGCTCCAGTTCTCGGTCTTGTTAGACTATTGTTGAGTGAAGGTTCGGTGGCCCGGTGGCCTGGTGGCTAAAGCTCCCGCTTCACACACGGAGGGGCCCGGGTTCGATTCCCGGCGGGTAGAAACATTTCGACACGTTTCCTTACACCTGTTGTCCTGTACACCTAGCAGCAAATAGGTACCTGGGTGTTAGTCGACTGGTGTGGGTCGCATCCTGGGGGACAAGATTAAGGACCCCAATGGAAATAAGTTAGACAGTCCTCGATGACGCACTGACTTTCTTGGGTTATCCTGGGTGGCTAACCCTCTGGGGTTAAAAATCCGAACGAAATCTTATCTTAACCAGCTGGCTCGTGACAGATGGCGATTTGTTCTTCAGAGAAACGGGTAATAACAGGGAGACAGAGATAAATAAAAGAGAGGGAGACAGATAAAAGAAAGGGAGACCAAAACAGAGGGAGACAGTTAAAAGAGAGACAAAGAGAGAGAGATAAACAGACACACACATATACGGATGAGAAAATAGACAGATACAACAAGAATTAACGTAACAGAGAGAAACATAAAGACAGAGAATGTAAGAACGCAAAACAAGAATAATAATTCAAGAATGTAAACTAAATACACACGAACGTATACACGAACATACACAGAAGAGATGTGGGTGTTTACTGGTATACACAAATACAGTTACATAGATTATCATACATAGCAGCATATGTGTAGAGAACCTGGGACAACTCGAAAAAGTCAGAGTGACTTATTTCCAGTGGGGTTATTTACACTCCAGTGGGCTCATTTACACTCCAGTGGGCTCATTTACACTCCAGTGGGCTCATTTATATTCCAGGGGGCTCATTTAATCTCCAGTGGAATCATTTACACTCCAGTGGGCTCATTCACACTCCAGTGGGATCATACACACTGCAGTGGAATCATTTACACTCCAGTGGGACCATTTACACTCCAGTGGGATCATTTACACTCCAGTGGGACCATTTACACTCCAGTGGGATCATTTACACTCCAGTGGGATCATTTACACTCTATATTCACCAATATATCATCCCCCTCCAGGTCCTCAGAGAAAAATAAAGAAAATAAAAGAAAACATAGGGGTAGCACAACAGCGACCAGTAGATGGAGAGAAATGGAAGTGGAAAAGGAAGAGAGAGGACAGAGGGGAAAAAATATAAGGTGGAAAACAGAGGGAAGGGGTGTGGGAAGGCTAGGGAATGAAGTGAAGGCCAGTGGAAGAACAGGGAAAGAACCAGAGAAGGTATGAACTAAGATATGAACTAAGCTGGATATCTAAGGTATAATGAAGGCTTGGTAATGCTCACGTTGAGACACGCTCAGAAGATTAAGTGATCTGTTTAGTTCGATCCTCTTCTGGGGTCCTCTTCTGCTGAAGAGGACCCCAGAGAAGGGTCGAAATATACAGATCACTTAATCTTCTGTTCTTCTGTCTCTATGTGGGTTATCATACAACAAAAATAACTCTTGAGAAGATCATACTGTTTGGGATGCTGCAGGGAGGGAGCATCATACCAGTAATCTCTTCCATTGAGAAGATAAAGGCTTAACCATTTTTATAATAGCATCATTTGTCCCACTCACGCGGAAGATGCTATAATGTTCGTTGAAATCTGGACATTGTGAACACAAGAACCCTGGTGTTCATCACATGCTACGTGTGTTTCACGCACTAAAATGTAGCAGTTCGACCCTCAATTAGGGTTCCTTTATTCAATGCGTTGTTTTGCGAATGCGTTGCTCGATTATTAGCGCACTCACCTCATACACAAAGGTCCGAGGTTCGATCCCCGGTACGGATGAAAATATTAGGACGTACTTCCTTAAGATACCTGCTATCCATGTTCACCTAGCAGTAAAATAGGTACCTGGATGTTATAGTCACCTTACACCTGCTATCCATGTTCACCTAGCAGTAAAATAGGTACCTGGATGTTATAGTCACCTTACACCTGCTATCCATGTTCACCTAGCAGTAAAATAGGTACCTGGACGTTATAGTCACCTTACACCTGCTATCCATGTTCACCTAGCAGTAAGCAGGTACCTGGGTGTTAGTCGACTGGTGTGGGTCGCATCCTGGGACAAAACTAACCTAAGTTGCCAGAAATGCTCTACGTAACCAGGGACTTTCAATATAGTATGTCATAGGTGTGAGCTATGGTCTGTATAAGTTGTATCATGTACTTGTAGATATAAAGATTATTATTATTATATTCATATATTTATTAATGCGGATAAAAGAATACATCAGAGTTAAAATGCACGTATTATTAAGGCCTTTTCATTCTTTAAAAGTCCACATCTCTCCAACTTTTCAGCTTCATTTGGTAATGCAGTTAAATGGCTCAGAGAACCAACAAGTTGATAAATTAAACACATATGCAACACTGGGTATCTTTAATGAAGAAACGTTTCGCCCATACAGTAGCTTCATCAGTCCATTGAAGCCACTGTGTGGCGAAACGTTGCCTCAATAAAGACACTTATCCATTCGGTATGATGTCTACAGACTTGTTTCTGAGGCCAGTCTAGAGTCCCGGTCCTCTGTAACTTCTCTAAGGAAAAGAGGAATGGTTCCTGCTGGGTTATCAGTCATTTCGCTATTTTTTAATGATAATGTTTGCAAAGGGGAGTGCAACGTCCACCATATAAGGATGCAGCATTTTGCAAGCCTTGGGGATGCTACAAGGCAGGATGCAGCATCATGGGAGCCTGGGAGATGCTACAAGGCAGGATACAGTATCTTACAAGCCTGGGAGATGCTACAAGGCAGGATGCAGCATCATGGGAGCCTGGGAGATGATACAAGGCAGGATACAGTATCTTACAAGCCTGGGAGATGCTACAAGGCAGGATAAAGCATCATGGGAGCCTGGGAGATGCTATAAGGCAGGATGCAGCATCATGGGAACCTGGGAGATGCTACAAGGCAGGATGCAGTATCTTGGAAGCCTGGGAGATGCTACAAGGCAGGATGCAGCATCATAGGAGCCTGGGAGATGCTACAAGGTAGGATGCAGCATCATGGGAGCCTGGGAGATGCTACAAGGCAGGATGCAGCATCATGGGAGCCTGGGAGATGCTACAAGGCAGGATGCAGCATCATGGGAGCCTGGGAGATGCTACAAGGCAGGATGCAGCATCATGGGAGCCTGGGAGATGCTACAAGGCAGGATGCAGCATCATGCAAGCCTGGGAGATGCTACAAGGCAGGATGCAGCATCATGGGAGCCTGGGAGATGCTACAAGGCAGGATGCAGCATCATGGGAGCCTGGGAGATGCTACAAGGCAGGATGCAGCATCATGGGAGCCTGGGAGATGCTACAAGGCAGAATACAGCATCATGCAAGCCTGGGAGATGCTACAAGGCAGGATGCAGCATCATGGGAGCCTGGGAGATGCTACAAGGCAGGATGCAGCATCATGGGAGCCTGGGAGATGCTACAAGGCAGGATGCAGCATCATGCAAGCCTGGGAGATGCTACAAGGCAGGATGCAGCATCATGGGAGCCTGGGAGATGCTACAAGGCAGGATGCAGCATCACGGGAGCCTGGGAGATGCTACAAGACAGGATGCAGCATCATGCAAGCCTGGGAGATGCTACAAGGCAGGATGCAGCATCACGGGAGCCTGGGAGATGCTACAAGGCAGGATACAGCATCATGGGAGCCTGGGAGATGCTACAAGGCAGGATGCAGCATCACGGGATCCTGGGAGATATTACAAGGCAGGATACAGCATCATGGGAGCCTGGGAGATGCTACAAGGCAGGATGCAGCATCATGGGAGCCTGGGAGATGCTAGAAAGCAACCTCATCTCTCACAAGATTACCTAACTAGCCGGCATACATTACACAGTTGTATAACCAGTTTTAATTTCACGTGTATGTTCCAGTGTATGATTGCATCTTCTTGTTTGACTTCTTGCAACACTAAACTCGTATGTTATATTGTTATAGTGAAGTATTTTATTTTTTTAACTGAGTTAGAAACCCCGGTCTGGAGAATGCATCTTTCGATAGGGTTTAAACTTTCAACCCCGATTTATCGTACTTAGTGGCGAGTAATAAATGTTGTAGACCCACATCAAAAGTTAAGATTAAGAAAGATAAGAAAAAATTTCGTTCGTTTTTTTTACCCCGGGGGGTTTAACCCCCAGGAAAACCCAATAAAGTCAGTGCCATCGGGGACTGTCAAACAAAATTTCCTTTGGGGTCCTTAATCTTGCCCCCCGGGATGCCACCCACACCTCGACAACACCCGGGTCCCTATTTGCTGCTAGGGGAACAGACAATAGGTTAAGGGAAAAGGCGGAATTTTTTACCCGCCGGAACGAACCCGGCCCTCCGTGGTAACGGACTTTTGCCCCCACACCACCCCCCATCAAAAGTTTTTCTCTTTCCGACGAACAAAACCCACCCTCCATCACAAACGCACTCAAACAAATTAAAAAAAAAATATCAAAAAAACACTCACAAGCCAAGGACTGAACCCATCTTTGTATTGGCCCCCCTATGGAGAGCTAGACCCCAAAGACACCCCCACAACCACCCCAGTACAACTGGGTTTTGAATCCTTGGGTACGCAGTGTTGTTATTGATCAACTCCTCGTTCGTAAACAATAATTTTTATATATAAAAATTATATAAAAAATAAAAATATATAATATATATAAAATATATATATAATTTTTATATATATTATAATAAAGTTATAAAATATATATATATATATAATATATATAAATATAATAATATTTTATATATATATAAATTAAATATATATATAATTTTAAAATATAAATATATAATAAAAATATAATTTTTAAAATTTTATATATAAAAAAATATATATTAATAAATAAAATATAATTTTTATATAATAATATTTATAATATAATATATATATATATATAAATATATAAAATAAATAAATATATTTTTATATATATATATATAAATATATAATATATATATATATAAATATAATTAATATAATATATATATATATAAATATAAATATATATATATTTAATATAAATTAAATAATTTATATATATATAATATAATTTATTATATATATAAATATATAATATATATATATAAATATATATATATATTATAAAAATATAATATTTTTTAAATAAAATATTTATATATATATATATAAAATAAAGTTATATATATATATATATATTATATTTTTAAATATATTTATATAATAAAAATATATTATAAAAAAAAATTATATATATAATATAATATATTAATATATATAAAATATATATATATATAATATATTAAAATATTTATATAAAAATATAATATATATAGTTATATATATAATATATATATATATATATATAATAATATTATATATATATATATATAAATAAAATATATAAAATTTATATATAAAAAAATATATAATTATATATAATTAAAATTTAATATATAAAATATATATATATATTAAATAATATATAAATAAAAATATAAAAAAAATTTTTAATAATAATTAAATAAAATAATTTTAAAAAAATATTTTAATAAAATTTATATATATAAAAATATATAAAAATATAAAAATATATAAAAATTAAATTAATAATTATATATTATATATATTAATTATTAAAATTATAAATATTATAAAATAAAAATATTAAAATTATATATATAAATAAAATAATAAATATAAAAAATATATATAAATATAAAATATTATTAAAAATATAAAAAAAAATAAATATTAAAATATTATATAAATATATATATATATAATATAATATATTTATTATATATATAATATAAAAATAAAAATATTTTAAAAATTATAAATATAAAATTATTTATAAAAATATAAAAAATTAAAAATATAAAATTATATTATAAAATAATTATATTATATTTAATAATTATAAAATTTATATAATAAATAAATATAATAATTAATAAATTTAAAAAAAAAATAAAAATAAATTTTTAATTTAAAAATTAAATATAAAAATATTAAATAAAAAATATTAATTAAAAATAAAAATAATAAATTTTAAAAATAAAATAAATAAAATTTTTAAAAATTTATATAAAAAATTTTAAAATAAATTAAAAATAAATAAAATAAAATATTTAAAAAAAATTTTATAAAAAAAAATTTTAAAAATTAAAAATATAAATAAAAAATATATAATAATAAAAATAAAAATTTAAATTAAAAAATAAAAATATTAAAAATATTTTAAAAATTAAATTTAAAAAAAAAATATAAAATTTAAAATTAATAAATAATATATATATATTTTTGGTATAGTTGGTGAACAAAACCCCACCCAGGGAGGTACACCGTCCTCCCAAGTGGTGAAAAAGAAGCCTGTGATTTTTTTTACAGATGGTAGGTTTGCTGATGTCTTTTGTCTGTCTCATAAATAGCAAGATAAAGGCTGTCTTCTACTTCTATTTACACTTAGTCACACTACACATACATGTACACTTTATTTATACACACTCATCTGATTTTTCTTGATTTTTCTAAAGTTCGGGCCCTTAAAAAATTTTCCTTTTAAATTCCGGGGGAATGAATAAGAACTTTCCTCCGAAGCCATGCGTTTGAAAAGTAAACTAAAATGCCGGAACAAGGGGCAGAACCCCTTTTTCCGTAAATTACTAAAAAAAAAAGAAAAAATTGTAAAAGGGGGAACCCCTGAATGTGCGGGATTTTGCAGATATAAGAAAGAATGAGTGGATTTTTATAATGAAAGAAGGGGTTTCCCGGGCTTAAGTAAACAAAGCTGAAGGGGGGAGAGTTTCAGGGGAAGGGAAAAAATGGGTTTGGGTCGGGGGTTTTCAAAAAGTTAGAGCAAAAAAGGGATAGCAAAAATTTTTGAAGGATAAGCATGGCGGGAAAAGAGGGACTATAAATTATTAATTCAAGGATTAGTGAGTAAAATAAAGAGGGGATGGAAAATGGGTTAAAATTTTGCGTTAGCACCTGGAGAAGAGAAAAGTGAAAGGGGAGAGGAGAGATTTGGGAAATTTGAGTAAATCGTGGGATTTTGAACAAGTGTGAGAGTAATGGTTTGGGGATTTAAGCTAAAGGGGGTAAAAATTTTTTATGGAGGAGTATAGGTAAATTTGGGGTCCCGGGGTAAATGAAAAGGGGGACCTTTAATTGAGCTATGGTAAAAGAAATTTGGTAATAAGAAATACTATTTTATGAAAAAGGGGATAAAAAATATAAAAAGGTATATGTAGCACGTAATGAAAGTATTTTATTAATTATGTAGGGGGAAATAAATTTAAAAGGGTACCCGGGTTTACATTTTTTTATAGAGGGGCAACTGATATAGGGATCATTATTTAGTTGTAGCTACAGTTAGAGTAAAGTAGAGGGGAAAAGGAGGTGGCAAAAAACAAGTAAGAGGGAAGGAAATGTATAAACTAAGGGGGGAGGAAATCGGGTGAGATATAAGCGACATTGGCAGAAAGGTGGCTAGTGCAAAGAGATAGTGGGGGGGTTGAAGAGGGTTTGGAATATTTTTTAAAAATCTTTTAAATGTGGGCAAATTTTGGTTATGGGAGGGGGGGCAGGGGGAAAGGGGATGATTGGTAAAATGATGAAGAAAAGGGTGTGAAAAAGAGAAAAAGGTACTATAAGGTTTTTACAAAGCAAAGTTTAAAGAAAGCAAGTATATGGAGTAAAAAAAGGTAAAGAGAGGGGTGAGAGGGGGAAAAAGGAAGCAGATGAAGAGGGGGAGAGGCACTGTCAAGAAATTTAATGAAAAAAGAAAAAAATTTGGATGTTTTAAACAATTAAAAAGCCTAGAAAAATGGATTGTCAGTAAAAAACAAGTGGGGGATTAGTAGATGGGAGATGGGGGTTTTGGGGTAAGGGCGGAATATTTGAGGAATTTTTAAATTTTTAAGAAGAAACAAGGGCAAAAATTTCATGCACGGCAGGGAGTATACCATCTTTTAGAGGAAGAAAGCAGAAGTAAGTGTGGGGGGGTACGGGGCATTACGAAAATAAAAGGGGGGAAAACGCGGGAACGATGGCATGACAGAAAGTTAAAACGGGGGGGGATATATTTTTGGAGGGGTTGGGTATTTTTTTAATAAATGTATAAAAGGGGAAGGGTACCGGGGTTTGGCAAAGCAGTAACCCCTTTATAAAGGGGAAAGGGGACAAAAGAGACGAAAAATTATAGGGAATAAGCTTACGATATACCAGGAAAGGTACGTAGGTTTATAATTAAAAGAATTAAGGTAAACAGAATTAGGTTGCGGATGAGCAAGGGGGTTTTTGATGGTAGGGGATGGTGACGGGTGTTACTTTGAAGCATAATTAACCCTATTTAAAAAGTAGGGAAGTTTTTTATTGCATTTTTGGGGTTTAAAAAGCAATAAGAGGGATAGAGACAATGTGGGAGGTTGCAAGTATAAGGGAAAATGGAAATTTTTAAATGCGTAAAGAGTTTTTATGAGGTATGGGCCAGTTAGGGGGTTGAAAGAGGGAACTACTTCCCGGAAAATAGGGCTTAACAGGGGTGTGTAATGTCACCATGTTGTTTTTAAAATATTTAAATGGGGTTTTAAAGGAAATAAATGCTAGGGTTTTGGGAGAGGGTTTGGGATAATTTGGGAAACAAATTTTAAAATGGAATTTACACATTACTTTTGCGTGAAAAGTGCTTTTGGAGATTCTAAGAAAAATTGCAAAGGTTAGTGGATGGTTTGGGAATGTGTGTAAAGGTAGAAAGTTTTAAATGAAAATAGAAAAAAAAGTAAGGTGGAGGGGTCAATATTAGATAAAGAAAAATTGGATACAAATTGGGAGAGGAGTATGGGGAAGTAATGTTTTCAGATACTTGGGATTGACGTGTCGGCGGGTGGATTATGAAGGGAGGTAATCATAGAATTTATGGGGAAAAAAAGGGAGGGGGGCGTTGAGGGGATAATGGGAGTCAAAAAAAAGTTATCATGGAGCAAAGAAGGGGAAAGTAAGAAAGTATAGTAGACCCAAAACTCTTTTATGGGGTGGAAGTTGGGGGGTAAAGCACACGAGAGACGGGTTTGGGGGCCGGAGAGTCCTGTTTTAAAGGGGAAGTGGGGTGTAAATATTAGCGAAAATTCGGGGTGGAAATTAGGAGAAAGGGTGGGGTTTAAAAAAAGTATTTGTCCCAAAGGGGAAAGAGGGGTTGTTAGGGGGTTTGGTCATTTAGGAGAAAGGGTCACATAGAATGACATGGAAAAAAAAAAATCTAAGGGGGAAAGGGAAGGGGGGAGGGGCGTCCTCGAAAGGGTTGGAGAGAGGGGGTAAAAAAGGTTTTGGGGTAAGGGCTTGGACTTCCAGCAACGGCGTGAGCGGTTAGATAAGGAATAGACGAATGGCTTGGACCTACGATCGTTTGGGGGTGAGCAGGGGATTTTAGTGAAGGGGTTCAGGGGAAACCGGGTTTTTCATAATCGGGCTTTATCCGGAAATGGGGGTACAATCCGCACTTTAAAGGGGGGGTTTGGGGTATTGGCATTTGGAGGGGTATTTTTGTACTTTTTTAAAATTTTATGCTTTTAGACTGTTTTTATTCTGACACCTCTGCAAAAACAGTGATAAAGGGGAGTGTGGTGAAAGTGTTGAATGATGAAGAAATATTTTCTTTTTGGGGATTTCTTTTTTTTTTGGGTCACCCCCGGCCTCGGGGAGACGGCCGCTTTTTAAAAAAAAAAAAAAAAAAAAAAAAAAAATATATATATATATATATATATTAATATAAATATATAATAAATTTTTAAGTTATTATATATATATATATTAATATATATATATAAATATATAATATAAATATTATATATAATTTCGTGCCGAAAGGGAAACTTTCGATCTTGGCTTAAAACAAAGCTCACGCCATAAGGCAAATGAAAATTTTTGTTGTAAAATTTCGCCAAAATTATTTTGAACCTAAAGAAAAAAAAATTTTTTAACTGTGCTTATTTAGTATTAAAAAATTTAAACAAAACTAAAATAATTTAGTTTGGGTTAGGCAAAATAAATTTTCTTTTTTTTAATAAGGTTAGGTAATTTTCTAAGTTCCTTTTTGGTGCAAAATTATAAATATTTACGTAACATTAACGAAAAAAATTACATAAACCTATAAGAGAAAATTTTTAGAAAGGGCTTAATTTTTTAAAAGAGTTCTTTTTAATTGACCATTTTTCATATTTGCACGACATATATATAATTATTATATATATAATAATAAATAAAATAATAAAATTTTTAATATATATAATATGATGTAGGCCAACGGATTTAGGGTAGTTTTTTGGGAAAAAATAAAAAATGAGCAGAAAAGGGTTCCTAACACCTAAAACAAGATGACAGGTGCATTTAATAATTCTGACAGGACCATGTACATGATTTCGACGGGGATATGCAAATTATTGCTCGCTACATCAGTGCACATCCGTCAGAACTCACATAAATTCTACAACCACACACTGCCCAACACAGTTTATCTAATTACTAGTCACAACATAACCCAGTCTGGCGCCGGTATTGCTAATCGTGCAAATTTAAAAGCTTCCTGCTTACATTTTGCCACCTCGTTCGCTCTATAGATCTAAATTACTGTCTTCATGAAACACGTACTTAGCTGTATCCTTGGGAAGTAGCGGGTCCGGTGGGCCCTACAGACGAGCATCTTGTTAAACAGATTTGGACAGTATGAGGTCTTCCCTCCCCCCCCTTACAAAATAATCGTTACTGTAAAACTATTTGTGTGGACGAGGGTCGAGCACACACACCCCACACACCACACACACACACAACACACCACAACACACACAACAATTAACTAACTTTTTAAGCAGGGAGGTTGTTGTACCTGGTAATTTGTTCAGAAATCCCTTTTAGTTTATCATACAAAAATTTTAAAAAGTAAATTAAGGGAGTTTAAACACAAGTGAAATTTATGTTTAATAACGAGGATTTAACATTTTTAAAAACCTTGCTGTTTTTCCGTTATTTAATTTTTTTTAAAATTATTATAAAAATTATTATTCATGGGGGAGTGCTAAGCCAGGAAACTAAAAAAAAAAAAAAACTGGGTTGGTAGCGTACTCACTCACACACTAAGGTCCGGGTTCGTCCCCTACGGGGGGGAAACATTAAGATCGTTTTTCCTTTAAAACACCTACTGTCCATGTTACCTAGCAGTAAATAGGTACCTGGGGGTTATCGACTGGTTGGGGGCATCCGGGGAAAAATGAAATGTGCCAGAAATGCTCTGCATAAAAATGACATTTTTCTGGGTGGTAAACCCCAATGGGGTGATGGATCCGAAATTCCAAACCCGGGCACGGGTGGGGTTTTAACCTAGCAAGTGGGTCTTAAAACTCCGTATCGTGGGTTTTCTTGCAAACATGTCATTTCGATACGTTTGTCGTCGTTCGTGGGGTACACAAGGGGCAGCCTAGGTCCCGGTGGTTTTTTTGGGATAGCGAATGACTGACGGAAAGGGGTAGATTCAGGGGGATCCCTGTTTGCAGATGACTGGGTAACCAGGAGTGAAAAACTGTCTTGGTCACCAAGTATTGTGAACTGCTTTTGTACATTAAAATATCCGTTCAAAGAGGTCAATTGCAGATCTAGAGAGTGTCAGAAACCTTTTTTTGCACTAAATTCTTCAAACACCTTAATACTGGGGAAAGCTTTGGAAAACACTTGACTTTTACCCCCGGAACGCAGGCGAAAAGATATACATAAAAAACCCCTAAAAATCCCCGGGAAAGGGAAAGGTCCCAAATTGCACACGAAAACCTCCCTACAAAGTAGAAACGGCAGCGAGCAAAATACCCCCAGTGAAAAACAGAGGACCATTATACACAAAGAAAACACCAAAGTGCCGGGCCCAAGACTTTTCAAAAAGCCTCCCCAAGCATTAGGGGAATACCAATAAATCTCTGGGGCCTTTAAGAAGACTGGACAGGTACCAAAAATCATGCCGGATCAGCCGGCTGTGACTCGTACGTTGGGCTGCGTGGGGCCACAGTAACAGCCTTTGATCAGCCCTATCCACCGGAGGCCCCGGGCGTGGGAAAAGGCCGCGGGGCGTTTTACCCCCCCAATAACCTCCAGGGAGACACCAATATGGCTAACAGGCGCCTCGTTTCTTATAACATTTACGTCCAATAATCATTTAACATCCATTTACCTCAAAATTAAAATTACCTTGAAAAAATTTTAACCTGATAAGTTAAATATTTTTTATACGGACTTTTTTCACGAAATTGCAAAATTTATTAGTACCGGCTTAATTGGGACATTCTAGTATTACCGCTAGTTGATGGGGTTTGGGGGAAGAATATCTATTACTTTTTCGTACCAAAGAATCTGCGTTACCCGAGTCTGTATAAAAAGTATTTGAGTTGAAATGTCAGCTGTAGTATGTAATGTATATTGTTTTGTCTGAGTTGTGTTGTATTTTGTACTGTGTGTATTTTCCGTTTGTGTTGTGTGTATTTTGTGTGAGGATCGTGTTTTAAATGCTATTATGTGTCTGTTTAGATTGTGTTGTTGGTGTGTGTGTGTGTGTGTGTGTGTGTTAGTTACCATTTTGTCCTAGGCACATGTCGATTAGACACTAGGCCTTTGTTGTGTGTGTGTGTGTGTGTGTGTGTGTGTGTGTGTGTGTGTGTGTGTGTGTGTACTCATCTAATTGTACTCACCTAATTGTGGTTGCAGGGGTCGAGACTCAGCTCCTGGCCCCGCCTCTTCACTGATTGCTACTGGGTCCTCTCTCTCTCTGCTTCCTGAGCTTTGTCATACCTCTTCTTAAAACTATGTATGGTTCCTGCCTCCACTACTTCACTTGCTAGGCTATTCCACTTGCTGACAACTCTATGACTGAAGAAATACTTCCTAACGTCCCTGTGACTCGTCTGAGTCTTCAGCTTTCAGTTGTGACCCCTTGTCCCTGTGTCCCCTCTCTGGAACATCCTACCTCTGTCCACCTTGTCTATTCCCTGCAGTATCTTGTATGTCGTTATCATGTCTCCCCTGACCCTTCTGTCCTCCAGTGTCGTCAGTCCGATTTCCCTCAACCTTTCCTCGTACGACATTCCCTTGAGCTCTGGGACTAGCCTTGTTGCAAACCTTTGTACCTTCTCTAACTTCTTGACGTGCTTGACCAGGTGTGGGTTCCAGACTGGTGCTGCATACTCCAGTATGGGCCTAACATACACGGTGTACAGTGTCTTGAACGATTCCTTATTTAGGTATCGGAACGCTATTCTCAGGTTTGCCAGGCACCCGTATGCTGCAGCAGTTATTTGGTTGATGTGTGCCTCCGGTGACGTGCTCGGTGTTATGGTCACCCCGAGGTCTTTCTCCCTGAGTGAGGTCTGTAGTCTTTGTCCACCTAGCCTATACTCTGTCTGCGGTCTTCTTTGCCCCTCCCCAATCTTCATGACTTTGCATTTGGCAGGATTGAATTCGAGAAGCCAGTTTCTGGACTACATGTCCAGCCTGTCCAGGTCTCTTTGCAGTCCTGCCTCATCCTCATCTGATTTAATTCTTCTCATCAACTTCACGTCATCTGCGAACAGGGACACTTCAGAGTCTATTCCTTCCATCATGTCGTTCGCATATATCAAAAATAGCACTGGCCCTACAACTGACCCCTGTGGGACCCTGCTCGTCACAGGCGCCCACTGTGATACCTCTTCACGTACCATGACTCGTTGCTGCCTCCCTGTCAGGTATTCCCTGATCCACTGCAGTGCCCTCCCTGTTACATGCACCTGATCCTCCAGCTTCTGCACTAATCCCTTGTGGGGGAACTGTGTCAAAGGCCTTCCTGCAGTCTAGGAAAACGCAATCAACCCACCCCTCTCTCTCGTGTCTTACTTCTGTTACCTTGTGTGTGTGTGTGTGTGTGTGTGTGTGTGTGTGTGTGTGTGTGTGTGTGTGTGTGTGTGTGTGTGTGTGTGTGTGTGTGTGTGTGTGTGTGTGTAGCTCGATTGGTAGCGCACTCAACTCGCACACTAACGTCCGTGGATTGATCCCTGGTACGGGTGGAACTATTAGGACGTGTTTCCTTAAGACACCTGCTGTCCATTTTCACCTAGCAGTAAAATAGGTACCTTGGTGTTAGTGGACTAGCGTGAAAGGGGTTAAAAAAAAAGGTGCCTTTGTAGGAAACAAAGGCATAATACCTTAAGTGGAACAATACACAAATAACCCACATATACATAGGTGATTAGTGTGTGGTTGGTCATCTTGGCCCCCTCAAGGAAGGTTCCTTGATGCTGGTGAGGGGCTCTTGATCTGGGGAATTGGATCTGTGCTCCAGTTCCCTGAATTAAGCCTGAATACCTTCCACATCCTTTCCCCCACAGGCACTGTATAATCCTACGGGTTTAGCGCTTCCCCCTTGATTATTATAATAATAATGGTCGTCTTGGGAGTGACTGCGACGTCACCTGTGATTTGAGACTCCGTTCTCTTAGTTGTATCCTGGCGAAGGGATAGTCATAGCTACACACCATCTATCCATCCCCTCCGGGGGAATCAGGATATATACCCTAACGTGTGAATCTCAGTGTATATTCGCTTAGAATTTAGTACCTATTGAAGGGGGTTAAGGTGGTGGTTTTGGTAGCGAGATAGTGTAGGGTTAATGATCCTAGTGTAGTCTATAGGCTTGAAATCTCATTAACCAATCAACTTGGTACTTTATTATACTTTTTATTTATAGATATACTATATACACATATATAGCATTACTAAATGTTTATAACTGACTATACTTTAAGTGGGTGGAGGGGTAAGCCAGTGGAAGGCCTAGGTCAGATGACCAAAACCTCCAAAGGTGGATCATCTGACTTAAGACGCACGTCAGGAAACACTTGTCCCATTTCTAGATACTAGTATTGTAATCTCAAGACGCTGTAGTCACGTCTTCTGGGCGAGTTAAGACTTTCTCCCCCTTCAAAGTATCTCTCCTAGTTTTTATAAGTTTATCTATATTTTTAAATCAGATCTAAATTGGAAGATAAAGTATATTTTAGTATAGAATTTTTTATGTTTACTAATCTTTGGAAGAGTCGTTGCCATTCACCCTGTCGATTTCCTACCTATAATCTACCGTGGTCAACAGGATTACATATCCTGTCGATTTGCAGCCAAAGAGATGGAAGAATGTAGGCTAGTCTCTTCAAGGGCTGTCAGCCAAACTACACACTTCATCTATAGAAACCTATGTTGAAAACTGCAACAGAAGCTCAGAGGCAGAGATGGTAGTACCCATTCCACGGGTGGGGTTATTATTATTATTATTATTATTATTATAGTCATGGGGGAGCGCTAAACTTGTAGGATTATACAGCGCATGTGGGTGGGAGGGTAGGTATTCAGGCTCAGTTCAGGGAACTGGAGCACAGGTCCAATTCCCTAGATCAAGAGCCCCTCACCAGCAGCAAGGAACCTCCCTTGAGAATGGGGGTTAGAACCAGTGATCAGTCTCAGAACTCCAGACCAACGAGTTTGCAATCGTGTCATTACGATTTCCTGAGTCAAGTCGAGAGACTGAAATTAGAAGGTATTGTAAGTGACTGTCTTGTTTGGCAAGTTGTTCCAAGTAACTAGTTCTCTAGTTTAGTACTGGGTCACAGAAGAGTTTTAAGATTGTCAAGAGATGCATGTAAACTACTCTGGACTACTACTAAGTCATATATGTACAGTACTAACAAGATGATAATTAGACTTTGGTGGGACATCTGGCTGTCTTTATAAAGATGCTCGGATGCTGCACATGTCTAATTTTCACTAAGTAATTTTGTGAAGTTTTTTGGGGAGCAGATGTTATTCCTTTTAGTCTAGTTGTAGTTCTCAATTGTTATACCATTTGTTTTCCTAGAGACAGTCGAGGCGATTCCATCGTGGTAAGGAACATTCGACAAATTTTCTCAGGATGACATTTTTTGACTAGATACTGGAGAGCAATTACTTTCTCATGTGTTGCCTTGTGCTCCGTCAACTAACAGAGCAAAAAATATGAGCTAGGGAGGAAAGTGAGGACTTAAATTAGCTCGGATTAGCTTATGGTCGATTCCGAGATCTTTAAGAGGCATTGACCTAGAATACGATATTCAGTAAATGAGTTTGGAAAGAAAATTATAAGAGGGGAGAACTTTGAAAATAGTGCAGGAGTTCTGCAATTTTAAAATGCGGAGATTGACTTACCTGATATTGATCTTCTTAGAAATTCCCTAATATCAGATTTAAGAGGAAACTGTTGGAATGTAAATATCGCCAGTGGGACTTTCATTTCGCCCCTCAAGGGACAACTTCCCTGAATGCCTTCCATCTCTCCCCCCACGGGCACTGCATAATCCCTACGTGTTTAAGTGTTCCCCTATAGTAATAATCCTGTCATAGTGACAGGTTCCATATATATCGAGAGAATTTCCAATTTGATAGGTATCTAGTAAGATCTAGAGAATGAGGGGTATCTAGTATGATCAAGGGATGAGGGGGGGTATCTAGTATGATCTAGGGAATGAGTAGTATATAGTATGATCAAGGAATGAGGGGGATCTAGTATGATCTAAGGAATGAGGGGGGGGGGGAGTTTGACCAGAGATTGGGAAGCATCTCAAACTCCTTGGATCAAGAGCTTTCACAACCCCTCTGTTATTGCTTAATCAAAATTCCTTAACGCTGGCAACCAGTTCTTGATCTAAGGAATGTGACTTTACATCCCATGCCTTGTATCTTAGATTATTATTATTATTATAATAATAATCAAAAAGATTGTATCTAAGACGATTGCTCAATTGATGCCTTACGAGTTTAGTGCTTCTTACCATAACTTACTTTCTTTCCAATTTTGGTTTTTTTTCCATGGGTTTTGGCTTTTTAGCACTGAATTTGATATAGTATAGGCCTCTTTTTACCATTTGATATATAGGCCTCATTCCTCTTGGTATATCTGGTTTAATTTTTTTCCAGTCTTTAAATTGTTCTTTTTGCATTTAACCATAGGGAGTGCGCTAAACCCATAGGGTTCATACACCACCTATGGTTTTCTCAGAAGTGATTTTTATACGACCTGAAAGTTCATTGTATTATAACCAAAACTAAGCGCTAAACCCAAGAGTGTCATACAGCGCTGTTCGTCGTATTAGAGGCCTTTCGTTTCTCAAACAACTGACTACTACACTTCTTTGTATTAGCATTAACATTACCATTTGGTATCTTAATCAGGATGAGCTCTGTACAGGTCATACACAGGTGATCCTTGACTTACAACGGTTCAACTTAGAGATTTTAGACTTTACGAAGTTGCAAAAGCAATTACTTTGGAGATACTCAAGATGATCCAGCATGAAGGCAGCAAGTCCCTAAGTTGTATTTTATATACTTTTCAACATTGGTATTTAGTTACCTTTTATTTATTTACTCGTTCAGCAAGAGTGGCTATTTATCACGTTCACATTTGAATTACGATACTTTCAATTGACGATGGGTTGGTCAGAACATAACCCCAGTATAGGTCAAGGAGCACCTTTGTTACCTTGGCAATGGTGATAATTAGGTACATGTGATCAAAGAAGAGGAAAACGCAATGATTTTTAACGTGGCTCACTGGTGTCGAGAGAAGTGCCCTCAAGGGGGAAGAAATTTAGTGGCATAGGTCATTCCTCAAGGGAGGTTCCTTGATGTTGGCCAGAGGCTCAACTGAGCCTGAAGGCTTACTGTTTCCCCTACCTCCCACCTAGGTGCTGTGTCCCAGTGGGTTTAGCACTCCCCTACCCCCTCTATGCATGCCAGAATAATGGGTTAAGGAATACACATTTCTCACTTAAAACCTACCTGTTTAACGACCGTACTCTTATGCTTTTGCACTGCCGTCCACAGGATGGATATGGGGCTCACAAACTAGCTTCTTTGGTGGCAAAATTCAAAATCTAATCTCCTATATTCTCTGAGGCTCCATTGTAACATTATTTACTAGTATAGAGAAGTACAGCCTCTCCTCACTCATCAAAGTACTCATTTACCGACAACTCAGACTTACGATAGGCTCTGACCAGTATGCATACCTAAATAATGTATATTAGAGCTGATTTCCTCCATTCTATATTACAATATACAGTACACTACTGTATAACCATTTAAAAATATACCAGGAATGTTATAAATGGTGCAAAGGTGACATTAAAACAATATCAAAGGTTTTTGACAAACCCACTATCAATATAGTGTATGCTCCTCACTTAGCGACGAATTCGTTTACCATTGTGGTCTTAGGAACGGAACTCAGTCGTTAGGCGAGGAGAGGTTGTATGAGAACGGTGACAGCAGGTCGAGTAATTGGTAAAGCTAATGTATAGTGGTTGTGTGTGTGTGTGTGTGTGTGTGTGTGTGTGTGTGTGTGTGTGTGTGTGTGTGTGTGTGTGTGTGTGTGTGTATACTAGCCTATGTAGTTCCAGGATTCAAGTTCTAGCTCCTGGTCCTGCCCCTCCTCCCCCCTAATTTACTCCTTACTGTGTGCATGCACATGTGCAAAGGATACGGGTGGCAGGGAGAGGTTGCAGAAGATGAGACTGCAAAGAATGTGTCTTATAGTATATTTGTGTTTACGTCTTGAAGGCAAGAAGTGGAAGAGGAAAAAAATAGCAGAAACGGAAGAGATAATGGCAGCTGCCAAGATAGGCAGGTTAGTTGTCTCCCAAAATGTGAACTGTGTGGGGTACAGATGTGACAGTACATGTATTTCAATAACTGTCAGAGTGGAAATAACTGAAGAGCGAGATGTTGCCACAATAAAAATGTCACGTTAGTTGCACTTGTGTCCTTTTACTTTACATACTGTTGGTAATTCTACCATTACAAAAAAAACAAAAAAAAACATGAAGGGTACAACAGATAGGGAATTCTGGAGACTAGAAGTGCTTCGAGTGAGGTTCTGGAGTACTGAAGGCACACCTGAAGACAGCTCTTTTTGTCGAGAGGTATAAAAGGCTGTTAGGGTTGGGGGGGGGGTTGGAAAGGCATTCAGGCTTAATTCAGGGAATTAGAGCATAGATCAGTTCACTAGATCAAGAGCCCCTCACCAGCAAGGGAAGAACACTTGGGTGACTGTGTTAGAGATTCATGCTAGATGTTGATATATCGCATTGCTTGGAAGTATGATATCCACGGAATTTTATCTTCAAGACCAAGCTGGATCGCTACCACACACCCTCCCCCCATCCTCCCCTTCCTTTAAACAGTATACTGTTCCACTTATTATTATTATTATAATCAAAAAGAAGCGCTAAGCCACAAGGGCTATACAGCGCTGCAGGGTAGGGAAGGAAGCGAGGGTATTGGATGGCAGAAGGGAGGAGGGATGATCAGTAGGTTACAGAAAACAGCGGGGCAGGGGATAGTACGGGGGTAGAGGGTAGCAACAGATTGAAGTAGAAAGGGCTGAAGGTATCAGAATTTGTGAAGCAAGTCGGTTGTTGTCAAAAAGTCAATGAGAGAGTCTGGATGAAAGGTGGGTCCATCAGCGAGAAGGGAAGGTAAAGAGAGAGAAGCAGAGCGAAGATGGCGACGGAGGTAAATTCTGCGTGCTCATTGATAAAGTGGGCAGTCCAACAGAATGTGGCTGACTGATAATGGAACTTGGCAATTCTCACAGAGGAGCTGGGCGCCTCTCCATGAGATATCCATGAGTAAGACGAGCATGGCCAATGCGAAGACGGGAGAGAGTAGTCTCCCAACCTCGACACTGGTGATAAGAAGACGGCCAGTAACCTATACTCGGTTTAATAGATTGAAGTTTGTTGCCGAGCATAGTAGACCAACGTTGTTGCCAACGGGTGTGAAGTTGGGAAGATATTGCAGCAAAATAGTCCGTAAATGGAATACCTCTACATGAAACTGGTAGGTCATGTACTGCTGACCACGCAGCAGTGTCTGCCTGTTCATTGCCCTGTATGTCAACATGACCAGGGACCCAACAAAAAACTATCTTTATGCTTGGTAAAGATGCGGCATAGCCAAAGTTGGATACGGAGGACTAAGGGGTGAGGTGTATCAAATTTCTGTATAGCCTGTAAAGCACTAAGGGAGTCTGAGACAACCACAAATGATGACACAGGCATAGATGCAATACGGATAAGTGCTGTAAGGATGGCATACAATTCAGCAGTAAAAATACTAGCCGAAGATAGTAAATGCCCTTGTACGACGCTGTCCGGAAACACTGCTGCGAATCCTATGCCGTCAGAAGACTTAGAGCCATCTGTGTACACAGCAATGGCATGAGAATGAGAGTGAAAGTGGTCAAGAAAATGAGAGCGGGAAGCGACCGTAGACAGTTGGGCTTTCGAGCAAGGGAGAGAGAAAGAACAGACTCGAACAGCTGGAACTTCCCAGGGGGGTAGGGAAAAGTGAGATGCTACATGTACATAGAAAGGTGGTAATTGAAGAGAAGACGAGCGAATGAAGGCGAAGAGAGAAGGGACGGAGTAAACAGGGGCGGCGAACAAATAAAGAATGTCTACTATATCAGTGACCATTCTATAAATGGAAGGATTGCGGAGATCATGAGAGCGTACATAGTAGCGAAGGCAATGGGCATCACGGCGATCGGATAAGGATGGAACGTTCGCTTCTGCATAGAGGCTCTCGACAGGGGAAGAGCGAAAAGCACCAAGGCATAAACGTAATCCTTGGTGATGAATGGGGTTAAGGCTAGAGAGAGTAGCAGGAGATGCCGCTGAATAGATCTGGTCACCATAATCAAGTTTCGATAAGATAAGGGTGGAATGTAGGCGAAGGAGGGTTCGACGATCAGCTCCCCATGAAAGATGAGCAAGGGTTTTAAGGAGGTTCAGCCGGCTGTGGCAAGTTGCCTTCAGAGAGGTAATGTGAGGTTTCCAGTATAACCTACGATCAAAGAGGAGGCCCAGAAACTTCACTATCACGTTCAGGGATACGGGAGCCATAGAGGTACAAAGGATGATCGGAGATGACAGAGCGTCTAGTGAAAGTAATTTGGTGGGTTTTAGTGCTGGAAAATTTAAACCCACGTGTGGTGGCCCAATTCGAAACACGGTCGACTGCATGCTGGAGAGAAACTGTAATAAGGTGACAGTCAGCGCCTGCACAGGCAATAACAAAGTCATCAACAGAGTGAAAAATATTTGATGGAAGACTAGAGGCCAAATCATTAATAGCAAGGAGAAAAAGTGTTGTGCTCAGAACACATCCCTGGGGGACACCTTCAGCTTGGATAAAGTCCGGGGAGAGCACATTATCAACCCGAACACGGAAATGCCTGTCAGTTAAAAAGTTCTTAAGGAAGGATGGTAGATTGCCTCGAAGGCCTAAGGAGTGGGCTTGGGCTAAAATATTATACCTCCAAGTTGTGTCATATGCCTTCTCAAGGTCAAAAAATATGGCAATAACTGAGTGGTTATTCGCAAAGGCATTACGAACATACGTATCCAAGCGTAGTAAGGTGTCTATGGTAGAACGTCCCTTACGAAAGCCATATTGATGAGTGGAGAGACTGTTGTGTGTCTCTAAATACCACACTAAACATCTATTTACTAGGCGTTCCATCATGCAAACTGCACTGGTAAGAGCAATGGGATGATAGTGGGAGGTTTCATGTCCCGTAGTGCCTGGTTTGCGGAAAGGGAGAACAATGGCGGATTTCCACAGCTGGGGAAGAACTCCTTGTGACCAAATAAGATTGTAAAGGCGTAATAGGACTGCAAGGGCTGGCTGATGTAAATGTTGTAGCATACGAATATGAATGTCGTCGGGCCCAGCTGCCGATGATCAGCAAGCTGAGAGTGTTGCCTCCAGTTCTTGAAGTGTAAAAGGCACATTATACTGTTCTTCTCTGAGAGAAGAAAAGTCCAAGGGTGCTAACTCTCTGGCAGACTTTGAGGAAAGGAATGAGGGGCATAGATGGAGTCCCTGAGAAATACGGACCAGATGATTGCCAATTTCACTGGCAACATCTAGTGGGTTTGCTATATCAACACCGGCAACCCGCAGAACAGGAGCCGGGTCAGGAGAATATTTACCACTCAGTTTCCGTACTTTTTTCCACACTGCACTCAGAGGAAGCAGAGGTGATGGTGGAGACAATCTCGCCAGCAAGTGCATTTAGCGTCACGGATGACACTGCGAGCGATCGCACGCTTCTGCTTAAATTCAAGAAGTCTCTCTGTGGTTCTATTGTACCGGTACCTGCCCCATGCAGCGCGTTTCAAACGTACTGCACGAGCACAAGCAGGAGACCACCAAGGCACGCATTTCTGAGAATGCCTGCCCGAAGTTTGGGGTATAGAATGAGAAGCTGCAGTTAAAACGGAGGACGAGAAGAGGTGTAAAAGCTCATCGATGGAGGACGAAGAAGGAACCTCTCTAAAAACAGTTAGGTGTGAGTAAAGGTTCCAATTTGCCTGATCAAATTGCCAGCGTGGGATGCAAAGAGGTGGTGAATATGAAGGGGAAGTAAGAATGATTGGGAAATGATCGCTGTCATGTAAGTCCGGAAGAAGAGACCAAGTGAAGTCTAATGCGGCGGAGGAAGAGCAGACTGAGAGATCGATGCAAGAGAGAGTGAGAGTCCGAGGATCAAAATGGGTGCGAGTACCTGTATTTAAAACATGGAGGGGGTGGGTGGCAAGAAAAGCCTCTAATTGAATGCCACAGGAATCACAGTGAGACCCTCCCCAGAGGAAATGGTGGGCATTAAAATCACCAAGTAACAGAATCGGTGGTGGTAATGACGAAACCAATAAGGCAATATCTGGAATAGTTAATGCCCTAGAAGAAGAGAGATATAAAGAACAGAGCGTATACCACCTATGCAAGTGGATACGGGCTGCTGTGTAATGCAGCGAAGTACGAACAAATAGCTGATGGTACAGAATATCAGTGCGCACTTTCATTAAAGGTCCCATCAGGAAAAGGATCTGAAGAATACAATAAATTATAGCCTGAGATGGGAGAGATAACAGCAGAGTGTAATTTTGGTTCCTGTAAGCAAACACCAACAGGGGAAAACTGGGAGAGTAACAGCTGAAGCTCACCCCAATTACCCCTGAGGCCGCGTATATTCCACTGTAAATAGGCCATGATTGGGAATGATAAAGATACCTGAAATCCGCAGGTAAGGGTTCCTACGGACTAGAGGGGTTAGAAAAGTCCATATGCGGAGGCAGTGGAAAACGTTCAAGCAGCGAAGGAACGGTGCGCTGTGAAGAAAGGAGTTGCGCAGATGGAGTAGAGGAGAGAGAAGGAGCGGAGGGTGGATCAGTGTCCATTGATGGTTTGGTCTCTGCAATATATTCAGAGATTGCTTCAAGTGTTTCAGAATTCAGAGACGTTGTATGGGAGACAATATTGGAAATGGTAGGGGGAGGATGAGTAAAGATTGGAACTGTAATGGACTGGACCAAGGTAGGGGGGGACGGAAGGGTGGAGGGAACTGGAGAAGCGTGGAAGGGGACAGAAGATGTAGAAACCTGGGAGGTGGCCGAAGAGGAAGAAACTTGGGAGGGAACAGGGGAGGAAGGTACAGTACGAGGAGGAGGGTGAACCTCTACACTTGTAACAGAGCCAGTGAGAGGGGGAGAACCAGGTACAGAGACAGGGAAGGGAAAATGAGGTGGAAGATGGGTAGGAGGTGTTAACGGACCTTTTTTTGACTTTTGAGAAGTAGAGGGACGATTGGGAGGAGGTGTCATACGAGATCTCGTCGCTACTGAGGCTTGTGAGAGAACACGAAGAAGCAAGATCAGACTGAGACGTGTAAGTAGGGATGTCCGAGCCGAGGACAGCAAAAGAATTAGCTACAGGAGTGACTATGGGAGAGGTAACCACAGAGGTGGGTGCAGAAGATGGGATACCAGAAGTA
This sequence comes from Cherax quadricarinatus, assembly GCF_026875155.1. Taxonomy (NCBI): domain Eukaryota; kingdom Metazoa; phylum Arthropoda; class Malacostraca; order Decapoda; family Parastacidae; genus Cherax; species Cherax quadricarinatus. The sequence goes on along the minus strand of NC_069484.1, from coordinate 11,056,887 downwards.
GGGGGACGTTTTGAAACACTGGAATAAGAAACACGAGGTAGTCTCCCTTGGAGGCGGAGATGAGAAACTGCCATGGCATAAGGGAGACCTTCTGCCTCTCTGAGGTAACGGATATCCCGCTCGTTTAAGTAGACTTGACAACGGCGAGAGTACGAAGGGTAAGCCTCATGACAATTAAGGCAAGAGGGAGGTCGATTGCAAGACGTATTAGAATGGTCATCGGCACCACAGACTGGGCATTCGGCAATAGATCTGCAATATTTCGCTGGATGGCCAAATCGCCAGCAATTTCTACACTGTTGGGGTGTAGGGATCACCTTTCAAACTTGTAACTGATGTCCTGCTACATAAACTGAGGATGGGAGATCACGGCTGTCAAAAGTTAAACGAGCCACATTGCTAGGGTATCGTCTCCGCCTGCGGGCAGGAAGAACATAAGTGTCTACCTTGAGGATTGGAAGATCTTGGAGTTCCAGCTGTTCAAGAATGTCAGTGCCACATGTCTGGAAATTTTGTTGAACTATGGTATGGGGCAGAATGATGGTACCACTACAAGAATTGAGGGAATGATGCTTTTCAATAGTTACAGGAACAGTATCGATATGGGAAAGACGAGAAAGCTCATGAGCCTGGGTAGCATTCTGTACGGTGACGATGCGCGTACCGCTCTTAAGAGCATGAAAAGAAATATCTTTACCAACATGGCGTAGGAGTACCTTGCCAATACTGTGGTCAGAAAGATAGGCAGTAGAGGAAGTCGGTCGTAAAGTGAAGAATTTAGTCCATTGTGCAGTCTGAAACTGAGCGTGGAAAGGTAGTGAAGGACGTGTCGATCTTTTCTGAGAAGAACGAGAAGGGGAGAAGTATCATCAGCAGGTAATTGTCGTTGTCGTTTAGGCGTGGGACCAGAGTTGGTCCGACGTGGAATGGGCCGGCGATTCGAAAATTGCCGCACCGTAGAGGGAGAGGCCAGAAGCATAGTCAGAGGAGAGCGAAGGCCAGATAAATCGAAGGAGTCAATCGAGGCCTCAGTACCTGAAGCGGGTGAGGAAACAGCACCGGCAAGAGGTACAGAGGCACGAGGAGTGTCTGAAGAGTGGTCCAAAGACGGGGCGGGGTCAGAACGGGGTGCGGTATCAAGAAGGGGCCCGGGGGTAGCAGGTTCATGGACTAGGGCTGCCATGGTTAGGTTACTTCTTTCTTTTTGTTTTTAAGAAAAAAAAAGAAAGAAAAGAAAATAAAAATAAATAAAAAAAGGGGGGACCGGGGAGGGATAGTTCCTAGGAGGAATGAAAGGGCCAGAAATCTCCCGCCGCGCCCAAGAGGACCTCAGCACCGCAAGTAGCGCAGATGCAGCATAGAACCCGTGCCATACCCTACCCATCATGCCAGTAAACCGGCAATCCGGGATAGCAACCTCACATCTGCCGAGCTACCTCGGTGGACAAAAGAAAGGGCGGCCGGAAATCCGCCACAAAGCATACCTCCTTCGGCCACCACCCCCGGAATCCGAAAGGTGGTTTCCAGAGATACACCCGTCGCCCGAGAGACACCCAAAGCCACCCTCCGGGATACTGGAGAGGGATCAGGACATCCCCAGGCAATCCAGATTCCACGGCAAACTACGCCACTGCCAAGAACCTCAACGGAATGGGATGGACCCTGGTACCCTTTCCCTTACCTAGGAACTAGCGTGCCTGTGGGAAAAAAAAAAAAAAAAAAAAAAGGCCAAAAAGGAAGGGCAAAAGGGAGGGGTGGGGAGGAGGAGGAGGAAAGGAAAAAGGGGAGGATGGGGAGGATGGGATAGGGAACGGGGGATTGGGGAGTAATTAGGACCAAGAGCCTCTTCACCACGCCAAGGAGCCCCCCTTGAAGAGGACTGTTCCACATATTTAAGATAAACTGATGGGAAAAAGAAGGGGGGGTTTTGCCACAATTAAGACAAGTAGCTTGAATTATGATTTCTGCAGCCTGAACATTCTGCCTGTGAGAATATTTCACAGTGGCCAAAGCACCCCAATGGAAATAAGTAAGACTAAGGATTATCCTAGGTAATTTATAGATGATAATTGTAAGCATACCCATGTCTAAATAAACAAACTTGTTAACTTAAGAGTCAGGACTAAGCACTAGCATTGGTATTAGTGTAAGCTCCCTTAAACTTTCCTATGATGAGGACAGGTGGTCAGCATTCTATTAATAGTTTGTCTAAATCTCTCGAATATTTTTGTCACTGGGATAGATGGACAAGTTTGAACTTTGGTGATAGGCTTGCACGTTTTCAGAGCTGCTTGAAAATGTGCAAGCCACAGTGTGTAAATTGTATTAGTGCAAGATGAGGACAGTCCCATAGATCTGGGGAAGAAATGTTTCTGTATTGTGACTAGGTTTTTAGGAAGATGGCTGTGTGCCAGTCTCTCCTTAGATGTGTGAATAGAGAATAATCTCTGCATCGTGAAAGACAGTGGGTACATTACACAAGTGAGGATCAAAGATGGTATGAACACTAGAACCAGGTTCCTGAAAGTTTTTCTGGGTTTCATGCTCAAAATACATTTGCATACCAGTGTCCTTTTATGCCTAAAAGTATATATATTACATGTAAACTACATGATTATTTACACCATTAAAAGATAAAAATTTTAATTTGAATCATCTTGCTCGTGAGGTAATGAGAAGCAACAGTCCATGAGAATGTTGCTTCTCATTTATTATCACATATCCACATTGAAAGAAGGCTACTTCCAGTGACAGGTGTCGCTGTAACCTGGAAATTCCTGCTCTACCCAGTACCCATCAAGGCCAGCACTGCCAGAATTCACAGAGCAAAACTGAATGATTATCGGAAGACCACTGACCTTGCATTTTCTTTTCCTGGTTTACTGGGCAGCTCTAATGTTACAGTCGCAGCCCCCGCCAGATCATCAAATGTCTGTGGGCAACTGCAGCATTATATGACCCTTGTGGTTTTAGCACTTAGTTTTTGATTATTCTCTTTGCTGACAATACGACTTATGTTACCTCCCACCCTAATCTTAACTCTTATGACCGCGGGTTCAATCCCGGCCGGGGGTATGGTTCACCCTAATCTTGCCTCGCTCAACACTATTGTTAATGAAGAGTTAGTAAAAATATTGACCTGGATGACTGCCAATAAATTTACTTAATATTGACAAAACCTTCTACGTTACGTTGGGGAGCAGAACAGGCGATGCCCAGCTGAACATTATGACTGACAACACTCTTATTGCTAAACATAATGAGGGCAAATTCCTGGGTCTGCACCTTGACAAAAACCTGAAATTCAACACCCATATCCAACATATAACAAAAGCACTATCTAAAACAGTTGGGATCCTCTCAAAGATACATAACCTTGTACCACAATCAGCCCTACTCACACTATACTATTCACTCTTCTATCCCTACCTCACCTATGCTGTTTGTGCCTGGGGATCAACAGCAGCAACCCACCTAAAGCCAATAGCCCAACAAAAATCTGCAGTAAGAAATATCACGCAATCCAATGCTAGACAACCCCCCCCCCCACACACAAAGACCTGAATTTACTCACTATGCAAAACATTCACATTTACTACTGTGCATCCTACATTTACAGAACCATAAATTATAATATTAACCCTGAACTAAAACACTTTCTCGATAGTTGCAACAGAACCCATAGACACAACACCAGACACTAAAACCTCTTATGACATTCCTTGTGTCTAGCTAAATCTCTACAAAAACTCACTGTACTTAAAAGGGCCTAAAATCTGGAACTCCCTGCCCGAAAACTCTAGCAACACAGATTACCACCATTTTCAAAACTACCGTTAAAAAACACCTCATCTCCCTAACACACCTCACCATCAGCTATGTGAAAACCACCTTTTTTTTTTTTTGTATCATGAACACATCCATTATCTCTCATTATCTGTAATTCCCCTTTTTTTTTGCACTAACACTCACCCAAATGACAGTAAACATAAATTTCCTAATACATAATATTTATTGCCTAATAAATTTTAAGTTCATCCTAAGTTTGCCTTAAATACTCTGCCAATATAGGAGCTTTAATAGCAACAGTATCATGCCAAGATAAAACCATTCCAATTACAAAATTAACTAATTGTAATATTATTGTGTTTTGTACTACCTCATTATCAGATTAATGTTAATCACTTCAATTACCTAACTTTTATATCAGTATGCAATAATGTATATTAAAATGTACTGTTCCATAACCTGTGTCTATATAGAGTAGCAATTAGGATTAGTCTGTCCAAAATGCCTAGGTATGCTAGTGGCCTTCTTTGTAATTAATATTTTGTGTGTAAACCACACATTGTAAGCTTTGCAAGGAAATAAACATTTTCATAATAATACAGTGGACCCTCGGCCAGTGATGGCATCGACTAACGTTAAATTCGACCAACGATATGTTAATGCTAACATGTTACCTCGACTAACATTAAAAAAACTACTAACGATAATCGTTCTCGGGTACCAATTAATATCGTTAGTCGAGGGTCCACTGTAATGGGTAACCACCACAACACTAGTAACGTCAGAAATGTTAGAACAGAGCTGATAGTGGTCCCTTGTTCTGAAGCAGAACTACACAACCACACCCCTCAAGGAAGGTTCCTTGATGTTGGTGAGGGGCTCTTGATTTAGGGAATTGGATCTGTGCTCCAGTTCCCCGAATTAAGCCTGAATGCCTTCCACACCCCCCCCCCCCATGCGCTGTATAATCCTCCGGGTTTAGCGCTTCCCCCTCGATTATAATAATAATAATACACAACCACAGAAGGGTTGGAGGTATTTGGATTTAATCTAGGGAAGGGGATAAGAAATTACTGAATGGATGAAGAAAAAACTTCAGCTTTTTCTTTTTAGTCACCTTGCCTGTAGGAGATGGATAGAAAAAAAAAGGGGGGGAGAAGGAATAGGAAGTCTAATGCCTCCAATCAAGAGTCCTCCTACTGCAGAAGGTACACTATGAAGGGATGGTCTTTCTTGAAGGGTTAATGCTTTGTAGCTTCTAAGAGTTTTACTCACCAGGTGTTTGACCAACTTCAGGTGGGATAACGTTGCCAGCGACTAGGTTGTCTCAAAGTTGCCATTCAAAATTTTAGCCTCTCCCAAATCTTTGTACATAGGCACTAAACTCTAGCTTTGGTAACTTGCATTAAGCTACCTCAACAAACTATCAGTACACAGATAACCCGCACATGGAAATTTATAACGACGTTTCAGTCCAACCGAAACTACTTCATAAGCCTGAGTCATGACAACGGCTTTGAGAGGACCAGAGCTAGAGTTCATCATGGCTATGCTGGTGGGAGATTAATCTGTAAAAACTTGCATTTGTGGTCACAGTGGGACCTATGTTATCATAAGCTTCTTTCTCCTATCTGCGAATTATTTGTGTACTGCTCCAGACAACCATTGGTATTGTGCCTTTCTAAATTTTCAGTACTAATTTTGTAGAAACTCAAGTAGTCAGTCAAATCCAACACATTTAACTAATTAATAAAATACACAAGGCCAAGTCAGTCGAGAACTATTGTTATTCTTTAACTAGAAGGCCTCTATCTTCAATCATTAGGGCAGTAATAAAAACAAAAGTTACAAAAAATGAACATGTTTGACATACAAATTAGTCTTGCAAAACATTCAGTAATCCACTTGAACACTAATGCTTGTGTCAGTTACTACGGTACTCCAAAAAAAGGTATAAAGTTAGGAAAAACTACAAAATAATCTTTCACAACTTGATTTGCTCTTGTCAGTCCCTTAAACACGAGACTAAGTCTCCTTACACTGACGAAGTTTTAGAAAACAATTCTGTGAAAAAATACACCAAATCGACCTGCTCATACACACGCATCAGTTGGTTAAGTATAGCATGTCAGATACGAAAGAAATTACAGATGAATACAAATGTCTTCCTTATTCTTTCATGATAATTTTTTCTTTTTTTAATTCCTACAATTTCTTTGCTCTTATCAAACATGCTGAAGTATAAATAGATGAGCACTTCATAAAATTAGAAAATAAAAACACGACATTCAACAATACTCTCGCACATTTTAACAGAATATAATTACCTTTGAAATTTTTTTTACACAATTCAAGAACACTTAGTCAGGTATAAGAATGTGGTTATCCAAAAATGATTAAGTTACCCACTAAAAATTTGAAAATTTGGCATGGCTACACACTGCATATTCTTGAAAATATTTCTTAAAATTACCCTTTTCCTGACAAAGCAATTTAGTTTTTTTTTTTTACTTATGCTCCGACAACTATATAGTTACTATTACACAATTTGGGACAAGAAATAAAATCCTGACTTTGTTCTGGTTTGCTCCATTGATAATTTTTTATATACTGTAGTCATAGATAACGAAAATGAAGAACAAGCCTAATTTTTTTAAATATTCAAAAGTAAGTATACAGTACTTATGCACTTTGATTTTTAATATAAAACACCAAATTAATGTGCAATACTACTATAATTCTGCACTGAAATGCAACAACAGACAATTACACTGGACAAAAATATTTAACGAGAAAAGATGGGAATTTCATTTTTTCACTGCCTCTAGGTTCATAAATAAAAAATATATAATATTCAAAACTGTCATTCTTTTACCAACAAGTTTCTAATAAATTTCTGCAACTGCACTAAGGCACAATTTACAGTTTCCAAGATCATATTCCACAATAAACTTATTTATATAATCCACAAAACTTTTCAGCTGTTTTATCAGCTTACTTATCTAGCAGATTTATGATAAACTTAATATGCAAATTTAGATTTGCAATGAAACTCTAGTTTAATATCTTACTATGCTACGCTGCACATGTACCGGAATACTGAAATGACGAGTACACTGTACTTTCCATACTAACGAAAATGCCAATTTTTTCTACCGCATTACAAAGACAGTCCACAATTTACACAGGAACAGATACAAGAAACATTTACTGTATACTTAATTTCCAGAATTATGCTTTAATGAAAATGTTTGTAGAATATGTCATGAAATACCAGAATAAAAAAAAGGCTTTGAAGACCTAATAAATGGTTTAGCATGTATGAAAATTACAAGTGAATCCCACTTTATATCCTCAATGTAGCCATTGCCTCATGGCATATATTGACAGCTGCTACAAGTTCAACTGCATAATCCCTTTCTCCCCATTAACTACTACTTTTAATATAGCCTTGAGGTGTTTAATACACTACTGGCTATAATCTTATAATATGGGCAAGACTGGCAATAAACATGAACTACAATCTTCAGAAAAAGATAAGAAAACACTTAAAAATGAAATGCTTTAAATTGTTAATTTTTGTAATGTCTAAAGATTTGTTTGGCCCATAATTTCATTACGAGAATCATTACCTAATCCAACATTTCATTTCGGTATTTAATACTGCATTTACAAATGCAAAATATCACATATCTTTCTAGCTACTTCCGTAAAAGCTATATCTGACAGCAGTAGATTCTAAGGTTCATTATGCCTGCAAGCAGTTTTTACGAAGCTGACAGATCTACACGTTATAAATCACAGATCTTCACAGTGAAGTCCACCATTGGGTGGGGTCATTTCCAATGTTCGAACAGTACAGATCAGCCATTTTCTTTGTACATGCTTTTCCCTCGAACTTTAAAAAGCGTATGGCATTTCTATGCTTCGATATATGCTATAAAATGTTTTCTTTCAGACAAACTAGTTTACAAACCTTTAATTACTGCCAGGTGACAAAATTATTGCTGTGAGCATCCTTCAAAAAAATATATTTAAACTTAAGTCAACCTCATGATACAAGATTCACATTGTTAATGATAATGAAGGCTGCTCTATCTTACGCACACGCACTGCTGCAGGTGATAGCCCGACAACAGATGCTAGACTGTCGAATCCATGAACCTTGAGCTAAAACACACTGGGATTGGGGAAAAGTTGATAGCTCTCGAATATGATAGTCAGATGATGCTGGCGAGAACTGGCTTGTGAGGTAACCAGGGGTGGAAAAAAGTAGGGGAGGGGGGGGGGGAGCTCAATCCATCACAGAGTCTACATTCATACACATTAATTGCCGAGCTCTGGTGGAGAAAGATGTGGAGTCTGGAGCATTGGGAACACGGCCATTGTTCTCCTCCGAGTGGACACTGTTGCTAGGAATACTTCCATTAGCATGACCATTGGCATGGCCATTGGCATGGCCATTTGCATGGCCATTTGCATGACCATTAGCATGACCATTAGCATGGCCATTAGCATAGCCATTGGCATGACCATTTGCCTTTCCATTAGCATAGCCATTGGCATGACCATTGACAAGTTTAGTGATGCCATTCGAGACTTTTCCATTGGCATGACCATTTGACATCGAGAATGTTACAGTTCCATTGGCATATGCCTGAAAAAGGGAATCTCAATTATACACATGTCAAGTATACAGTAAAATAAATTACTATCATACTTTGCCAAAATAATAATTACTTCGCAATCTAATTACAGTAGAACTCCTGTATCCAGATTCGGTATTTCTGTTATCCACATTTACCATGGGCTGAAAATAACCCTTAATTTTGCATAATAATGACCCCAAAGTGCAAAAGTAGTGTTTCTGGCAGTTTTGCAAAGCCTAAGAGAAGTGGTGAAAAAGTATTCAAAAAAGTCTAGAATTATCAGTTAAACTATCATAGGTATGTATGTAAACAAAAAAAAAAAAATGGCATTTTATATCCATCTCCATAGAGGAAGTGGAACAGAATTCTTCCTATGTAAGCCATGCATGTCATAAGTCAGCAACATTAGTATTGTTACTAAACCCTTTTTCCTTTATAAATTACTAAATTAAAGAAATTTTTCATTTTTCTTTTTAGGTCACCCTGCTTCAGTGGGAGATGGCTGGCGCATTGAATAACAAAATTACCGGTACTATTGTAAAAAAAAACTGGAAATTTAACCTGTAAGCCGTGTACATTAGGAGGAAAGAACTTGCTACCTCTATAGAGACCATTCTTCTATATTAAAAAAACTACAGTACAAAATTACTATCCTAGAATGAATGTACAGGGTTAACAGACGACCCATACCTTTACTGGTCAATTTAGCTACAACCTTAAAACACACACACAAGAAAGTGTAATAAAGAATTTAAGGTAGGGTTAAATTCAGTTATTTCCTTAGCATATTTTAAACTGTGTACAGCAAATCCTCAATTTACAAACAGAGACCTTCTAAACTATGTATATATAAAAATGATACATGTATACACAATGATATATAATAATCATATATACGATACAGAAGATTCTCAATGTATTTGTAAGTCATGGATTTTATACGTAATTTATAACCATCACTGGCAACATATTAACCTCCAATTACTATGGAAGGAATATACGGTACCTCCATGGGGAAGTGGAACAGAATTCTTCCTCAGTGTGTCGTAAGAGGTGACTAAAATGTTGGGAGCAAAGGGCTAGTAACCCCGTCTCCTGCATGTATTACTAAATTTAAAAAGGAGAAACTTTTTTATCCTTTTTGGGCCACCCTGCCTCAGTGGGATACGGCCGGTTTGTTGAAAGAAAATACAGTATATTGTTTTGATCACCTGTTTCCTCCTCAGCCCTTACCTAATAAAATCTCAATTTTTATTTAGGTTCTGGGTGCATTAACATACAGTTCTAAACAAACTAGCAATAGCATCTACGATGTCAAGTGTCAAAAGTCAGTATTTTTTGACGAAATAAGAACTTTAAAAGAAATGAGTTTGGTTTTCTTGGCATCTTGAACCTAATCCTAATTTTCCCATATGTGGTTCACATTACATAGCACAAAATTCTATAGTTCTTGGACTATAACCCTCGCGTTATGAGAGGTTCTACCACACGAGTAATTAGAACCTTTCATTACACAAGGTTCTATTGTATGTGCAATTAGAAGATTGAACTAATGTGCTCACCTTAACCTTGGCTGCTCCTTTTATGTAAGCATTAATGTAGAAATCAGAGAAAAGGAAGAAGAACAACACAGCATGGCCACCAATCCACCACATGAAGGCACGAGGGTATTTGCACTCGGTGAAGCCAAGCTGTAATTTTTAAATAAATTTAGAAAAATCCAGTGATAAAAAAAAAACTGGTATGTAAGGTTTAAGTCCAAATATGTAAATAAATTCAACAATGTATTCTTTTACATATAATGCAGGAGTTTGGTATGCAGTATTTTAATAACTTAGTCTCAAACCTTTTTATAAATCACATATTTTATAAACTCTATTCCTTCAATGGGAACATTTTTATTAACACATCGGTTGGCTCCCACCAAGGCAGGGTGGCCAAAAAAAGAAAAACTTTCACCATCATTTACTCCATCACTGTCTTGCCTCTGGCAAGACAGTGATGGGATTGATGGGAACAATTTATTAAATATTAATTACAATGGTGACAGTGATGAACCCACAGGGGTCATACAGCACCTGGGAAAATACGAGACAGTGAGATTCAATCCAAGTGGACAGCTCTAACTCCCTGATCAAGATCCCTTCACTAGTACCAAGACAACCTCCGCTCTAGGGTTAATACAAAACAAAGCTATTAACCTGGAAAGCATGGCTGAAGATCATTATGAACTGTACCATCTGGAAATTGGTTAGATACTTCTTCCACCAGATGTACCTTCTGTAGTTTGGTCCCATGGCTGCCAGCATGTAGTAGGTGTACATGACAATGTGTACAAAACTGTTTATCAATCCGAAGAAAGTACTATGGCCACCTGCAAGAGAAAGCTTCGTTAGCGTTTTAGATAAAAATATTTCGCAAAAGTCTTTGTGAACTTGTGTATTAAATGCGCCCGGTTAGGGTTGATACTGGGAACCCTCTGTGCTACAGCCTTTCAAAAAACTTTGGTTTTTCAAAAAGTTGCTTGCTACAGAAACTGCCTCTCGTGGATTGGCTTTACTGTTTTTGAACCATAAACAATTTTTAAAGCATTTCTGACAACTTTTTATTTTAAACTCCTTTAGTTTTGTATTCATTTTTTTATGCATGTAGTGAGCTCATATTTATTTGATAAGAGACTAGTCAAAAATACTAGAATTATAACCTTTCAGCTTTTTTGCTTTAATTTCCCTCCAATGTTTAGCATGTACACTTATAATTTATATCTGGCAATTACCATATTTTATGGCATCCATGAAGCTCTTTTCTCCCAAAAAAGTAAGTCTCAAAAATTTACCCAACATCTTGGAGGCCAAAGTACCATTTATCTTTTTTTTCCAAAATTTAGCAAGTCAGAATTAAAGGTGGGAGGGCAGGGGGAGTCCTCAATACTGGAGTGTCTTGTTCACCATAAAATACAGTAATGGATGTGTGGTTTCATGTGTCTCAGTGATAAACAAAATCTCTGAAGATTTAATAATTAGGATATGATGGGTGATGTTACAAGTGGAGATGACCCTGTTAATACATTTCTGAACTGTTGCTTCCGCCACCAGTCAATGTTTGACTTGACGAAGGCAATATTCATTATGTATCTATATACAGGTATACCTCGCTAATATGGCACTTCTAGATTATATTCATATTTATTATTTTGGGCGTGAAGTGCAAAGTAGTGGACCAGAACTATTTTCTATTTCTTTTGCATCTTCTTTTTAAAGCCTAGCACTATTGTGCACTTAATAAACGATAGTGTAAATGTGTTTTTAGGCTTTTATATGCATTAGCAAACGAAAAAAGGCTGATTTGCTTTAAGGTGATGTTCACTTTACTGCGGCGGTCTGGAACCTAACCCGCCGTATTAGTAAGGTATGCCTGTACCCACTAAGTTTATTCCCCCAGCCACCGTTTGTTTTAAAGTGCAGCCACAGCCAAATTAGCAGATATTCTTCATGTTTTTATGCACGTGGCACAATCTTATTTTGATATCCGAAATGTACAATTAGTATTATTTTAACTAAAAATCCTTACTTTATCTTACTATATGTACAATTTTGAAAAAGATAATTTTTTTCAAGAGAATAAACTGTTTAAAAATAGCCCTAAAACAGTGTTCAAGAGTACATAGTGCTTTCTCAGATATATTCATATATGCGTTACTGCCAGGAACAACCTCAACACACATGCTACATTACCTATACAACAAATGTGTAACAAACTTCTGAAATAAAATCTACTGTATAAACTCTTATTTTAAACTCTTTTTACTTTCAATGTTTAT
>NC_069484.1:11032129-11039629 GCF_026875155.1 Cherax quadricarinatus | reverse complement strand
AAATAAGTGACCATGGGCCCCAAGAAAGCTTCTAGTGCCAACCCTGTGGTAAAAAGGGCGAGAATTAGTATGGAAATTAAGAAAGATTTTGAAGGGTTTGGGGCTAACCCTGAGAAGCCTATGCCAGTTGTGGAATCCATTGTGCCTACTTCAAAAATTAAGGAAATGTGTGCACAGTGGGTTGAACTGCAAACCTTTATGGATGAAAATCACCCTGACACAGCTGTTGCAAGCCGTGCTGGTGACTATTTCAATGACAATGTTGTGGCCCATTTTAGACAAATCGTAAAGGAACGGGAGGTACAGAGCTCTATGGACAGATTTGTTGTGCGACAGAGGTCCAGTGACTCTCAAGCTGGTCCTAGTGGCATTAAAAGAAGAAGGGAAGTAACCCCGGAAAAGGACTTGCTACCTCAAGTCCTAATGGAAGGGGATTCCCCTTCTAAACAGTAAGAAGATAATGCTCTCCCCTCCTCCCATCCCATCAATCATCACCAGATCTTCAATAAAAGTAAGTGTCATGTAAGTGTGCATGCCTTTTTCAGTTTGTGTGTATTAAAATTAACTTTTCATGTGGTAAAAAATTTTTTTTTTCATACTTTTGGGTGTCTTGCACGGATTAATTTTATTTCCATTATTTCTTATGGGGAAAATTCATTCACATAACGATTATTTCGCATAACGATTACCCCTCTTGCACGGATTAAAATCGTTAACCGGGGGTCCACTGTATACAGCAGGTTAGGTTCCATGCCACTGCCAAAAATGAAAAACCCCGTAAAGTGAAACTGCCTTCACCCCCCCTCCCCCTCCCCTCGCATTCAAATGTTTGTAAAAGCCTTACACTGTACTAATACATTTACACTATCATATAAAGAGAGCAATAGGACTAGACCTTTAACCCTTTCAGGGTCCAAGGCCCAAATCTGGAGTCACGCACCAGTGTCCAAGAATTTTCAAAAAAAAAATTTGTTATTTTTTCTTATGAAATCGTAGAGAATCTTTTTATGAATGTAATAAAACAAAAAGTACGAAATTTGGTGGAAAATTGACGAAATTATGCTCTCGCGAATTTTGATGTGTCAGCGATATTTACGAATCAGCGATTTTGCCGACTTTGACTCCCATTTTAGGCCAATTACCTTATTCCAATCAACCAAATTCTTAGCTATTTCACTAGTATTACTTCTATTCTATCGATTGAGCACAAGAAATCGCCAAGTCAACTGTTTCAACTACAAAATAAAGTGATCGGAAATTGTTAATTTGGCCAATTTAACACAAAGTTCAAAATATTCCAATTTCAAAATAGGGTCCAGAATAAACAATGTAGGCATTCCTGGCACTAAACTAACATTTCCTCTGTTCATTACTTATGTTTTGAGGCTTTACAAATAAATTCCATTTTGATTTTTTATTCACATAATGAATTTTTATTCACACCAAAAAATAGAAGATTTACTGTTATTCAATACTGTAATAATTGTATAAATATCATCACCATATTTGTGAATGTATATTAGACCCACCAGCTGAAGTGTATTAGACGTGTGAGGTCGTTTGTTTACTCTTGAATATCGGCAAAAATTTAACATTTCCGCTATTTTGAGCTCAGTTTCAAGCCATTTCCAGTGCTAAAACCAATCAAAATCATCATTATTTCTGTAATATGTCTTCCATTCTATCAAATGAGACCAGGAAATCGCAAATACAACTATAAAAAACATACGAAAAAACACTGCAAAGTTGCTGTTTCAATCGAAAAATCATGATTTCATTTTTTTTCTCTCATTATACACAGTGTGCTGCAGGATCTGTTTTATGTGGTGCACACATACCACATAGATGTATTCTCTCATATCTAGGCCCAAATGTACCACTCACAGTTTATCAGAGTGAGCTGAGCTCATGGCGTAGATCTACGGTTTGGACACTCACCATAAAGCCGTAGATCTACGGGACGGACCCTGAAAGGGTTAAAAAAAAAAAAAAAAAAAAAAAAAAAAAAAAAAAAAAAAAAAAAAAAAAAAAACATACAAAAGTAAAATCAATGTGTAGTATGCACATTATTTAAAATAAATATTTTAAGTAATGTGCATACATAAACAAATGATTAAAGAAAATTATTATTATTATTATAATCAAAAAAGAAGCGCTAAGCCACAAGGGCTATTAAAGAAAATTAGATTTGGCACAAGGCCTAAAGCATTTTAGGCATTGCCTACTGATAAAACAATGCTAAACCCATTTTATTATGAAAGGAAATGCTTTATTACTATAAAAAAAAAGCACTAAACCACAAGGGCTTGGGAAATGCTTTAATATGCCTTATTTTCATCCTCTCAAAAAAATAAAGCTGGCAACTTGTGGGCACAAATTATCTGCTCTTTATTCCCCTCCATTCATTGTTGAATGTTTATTGCAAAAGTAGTTTCAATCCGGGTTCAATCCCGGCCGGGGGTATGGTTTATTTGCAATCGTGTCATTACGATTTCTTGAGTCAGCATCTTTGGTAAATAACTTTCAAGATATTAGAGGATAATGAAGCAAAGCATATTAGGGAGCATTTTTTTTTTTTTTTAAATTTCCGATGGCGAGTGGTGCTATTTATGAGTAAAGGGATACAAAAGCGTTTTCCTATGGTTACCTCCAGTAATATACAGTTTCTTTGGTGGTACTGGACTAGAGAGTATTATAATTCTTTTTGTCAACTCCTTCATGCCTGCCCAGCTACCACACCTCACAATTACAGTACGTCAATTTGTTCTAGTATAGGTGTCTAAGTTTATATGATACGTAGCAGATTTTATATAATTTTGAAAAACAAGTCACAGATGGATTAATGAAAATGTCTATAATACCTTAAATATACATGTACGATATTCATAGCACCCCAGAGCGACATCTTTCCTGTGCTATTGTATCTTCAATATTACAAATATTTACTTCCTTGAAAAGCTTACAATGTGTGGTTTGTGTGCTATAATATTTAAATTACAAAGATGGCCACTATTGTGCCTAGGTACTTCAGGCAGACTAATACTAATTCTTACGCTATTTTGATATAGGTCATATTTGAGCAGTACACCTAAACATATTAGGTACTTCATTTAGTCTTAGATATTGCCTCGCTTGGCATAGCTCCTCCTACTTTGTAACTATGCCAAATTAGATATTTTAACAAAAGAAAATAAAAATAAAAAAAATTGGTAAAGAAAATGACAAATTTCCTACACATAGATGTCTATATTACCTGTGAATTCACACCGAATGTTGTAGTTACTATAAATCGCTGTAGAAACATCGTATAAAAATGAGATAACACCAAAATTTTACCATATTTCAGAACTATTTTCTACTATCACAACTACCCTTAGATGAAATTGCAACAAAATATAATACAGCCTCTCCTCACTTAGCGACGTACTCGTTTACTGATGCCTCGGACTCACATTGGGCTCTCTGACCAGTATTCATACCTAAATGAATATTAGAGCTGATTTCCTCTATTCTGTTTATTACAATATACAGTACACTACTGTATAAATACAGTGGACCCCCGGTTAACGAACTTTTTTCATTCCAGTAGTATGTTCAGGTGCCAGTACTGACCGAATTTTTTCCCATAAGGAACATTGTGAAGTAGATTAGTCCATTTCAGACCCCCAAACATACATGTACAAAAGCACTTACATAAATACACTTACATAATTAGTCGCATTTGGAGGGGATCGTTAAGCGGGGGTCCACTGTATTTAAAAATATACCAGAAATGTTATAAATGGTGCAAAGGTGACATTAAAACTATCAGTACGTATGCTCCTCACTTAGCAACGAATTCGTTTAACAACAGTCTTAGGAACGGAACTCCATCGTTAAGTGAGGAGAGGCTGTACACACATGGAAGCTTGAAACTTTCCAACAGGATCCATAGACGCAGAGCTCAGGAAGACCTTAACACAGAAAATGGCACGTAGATGCCCAGCAGCCAAGCACATCATACTGGAATAGCAAAGTATGTGCCATGCAAGTGAACAACTGGGCATAATTGAAAACTACCGTATTAGCAAAGCGCCACAAACCAGGGCCCCACCTATACCCTCTTTGTACAAAAAGAGAAGCATACAAAGTGTTTCACACATGTTCATACCACAACTGTCCTAATTATTTCCCCAGGTTTCCTTGTTTGTAAGTGTAATGTGTATACGTGAGCATTAGTATTATTATTATTATTATTATTATTATTATTATTATTATTATTATTACATTTACACAGCACGAGAATCATTTGGTTATTCAATGCTTTAAACATTCCATTTCTAATATTAAATTTGTTTTAATGAGGGGGGGAGCACTAAACCTACAGGAACCATGCAGCACCTGAGGAATGGGAGGCAATCAGGTTCAATTCAAGAAGGGGGTGGATGATCCACTTCCTTGAATCAAAAGCCCTTCACTGATATCAAGGCACTATATAACTTTCTACTTCTTGACCAAAATAATCATGGTAAAAAAATATTTTTCACATTCTGCAATTCACATCCATAAATCATTCGCCATTATTGGCCATAAGCGTTACAAGATTTGGATGAAAGGGAAAATATCCCTATCATTTATACCAAATATATGCTGGGTTCTTAGACAAAGTCTTGTTAATCAATCCTTGATCCACCGCGAGGCCTAGTTATGGACCAGGCCATGGGGGCGTTGATGCATTCCAGGCTCTTGGCAGCTGTACCAAGTTCAATCAGGTCATGAACACTTAATTACCCATGATGGGAATCACCAATATGCTTTGTAAACTACTGTATTTATGATGAATGGCAACCATACATGATAAATACCAACTTACCAACAGAATGGAACACTGCAGATTGGCGAATACATATACAGTGAGGAGACGCGTGTATCATACTCGTGTGCAGCACGAGTTACTGTTGTGTACATACTATGTGGTATTAGTTGTGATACAGTACACACTGCTATGTATACTTTGGGCTTTTCACTAGTACAGGCAGGCCCCACTTAAACAGCAAGTTAAGTTCCACCCCGGCGGGTGGAAACATTTCGACACGTTTCCTTACACCTGTTGTCCTGTTCACCTAGCAGCAAATAGGTACCTGGGTGTTAGTCGACTGGTGTGGGTCGCATCCTGGGGGACAAGATTAAGGACCCCAATGGAAATAAGTTAGACAGTCCTCGATGACGCACTGACTTTCTTGGGTTATCCTGGGTGGCTAACCCTCCGGGGTTAAAAATCTGAACGAAATCTTATCTCTCTCTCTCTTACAGGAGAGACCTGCTTATACAGGTTAGGTTAGGTTAGGTTCCAGGTTATTGCTCTACAGGAGACCTGCTTATACAGGTTAGGTTAGGTTAGGTTCCAGGTTACTGCTGTAAAGCAAAAATCGCTGTAAAGTGAAACAACCTGATAACATATTTACATTATCATATACTAAGTGAGCAATATAGCTAGGCCTAAAAAAATGCAAATACAGTACACG
This sequence comes from Cherax quadricarinatus, assembly GCF_026875155.1. Classification (NCBI taxonomy): domain Eukaryota; kingdom Metazoa; phylum Arthropoda; class Malacostraca; order Decapoda; family Parastacidae; genus Cherax; species Cherax quadricarinatus. The sequence continues at coordinate 11,034,125 of NC_069484.1, read as the reverse complement.
CATTACTTACCTTAAAATATTTTCATCCTTAGCTTATAGCGAATGGTGAATATATTTATTGTAGGAAGTCTGAATAAATGAAGAATGGGTGTAATCTTAAACTGCTGCATTAGTGGAATGTTGTACAGCAGAACTCTGTAGAGCGGGGCCCCTCCTGTACCATACATCGAAATTTTTTTTAAACGATCACGCTACATGTATATCATACTTACAGCATACAGTGGACCATCGAATTTCATCACCCTTTTCTGTATGTGAAACTATAGTTATTCTCTATAAAACTTATTTTTTGGTAATATTTCCCACAAGAAATAATGTAAATCCAATTAATCCATACCAGACACCCAAAAATATTAGCAAAAAATACATTGTTTTGTCTGTTAGCTCACCATTCTTAGTTCTTTATTAGAAAAGTCAATATGATTGCATTTCAGTTTTCACCTCTAACTCCAGCAGTATCAGCATTGTGAGAAAGATACATGCAAAGAAGGGCTCTCTCCATCTTCAAATTACCATACTGTTCAGCCATCCTTAGAACCGGTATTAATACCTATCCAATTTTACAGCCAAAACATGTTTGTAGTTTAACTTTTTTACAGCCGCACCAAGTGCAAACCATGTAAATAAAACACTATAGGGTTAAGAATAGTTTACTCTCTCTACACGAGGCTATCAAACCATCTTGAATATATTCAGTGAAACATTGCTATAACATTCTCACCTTATTACAGTGTTTTATCTAGGAAAAACTTATACTACTAAACATGCATTTGAAAGAATACCAGAGAAGAAAACTTGTGTATTTTAAATATGCCAGCTTATATCCACATGCTTAATTCTTTTTCACCTAAAAGTTTTCCTCATTTTCTTCTACCTAACATCAAGTAAATTTTGTTTAAACTATACAAGGGTTTAGAACTGCTAATTTTAAATCGGTGATGTATAAATACGTATTTGATTTAGCATAACCAGATTCAGTTAGCGAGACATGCAAGAGACTGAGCACACTGTTCCGAACAATAGGAAAACTAGAGAACAGAGCTTTCGAATGATAATTTATAGAATTTCTACACTGGCAGTAAGAAAAGCCTCATTATTTTTAAGACTGAAATTTTGATGAATTATTATTATTATAATCAAAAAGAAGCGCTAAGCCACAAGGGCTATACAGCGCTGCAGGGTAGGGGAAAGGGAAACAAGGGAATTGGATGGCAGAAGGGAGGGGGGATGATCAGCAGGTTACAGAAAACAGCGGGGCAGGGGATAGTACGGGGGTAGAGGGTAGCAAGAGATACAAGTAGAAAGGCTGAAAGTATCAGAATTTGTGAAGTAAGTCAGTCGTTGTCAAAAAGTCAATGAGAGAGTCCGATATGAAAGGTGGGTCCATCAGCGAGAAGGGAAGGTAAAGAAGAGAGCAGCGGGGCGAAGACGACGACAGAGGTAAATTCTGCGTGCTCGTTGATAAGTGGGCAGTCCAAACAGAATGTGGCTGACTGATAATGAAGCTGCAATTCTCACAGAGAGGAGCAAGACCCTCTCCATGAGATATCCATGAGTAAAACGAGTATGGCCAATGCGAAGACGGGAGAGAGTAGTCTCCCAACCTCGACACTGGTGAAAGAAAACGGCCAGTAACCTATACTCGGTTTAATAGACTGAAGTTGTTGCCGAGCATAGTAGACCAACGTTGTTGCAACGGGTGTGAAGGTGGGAAGATATTACGCAAAATAGTCCGTACATGGAATACCTCTATAAGAAACTGGTAGGGCAGTACTGCTGACCGCGCAGCAGTGTCTGCCTGTTCATTTCCCTGTACGTCAACATGACCAGGACCCAAAAAAAACAATATCTTTATGCTTAGTAAAGATGCGGCGTAGCCAAAGTTGGGATACGGAGGACTAAGGTAGTGAAATTTTGTAAATGTAAAAACAAAGGGGTTTGGGCAACCCTGGGAAAGGTGGGGGAATACGATAAGTCGTAAGGATTCTATAAAACG
>NC_069484.1:11009975-11031629 GCF_026875155.1 Cherax quadricarinatus | reverse complement strand
CTTCACTTCAGATCAAGGTTTTCATTTTCATCATTAACGTACTGCTGCCAAAAGTGTTACACTTCACCACTTACAAACTATCAAACCAACTGCAATTCTGAACGCTAATACTTTCTAAGAATATAAGACCTGAACGTCGCTTAAATTTTCCAAAATGATGAAATTGTGTCAACTCAATGAATCAATATTTAACTTTACACAGTTTGGCCAAAGGCATAAAAAACGTAGAACACCCACCACAACCACTACCCAAAGCCCGGAACCCACCAAAATCCCAACGGAAACCACGAGCAATAACAGACTGCAGACAGCTACTGAAGGTCGTTGGTGGGTTCCCAGGCCTACAGTTCTACGTAATCTATGCCTTCAGGGGAGATTACTCTCCCCTGCTATATGCATTCATAATGCATATAGCAGATTCTCCAGTTCCATACCCTCCCTATCCTACTTAATACCACCTAATTCTACAAGTTTTTTTTGATAGAAACTAAATAATTGTTGACCTACAAAGTTATATATATACACCACAACTATGCACAATACTCCAGGTATAGGCCTTAGTAATTTGCAGAGCAGTGACGGGGCTAAGGGAGGAGGAAGGGAGGTAAAGGTAAGATGAAAGGGGATCTGGGTAACATCAAGGGAGCTTATGTAAAATCAAAGGGGTCTAGGTAAGATCAAGGGGGGTTTACATAAGATCAAACGGGGTTTAGGTAAGATCAGCGGGTCTAGGTATGATCAAATGGGGTCTAGGTAAGATCAAGGGGGTCTAGGTAAGATCAAGGGGGTCTAGGTAAGATCAAGCGGATCTAGGTAAGATCAAGGGGGTCTAGATAAGATCAAGGAGGACTAGGTAAGATTAAGTTGGTCTAGGTAAGATCAACGGGGTCTAGGTAAGATCAACGGGGTCTAGGTAAGATCAACGGGGTCTAGGTAAGATCAAGGGGGTCTAGGTAAGATCAAGGGGGTCTAGGTAAGATCAACGGGGTCTAGGTAAGATCAACGGGGTCTAGGTAAGATCAACGGGGTCTAGGTAAGATCAACGGGGTCTAGGTAAGATCAACGGGGTCTAGGTAAGATCAACGGGGTCTAGGTAAGATCAACGGGGTCTAGGTAAGATCAACGGGGGTCTAGGTAAGATCAACGGGGTCTAGGTAAGATCAACGGGGTCTAGGTAAGATCAAGGAGGACTAGGCAAGATCAAGGTGATCTGGGTAAGATCAAGGAGATCTGGGTAAGATCAAGGAGATCTGGGTAAGATCAAGGAGATCTGGGTAAGATCATGGAGATCTGGGTAAGATCTAGGAGATCTGGGTAAGATCAAGGAGATCTGGGTAAGATCAAGGAGATCTGGGTAAGATCAAGGAGATCTGGGTAAGATCAAGGAGATAAGGTAAGGTCAAAGGGTGTCTAGATAAGATCGAGGGGGGTCTAGGTAAAATCAAAGGGGCGTCTAGGTATGATCAAGTGGGGTTTAGGTAAGATCAAAGTTCAAAGGGTCTGGGTAACATCAAAGGAGTCAATGCAAGATCAAGGGGTCTAGGCAAGATCAACGGGGTCTAGGTATGATCAACGAAGGATCTACGTAAAATCACGGGTTTCTAGTTAAATGAAGGGGGGTTTAGGTAACATCAAGGTGGTTTTTGGCAAGATCAAGGAGGGTCTGGGTTACATCGAAAGGGTCTATGTAGGATCAAGGGGGGTGTAAGATCAAGGGCGTGTAAGATCAAGGGCGTGTAAGATCAAGGGCGTGTAAGATCAAGAGGGTTTAGGTAAGATCAAGGGGGTATAAGATCAAGGGGGTGTAAGATCAAGGGGAGGAAAGATCAAGTAGGTTTAGGTAAGATCAAAGGGGGTGCAACATCAAGGGGGTCTAGGGAAGATCAAGGGGGTTAGGCAACTTCAAGGGGGTCTAGGTAAGATCATGGGGTCTAGGTAAGATCAAGGGAGATTAGGCAAGATCAAAAGGGGCTAGGTAAGATCAAGGGGATCTGGTAAGATCAAGGGGGTCTAGGCAAGATCAAGGGGGTCTAGGTAAGATCAAGGGGGATCTAGGAAGATCAAGGAGGATCTAGGAGATCAAGGGGATCTAGGTAAGATCAAGGAGGATCTAGGTGAAGATCAAGGGGGTCTAGGTAAGATCAAGGGGGATCTAGGTAAGATCAAAGGGGATCTAGGTAAATTCAAGGGGGATTAGGTAAGATCATAGGGGATCAAGGTAAGATCAAGGGGGTTAGGTAAGATCAAGGGGGATCTAGGTAGATCAAGGGGGATCTAGGTAGATCAAGGTGGATCTAGGTAAATCAAGGATCTACTAAGTCGGGGGATCTAGGAAGATCAAGGGGGATCTAGGAAGATCAAGGGGATCTAGGCAAGATCAAGGGGGATCTAGGTAAGATCAAGGGGGATCTAGGTAAGATCAAGGGGATCTATGTAAGATCAAGGGGGATCTAGGTAAGATCAAGGGGGATCTAGGTAAGATCAAGGGGATCTAGGTAAGTCAAGGGGGATCTAGGTAAGATCAAGGGGATCTAGGTAAGATCAAGGGGGATCTAGGTAAGATCAAGGGGGATCTAGGTAAGATCAAGGGGGATCTAGGTAAGATCAAGGGAGATTAGGTAAGATCAAGGGGGATCTAGGCAAGATCAAGAGGGATCTAGGTAAGATCAAGGGGGATCTTAAGATCAAGGGGGATCTAGGTAAGATCAAGGGGATCTAGGTAAGCTCAAGGGGGATCTAGGCAAGATCAAGGGGGATCTAGGTAAGATCAAGGGGGATCTAGGAAGATCAAGGGGGATCTAGGTAAGATCAAGGGGGATCTAGGTAAGTCAAGGGGGATCTATGTAAGATCAAGGGGGATCTAGGTAAGATCAAGGGGGATCTAGGTAAGATCAAGGGGGATCTAGTAAGATCAAGGGGGATCTAGGTAAAGATCAAGGGGATAGGTAAGTCAAGGGGATCTAGGTAAGATCAAGGGGGATCTAGGTAAGTCAAGGGGGATCTAGAAGATCAAGGGGACTAGTAAGACAAGGGGGATCTAGGTAAGATCAAGGGGGATCTAGGTAAGATCAAGGGGATCTAGTAAGATCAAGGGGGATCTAGGTAAGATCAAGGGAGATCTGTTAAGATCAAGGGGGATCTAGGTAAGATCAAGGGGATCTAGGTAAGTCAAGGGGATCTAGCAGATCAGGGATCTAGGTAAGATCAAGGGAGATTAGGTAAGATCAAGGGGGATCTAGGCAAGATCAAGGGGGATCTAGGTAAGATCAAGGTGGATCTTAAGATCAAGGGGGATCTAGGCAAGATCAAGGGGGATCTAGGTAAGATCAAGGGGGATCTAGGTAAGATCAAGGGGATCTAGGTAAGATCAAGGGGATCTAGGTTAGCTCAAGGGGGATCTAGACAAGATCAAGGGGGATCTAGATAAGATCAAAGGGTCTACAAAGTCTCTAAATACACACTGTATAACCCGATTTCATAGCAGCAAATGCTCCCCCCAAAGACGCTTTAAAAGAGAGACTGGAGTCGTAAGCGCTAAACCCACAAGGCTATACTACTGAAAAGAGGAAGATGTGGTTAATTCCACATTTCTGGGCAATTATTAATTTTTCCGGCTATAATATCTTCTGCCTCAGGTAAATTTATCCCGTCATGTGAAACTTAAACCTTGGTTGTGTAGGTTTAAAAATAGGTTAGACAAATGAGTGGTTGAGAGTTGGACTTGCCTAGCATGGGTCTATAGGCCTGCTTCAGTGCTCCTTTATTATGTCTTAATAATGAATATGCCTGATTTAATAGGCCTTCCTTACACCCGGCATCAAGACTTCTACCATTACCCTCACCACTAAACTATCTCAGTATAATTATTAACCCGGTAAATTAACACAGAATTACACCATCAAGTCAGGATGAGATCTATGACATTTTTATTAGGGTATTTATACTCACCCAGGATGCGACCCGTACGGGTAGGCCTCCTTTATGTGAATAGTGCCAATGGATATAAGGGAACATGCCCACATGTGCCAGGGATCGAATCTGTTCTTCAGTCGAGGCCACTACCAACTGAGCCATGATACAACACTTACACATTTCATCTCTGCTTCCTACAGTCTTACAGGATGGATATTGACTAAAATATATTACACTAACTAAAACTTCATAAAATGTAGTCAGTCTTCACTTCTAAGCTTTACAACCCGTTTCTTCAATTATTTCCACTTCATTCAAGGTAACCTATAGAATACATTCCTTTATTTCCTTGCCAGAGATTTCATCTCTGGTCGGGAGATAAACTAATACTTCCCACTAAGCTACTTCTGATATCAATTACTAATAATCTTTCCTATACTCTCCCCACCACCTTCCCACATTACAATTACTATCTGCTTCAATAACCAAATTTAGTGGAATTATAACCTGGAAATACCTTACAAGTGGGCCTTGTCCACCTCTAACGACGTCTCCAACTGCTGCATCCCAATATAACACTATGTTATGGGTCAAACTGGTCAAGGTTGCAGTGTTGATCAGTGTTGCAGCAGACACAGCCAGGCACAGCACTCCTCAGACTGGTCAATGTTGCAGCAGACGCCTGTAAGCATCCCGACTGGTCAATGTTGCAGCAGACAGCCTGGTACAGCACTCCTCAGACTGGTCAATGTTGCAGCAGACAGCCTGGTACAGCACTCCTCAGACTGGTCAATGTTGCTGTGTTGATCAATGCTGCAGTATGTACCTGAAACAAAACATTCGCATTATAACCATGAACTCATTTTTCTAAATGTCAAAAAATTTTAAATTGTTTTTTTTCAGAAGACCCAGTATGCCACTAAAAATTCAGTTGTCAGGAGCTGAGACAAGAGAAATTTCCAAAGAATCAAGTAAAGAAATGCTGTGGTCCTGGCAAAGACAAAATACCTTACAGAATTTTTCTCTGCTGCCATAGTGGAAAACATAGAATTTTAGTAAGAAAACCATAGCCCCCCGGATGTTTTCTTCTGAGGACCCACCAGCATTCCCAAGTCCCCTCCAATGATGTGTCTTCTGGGGCCCCACCGATTTCCAAGTAGCATCCAAAGGATGTTTCTTTGGGCCCCCCCTATTACCAACCCCCTACCAGAGATGTTTTCTTTGAGGACCCACCGCTTTACAAGTCCCACTACCGATGTGTTTCTTCTGGGACCCATCTTTCCCCAAGTCCACTCCAATGATGTTTTTTTTGAGGATCACCAGCATTACCAAGTAGCACTACCAGATGATGTTTTTGGGGACCCCCAGCTTTCAAGTAGAACTACCGTGATGTTTTTCTGAGGACCCACCAGCATTACCAAGTACCCTACCAGTTATTTTTTTCCCGAGGCCCCCACGAGCTTCCAAGTCCCAAACCCCAGATGATGTTTCTTCTGAGGACCCCCCCACATTCCCAAGTACCACTACCGATGATGTTTCTTCTGGGGACCCACCCATTCCAAGTACCCTACCGATGTGTTTCTTCTGAGGACCCACAGCATACCAAGTACATCGTAGAAATAAAAAAACATACCAAATCGGGATCATGAATCCCCATAAACACATTCTACAGTTATTGTGTAGCATGGACAATATTCTATTGAACTTTAAAAAATGGTTTAAAATACCGCCAAGGTTGTTGGGAAAGACAATATGCAAAGTTAGGTATCTTTATTATGAAACGGTTTCGCCTACACTGGCTTCTTCAGTCAAGTAAGAAAAGTTAAGAAGCGAAAACTTGAAGACGATGTAATCAGCCCAAAAACCCCTTAAAGTTTTGAGGGGGGTCGTCCCTCAGTTGGAGAAGACATTGTTCCATAGTATGAAACAATAGGGAAGAAGTGACGGAGGGGTTTTTATAGCGCCAAAGGTGGCTAGGCCACAAAGGGGGTAAAAACAATCCCTTTCCCCAGCTGAGGGACTGACCACCTAAAAAACTTTAAGGTGAGGACTGTTTACATCGTCTTCAAGTATTTCTGCTTCTATCAACTTTTCTGTACTGACTAAGAAGCCTACGTGTAGCGAAAACGTTTCATAATAAAAAACCCAAACTGTTGTATGTCTTACCTAACAATTTACATTTACTTGTGTAGACAGGACAACATTCAAGATACTTGTGTAAAATGGCAACATTCTAAAAGGCTTGTGTAGATGGAAAACATTCTACAGATTTTTTGTGTAACATGGACAACATTCTACAGATACTTTGAAACGGGACAACATTCTACAGATACTTGTTTAGACATGGCAACTTTACTTTTGTGTAGAATGGAAAACATTTACAGATATTTGTGAACATGGACATTTGAAGCTCCCCCATTGATTCAGCGCAGCCAAGTGTTTTCTGTCAGGGAAAACCTGTGACTTTTGGTCAGCTACCACCATAGATCCCAAAGCTTGACACAAAGATATAAATAAATAACATCCGAATTAATGTTAGATGGAATATATTTTCCCAAACTGAAAATTATACTCAATAAAATTGAGAAAAATAAACAGACTTCTTCGAAACCCCAAATTTTTTTTTTTTTCAAAATGCGTTTTCATTCTAGTTTACTTATTTGTAATTTTAATTTCCGTTTAGAGCCCCCCCCCCCCCCATCCTCCCAGGTCTAAAACCGGGCCCCGACAAAACTAAGCACTAAACCCCCCGAGATGCCCAAAAACGTCAGCCCAACATCAAGGGGAACTGTTTTCAACACGAGTCCATGGACATTGTTCATTAGATTACGAATATGGGGACCAACGGTGTCTTTGGGCTGTGTCCAGGGGGTTAAAATAGAAGGTTCATGCCACATTAACACGTAAAAAGATGCACGCCCCTTTAGTAATTCCCAAGTGACAACCCCCCCCCTCCCTACCAAACCCCCCCTCCCCATCCCCCACCCACCAGAACAACTAACTACTCCCCCCCAAAACCCCTCCCCCAGCACAACCCCCGACCCTTTCCCTAACGACCTTCCCCCCCCCCCAAAAAACTACGAGTATCACCCCCCCTCCGGGTCAATGGCGCCATTTACCCATAGAGGTCAAGAATAGTGGCGCCACTAGTACTCCTCTTCACCACCACACCAAAAACACCTCCAGCCTTCCATTCATAAACCTTGGAAATTTAAATTTTTAATTACTATAATTCAGTAATTTTGTATTCGTCTCTCACCCCTTGGTAGAGAGGACGTGCGCTGCTGCTACCCCCGGGTGTTGTTTAGTGGCATTATATTTAAACAGCATGGCGCAGGCAACCCGGGAGACGCTAAACACAGTCTGGTTGAGCTTATCCGGGGGGCTGTGACGGGAAAACTTCTAGGACCTGATACTCCCTGAATCATACGAGATACATATGGTATTGCTGACGAGGAGTATATGGAGTAGCGCTGAAGGGGCACGCGGGATTTTTGTAAAGTTAATTTGGCAAGTGTGATGAGGCGGTAGTAGAAAGCCGGAGGTTACTTTGACATTAACTCCCTGTGCGTGCGCTTCCGCGTTTCGCCATTACACGGGGTTAAGATTAGAAATGTCCCTTCGAGGCGGATGTTTCTGACACCGTTTGCGATGGGCAAATAGGGTACATACATAGGGCCCAAAAGTTGGGAAGTGGGCCACGGGGGCCTACGCAGGAAACTCGAAGGAACGTATTTGTGAAGAGGTTACGTTCCCCTTTTCGTCGTACGTAGTGCTCCAGAATTTGTCCCCAGGTGTTTGTGACATACGCTGGCAACGCCGGACCTGTCGGTTAGTGGGTCTATGATCACTAGCGGCTCTGTGTGAAAGGAGGGTGGAAACAGGGAAAACAAAGGCAACGACAACAGAATGGAAAAAGAGGAGGATTTCCCTTAGTGATTTTGCCACACAAGGTGGGCCTGGAGTGAGGAGTCGAGGAGCGGAGGGATGGAGTCAGCAGGTTGACGAGGGGGGGGGAACCCCTTCATTGAACGCAGCTCAGGTGTTGGAAGGGGACACCCCCTGCGAGTGTAGCGTGGGGAAGACTCATTACCTGGTTTTTAAAATGTGTTATTCTGAAAGGTCGGGGGGAAAGGTTGGGAGCCCAGATCTGTTTTGGGTCTGTTGTGGATCCGGGCGTGGAACAGGACGAGGTCTGGGGGGTTTGATAAAAAACCTTTTGATGCAAGCTGGGGAGGTGGGGGTCCCCCGGGACAATGTATCAGACGAATGATGGAAGCGAGGGAGCATCAGGAAGCGCCTGCTGCACTATCTGACCCCGAGGACGTGATCACCCCTCTAGCGATGAAAAAAAGCCCTGGGGATGTTAGCAGAGGGGAAAGGGGCCCCTAAGGGGCGAGTTGGTTAGAGCGTTTCTAAAGGGGGGGGAGGGAACCGGGTTCACGAAACGTTTGGGTGGCAAAAAGTCCAGGGTCAGAAGGAAAACCCTCGTAAGCTTCAAGGCTGACATTAAACATTAATGGATTGAGATCAAAAGGAAAGTGTGTATGGTTTAGTGAATATTTGGTGCGAATAGTGTTGACGTGGTTTTTCGTGCAGGAAAAAAATACAGCCCGGTTTAGTTAAAGGTAAAGGGGGATAATGTGTATGTGGAGCATGCGAAAAGGTTGAAAGGGGAGTTGCCACCTGGTAAGGGAAACAGCCGTTCGAAGTGAGGCTTTTGTGAGGGGGGGAGGGGGGGGGTGATTCGTGTAGGGGGTGGTGGGTAGGGTACAGATGGTTTGGTGGGTGTATGGTCCAGAGAGGGAGATGTGCTATTAAAATAAATTGTAAAGGGATGTCTTAGTATATTATTTCGTGCTTTGCCGGGGTAGCTGAAATTTGGTGGTGTTTGGGAATTGTGTGATAAGGCGTAAGTTTGGGAAAACCAAAGGGGGCAGGGTATTTTTTGGGGGATTTTGGGGGAAATTTTTTAATGGAGGGGGGGTTAATGGACTTTGGGACGGGGTGGGGTTGTAGAACAAATTTTTGTTGACGGGGATAGCCAAAGATGGATCGTTTGTATGTGCCCCGAACAGTAAAAGTGAGCAGATGCGTTGGGGGACGGTTTTTTCGGATCACAGGGAGTAATGGTGGACCTAGAATGGGGGGGATTCCCTAGGGGGGTCAAGTTTTTTGGGAAAGTTAAAATGTAATTTTGCGGGTGAGGAAGTTGTCGTCTTTTGCGAAATTGGGGGGAACGGTTTGGGGGAAAGAGGCGGGGGGGGGATGTAACGGTAAATTTGGTGGGATTCGGTGGTAAAAATCGACAGAAAATATTATTTTGTGGGGGGGGGAAGAAAATGGGTTTTAAATAGGGGTTTTTTAAAAGATTTTTGAGGGCACTGCGGGACTTTTATGAAAGAGGAAGCAAGCTACCAGTGCAGGACATTGGGGTTTAAAGGAGAGTTTTTGGGGTTTTGAAAAACGAGCTTTTTTGATGGTGTGCGAATTAGGGGAGGTTTGGAAGAAGGCTATGGGGTGCCGGGCCGTCGGCTTGGTGTTAAGAGGCCCAGAGAAAGAGGAGAGTGACGAGGGATGAGGGGGGTTAAACGTACAGTGGGGAGGGAAAAGGGTATAGAGGGGGTAAACAGGGGTAACGACAGAGGGTAAGGGGATTGTAGACGCTGGTTTAAGTCATATACCAAATTGGGGCTTCCGTGAGGGGGCTTGAGGGAAATGGGAGAGGTATGTGCATGTGAGCTTGAGGGTCAAGTGGGTGACATTGGGTTGGGCCGATTACGGAGTGGAGTTTTGGGGCAGGGTTGTCAGGAGGGGTTTTGGGGGAAAAAGGCCGGGTATAGACGGACTCCAAATGATTTCTAGAAAAGTTTGGGGGGGTTCTGAGGTTTTTTTAGAAGGCTTTTTAAACTATTTAAAGGGGGCTGAGGAAATGGGAGACAGCAACGGACGGCCGTTGTGGTGTTGGGTCAAAAGGGGAGCAGTAAACGGTAATGGATTTCGGGGCTTATGTGGGAGATTATAAGTGTTTGCGAAAAAAAAAAAATATTTTGGGAACAGAATCAGAGGGTAATGGGAAAGGAAATTTGAAAAGGGGGAAAATTATGGGTCCCCGGGGAAGGGTTCGATGTATAAAGGGCATGGCATGATTCGAGAATTTATAGAAAAAAGGGGGAGTTGGGTGATGGAGGTGTTTTGGGCGTTGTTTGGAAGGTGCTTTTGTAGTGTAAAAGGGAAGCTTTATGGAGGTTTATCGTTGGCAAGGTTTTGGGGAAAAAAAATATTTTGGGAAAAATTATTGTACGGGGGGCATCGATGGGGGTGCAGGTTAAGGGGATGGGAGTTAAAATACAGAGGGGGACGGGGACTGCGCAAGGCTGCCCCCTATCACAAATATTGTTTTGCGTGTTACAGGATCCCTTTTATAGGGGCCCTTCGGGGTGTGTTGCGGGAGGTGGGGGGGTACTGCCGGGGGGGGGGGGGGCGGTATCGTAGGTTAGGGATGCCGACTGTTTTGGTGGAGGTAATGGGGATTTGCTTAGGGGGGTAAGGGGGTGGATGTGTTTGGGAGGCTTCAGGTATAAAATTAATGTTGGAAAACTAAATTTCTAGACTTAAGGGATAACAAATGGGGATGAGGTGGTGGGGGTGGGGTGGGAAGGGGTGGATCAACTAATGATATGTGGGAAAATTTTTGTGAGAAATCACGGGTGGCTCAAGAGGGAATTCGGTTTTAAAAAGTGAAGGATATTGAAAGACTTGGTGGTTTGGGGGGCGCAACTAACGCTGCATCAAAGAGTAATAGTGACGAACGGGCTATTGACAGAAGATATGGATGCGTTTCATGTACCCCTGATGAGAGGAGGGGGAAGCTTACAACAGGGTTTTTAGGTTTTTTGGGGTGGGTGCGAAAGGGTTAAGTAGAGCGGTGTTAAAACTTCCGGTCGTCGGGAGGGCTGGGATTTTACCCCCTGGAAAAAAGGATGATGACGGTTCCCAAAACGAAGTTTTATAAGGGAGGGGGGCGGGGGGGAGGTGGATTTTTGCGAGTACGTAAGGATATGCAACGGGGTGGGGGGGTAGGGGATTTAATAGTTGGGGAGGGCCCTGTTGAGGTTTTAATGACGTAGGGGTCCGTGTGTGTTAAATTGCGGGGGCCCCGAGGGTGGAAGGTAGGTAGTGGTGGGTGTGTTTAAGGGCATACCCCGTATGCGTGGAACGAAAAAATGGGGCGCGTCCTAAAACAATTTCGTGTAAAACCGGGGGTTTTTCGGGGGTAATGTTTAGATTTTTTTCTGGGTTTTTGCGTCTGGGGTTTTCCTATTCAATAGGAGGATAAGGGAGGGAGGGGGGAAAGTGAGCGGTGGGGAAACTGGAGACAAATTTTGCTGCGGATATTTTTGTGATGATAGAAGTGGTGGGGTCTGTTAGGAAAGGTGTTCGGTTAGGGGTGGGGGGGATTGCAGGTGTTGCGGGTTTAAGTTTGGATATAGGTGGGGTGATAAGTGGGGAGAATGCAGTGGCGTATTGGTCACGGATTTTTTATATACGCAGGGGGGATGAGGGGGGTGGGGGTGGATGGAGGTAAAGGGGGCTGCGACATTTTACAGAACTAAGTGTCGTAAATAGGGAAAAAATTTTTGTAGGGAATTGGGGGGAAAAAGCGTTTTCGAGGGGTATCGGGTTTTAGGTTGAGGGGTTTTTGGGGTTTTTAAATGCAATGTAAGGGTCGCGGCGGGGTGGTTCCCGTGTGGACAGTGTGAAAGGGTTTAGTGTGGAAAAGAATGAAAAAGTACTGAGACATAAGTGCCTTTGCTGTATGTGAGCGGGGTTTTTGTTGTGAACGATACACTTCTTTAATTTTAATTATTAAAATTTTGCAACTGACAAAGGGGCGAATACGTTAATGTGATGGAATATTTATATCTGCAACGAAATTATTGGTTTGGTAAGAAATGCAAAATTTGGGTGCCTGTGTGAAAGCGAAATATTATTACACATAAGTAGGTGTGGTAGGGAAGGCTCAGTTTTATCGACGTGTGAAGGTCTGCACTTTTGTTTTGTGCTAAAGACTTCATTTGTGTGGTTTTTAAGATTGGGCGAAAAAATTTTTTTGAAAGCTTACTTTTCCTGTTTTTTTTTAATAAATATTGTTTTTTCATGGGAGCTCTATAGGCCCGTAGTTTTGGTTCCATTGAATTGATATATAAATAGGGTAATTGATGGATGACAAGGGTTGGTATGGGTTTTCACTGGTTGTGTTGTAAAGGTATGAACTATGTTATATTTATACCTTCCTGGAGAAGGTATAGTTTTGGGGGTTTTTAAAACGTTGTACAGAAACATGTAGAATTTAAATTTTTTATTATCTCATATATTGAGGATACGACGTATCAGTTGTTCATAGGGAAAAATGAAAGTATTTATACATATACGTTACATATAAAGTGTTACGTGTCAGGGGGCTTACAGCAAAAAGGGGGGGGGTAGTGTTTTCAAATTAAAATTACTTCCCGGGCAGGTGTACAATCAGGAAATTGATGTACTTGCCAAGGATCTTTTGGTTAGATTTAGTGTTCCCGCATAATGTCATTACTTCAAAGGGTTGGATTGGGGCATTGTTTACGTACAATTTGTCTTTTAGTGTAAAAGTTAAAGGAAAATACATGTACATGCAGAAATTTTTATCCTGTTTTCACTTTTAATTTGTCGTTTTTTTTTAGTCTTGTATGTCTTTTCAATAAAATATAAAAAAAAAAAATTTCTGAAATTTTTGATAGTTAGACTTAAAAATATTTTTGCAATTTTGTCTACAAACCGTGAAAGAAACATTCTAAATAGATAGTAAGATTTCAAATATTGTTACTGCGTTCATGAATAGTAAGTCCGTACTTTTTTCTTTGAGATAGTTTTTTTTGGGGTTGTTTTTGGGTGGTGATGACTCTTGAAAACTTGCAGTGCCCCCCCACCGAACACCACACAGCACTGCCCCCCCCACGGACTACCCCACACAGCAGCTGCCACCACACGGGCTTCCCAACAGCGCTGCCCACAACATGCAGAATATCGTAACCTAAAAAAATCGATGAACTTAAAAGGTTAATTAAAAATTTTAAAAAAATTTATACAGTTTATTTTGGAACACACCAAAGGTTTCAAGGAACACAATTCTTTGGGTAGCTTTGGTAAAGGGCGTTTAGAAAAACCCCCCTTGATGGGCCGTGGCCTTCTGCATGTTCCCCTTCTTTGTTCTTATAAAAATGAACTGAGACACGCCTCAACTGCTGCATTTGTCAGCAGGACAACATTCACACAATTCGGGAGCTTTAAGCTCGGGGAAAAAAAAAAAAATACCTACCCCAACCCTACTAACAATAGTAGTAATGAGGCGGACAGCCTCAATACTGCCATTATTAGTAGTTTGAGGTATGATACATTTCTCAAATTTCATGACAAGCGTTGCGACAGTCGTGTACAAAACTGAGAAGTGGACAATCTTCACTGGAAACACTCCCGGGTGCACAACAGTCGTCTAACACTGGCTATTGTGATCACCTCTTGTCTCCAGTGTTCTGTCTTGTCAGGAGGATTCTGCGGAAATTAAAGTTGGAGGGAACTCCGTAATGTATATTATAAGTTCTATATTTAAAGTATTAATAGCCAAACCTACTCGACTCCTAAATGAAAAAGTTAACTGTCAACTTGCACTACTATTCTCTGAATCAAACCTGATTGACTTTCATCGACTTGTCCCCCGAGATTTTACCGCTTTCCCTCCCCCTATTCAGACTATTTTACATACGTACACATTTCCCATAACTAGATAATATATATATATCCATAGGGGTTACACAGCTTGGGGAATGTTAGGCAATCAGGTTTGATCCGAGGAAGGGGAGGGTACTTGCATCTGCTGGTATTTTGATACCTTCACTAGTACAAAGACACCCTCCTTGAACAGCATTCATATGTAATATGAAGGTAATGATTCTAACATTGTATTTCCCCTACGCTTCCATGTCCCTCATAGCACACTAGACTAACAACCATCATTATGGGTTATCTAACCATCTGGAGACCTGCCGTATACTAGTTTCCTAACACGCACTACTGAGCTAGCCTGAATTCATAACCTACCTTACCTGCCAGTTATGGCTGGCATCCTAGGCACAACCTGAGGACCAATCCCCCCCCCTAACTATACTAATCTGCATCAGATGTTAGTGAATCCTTTCTGCTGACTAACACTACAGATCACAGAGGTTTTCATTATTTTCATCATTAACGTCTGCTGCCAAAAGTGTTACACTTCACTACTTACAAACTATCAAACCAACTGCAATTCTGAACGCTAATACTTTCTAAGAATATAAGACCTGAACGTCGCTGAAATTTTCCAAAATGATGAAACTGTGTCAACTCAATGAATCAATATTTAACTCTACACAGTTTGGCCAAAGGCATAAAAAACGTAGAACACCCACCACAACCGCTACCCAAAGCCCGAACCCACCAAAATCCCCACGGAAACCATGTGCAATAACAGACTGCAGACAGCTACTGAAGGTCGTTGGTGGGTTCCCAGGCCTACAGTTCTACGTAATCTATGCCTTCAGGGGAGATTACTCTCCCCTGCTATATGCATTCTAATGCATTAGCAGATTCTCCAGTTCTATTCTTTAAACCCAACTAACCTAAATGTATAAAACTACTTACAAACACTTATGGAAACCAACAATGGAGAAGCAATTAAGAGACGATCTTCTGGTTTCTCTTGGACGAGTATCAAGCCACACCTAGGGTTAAAAAGTATAATAGACCACAAGACAGGTCGCAAAAAAAAAAAACATAACATGAAAGGGGAGGGAGAAATTACGAAGGACGTCAGGCGACCAAGTTTCAAAAAACAGTAAGAACATAAAACGAAGGAACACTGCGGAAGGCCTACTGGCCCATGCGAGGCAGGACCAAGTCTCCTACCGGCTTAAGCCAATGCACCCAACCTAGTCAGGTCAGGTCACATTGACTTAAGGGAGGAACACGGCAACCGACTTGGTAGCACAAACTATGAGGTCCAACTCACACCCACCCACATCCACTCATGTATTTATCCAACCTATTTTAAAGCTACACACGTTCTGGCCTCTATAACTGTACTCGGGAGTTTGTTCACTCATCCACAACTCATTCCCAAACCATATTTTCCCAAAAAATCCTTCCGAATCAAATTTTTTCCCAACTTAAAACCATTGCTGCGAGCCTTCTAGGCAGATATTTTTAGCACATATTTACATCCCCCTTTATTTATTCCTTCTTCCATTTATCACCTCAATCAATCCCCCTAATTCTACGTCTTTCGAGAGTGCAGATCAGGGCCCCTTTTCATCCCTAGGGGAAGGGGTTTGATAATGGGGTCAAATTTTCCCCCCTTTGTACATTTTTAGGAATTTATACCATTCTGAATCGGGACCAAAACGTGCGAAATCTAAAGAGGCCTAACCGGATGTAAGATGAAGAAAACCGAGGACCCTATATTTTTGCTTTTTGATATGAAGCCAAGGATTTTTATTTCTTTATTTCAAACACTTTTGCACGTTGTCTTGGTTTAGATTACTGCAACCCAAAAACCTAAATTTTTTTCGCAATCCGTAAATTTAAAATCTACATTATTTAGTTTATATTTTGGAAGGTTATTTCCGTCCAACATTAGAACTTTGCATTTTTCTTATAAACTGCACTGCCACTTCTCCCACACTGCATCACTATTTTAAATCTTCCTGGAGTGCTCTAATGTCCCCGCCCAAAGAAATTCGAGGCCTATTTTGGGTCATCGGGAAAAATTGCAGATGTCGCTCTTTATCCCCCATCATTCTTTAGAATGTGAAAAGCAGGGGGGCCCCCCACTGACCCCCGGGAACACCGCCCTGACCTTCCCCCCTCTGATTTTCCCCATTTAATGCAAACCTTGTCCTATTTTTCAACCACCTCATCCAGGAAAAAATTTCTCCTCCTATTCCATGTGCTTTAATTTCCCTCAATAGTCTCTGATGTGGGACCCTGATCAACGAGGCTGTTACTGCTGGCCGCACGTAATCCAACGTACGAACCACAGCCCGGCTGATCCGGCACCGTCTTTAGGTATCTGTCCAGCTCCCTCTTAAAGACAACCAGGGGTCCCCCCCGTAATGCCCCTTATTGCCGGTGGGAGGCTGTTGAACAGTCTTGGGACCCGGACACTTATTGCGTTTTCTCTTAGTGTACTTTTCACTGGGGTATGTTGCATCGCCTGCCAAGTCTTTTGCTTTCGTATGGAGTGTTGCTGTGTGCATATTAGGGACCAGTTTCCCTCAGAATCTTCCAGGTGTAGATTATGATATATATCTCTCGCCTGCGCTCTAGTGAGTACAAGTCAAGTGCTCCAGCGCTCCAGTAGTTAAGGTGTTTGATGGTACTTATACATGCAGTAAAGGTTCTCTGCACATTCTCCAGCTCTGTAATTTCACCTGCCCCGAATGGGGATGTTAATGTACAGCAGTATTCCAGCCTAGAAAGAATAAGTGATTTAAAAAGGATCATCACTGGCTTAGCATCTCTTGTCTTGAATGTTCTCATTATCCATCCTATCAGTTTCCCAGCAGATGTGATAGTGGCATTGTTGTGATCCTTGAAGGTGAGATCCTCTGACATTTACCACTCCCAGGTCTCTCACATTACTTTTCCTCTCTATTGTGTGATTGGAGTTTTTTAGTATACCAGTTCGTTATATTTTTCCTCCAGTTTTCCATAAGGGTGTAGTTGGAATTTTTCTTCATTGATCAATTGTTCTCTGTTCCCCCTTTGGGAAAACGGGTTTTTAATTTTCTTGGGGGTTTAACAGTGTCCTAGGGGATGACACTCTCATGCAGATCCTAGACCGTCTGCAAAAGATGTCAGCGCTGGGTTTACATTCTGTTGTTATAGAAAATAAGGAACAGGATAGGTGCGAGTACTGTGCCTTGTGGGACAGACTCTTCACATGGCAGCGTCTTTTTTTAACTTTTTTTACCAATACTCTTGTGCGATTGGTTTTAAAAAGTGAAGATCCACTGCCTACTTAGCGTTATCCCTTTAGCCGCATTTTTGTGGCTATTACCCCCATGGTCGCACTTGTTAAAGGTTTTTGAAAAGTCTGTTATTACACCCCGCTTTTTTTTTGCTTTCCACGCATCTGGGGGCCATATCATGTGTAAGCATTTTGCGAAAGGCAGGGCGACCTGCTCTGAAAAACCCTGTTGCCCTGGTTGTGCAATTTTTGGGGGTCCAGGTGGTTTGCTATCCTGCTTCTTAGAACTCTTTCAAAAATTTTTATGGGGGACGTTAAAGCAATTGTCTTAGTTTTAGCACTGCTTTGCTGCCCCCCTTTTGGAGTGGGGGTATATCGTTGTTTTTAGTGATGTGGAATCTATCCTGTGTCAAGTCCTTTCCCCCAAATTTAAATTTGGGGCCCCTAGGGGTTTTTTGCAGTTTTTAAAGAAACCGAGTTTCCCCATCTGGGCCCTGGGGCTGGTGCATGGGGTGTCTCGATGGCTTTCTCAAGTTAGTGGACTTAGTTTGTTATAAATCTGGCCTACATTTGCAGGGTTTTGGGGCTCTTCATGAAAAAAAAAGCTTGGGGTATCTATCTTTAAACTGGTTAGTGGCTCACGAAACTGATCAACGCAATTTCAGTATCTCCCTCATTTCTTTGTTGTCGCGGGGAGGGTCCATCTTGTTGAGCAGGGACCCTATATAAAGTGGGTTCTTCTTTTTTTTTGGGTAAAAAAAATATTTTGAATTTCTTTCAATTCATTAAACGCTTTTTTGCTCCTCTTGCCCTCCGGTCCTGTATGATCCCTTTTAAATTCAACCAATATTTTCCACTTCCCCGGTTAGCACTACCCTTTCCCGGTATCAGATAACGGTATCAGTCTAGCATAAACCCCCGCTGATGGAGGGGAAAAGTAACGTAATAGTGAATCTTTTTTCGCCTACCACACTTCACTTCAGATCAGGGGTTTTCATATTCATCTTAACGCTGCTGCCAAAAGTGTTACACTTCACCACTTACAAACTACAAAACCAACTGCAATTTGAAAAGTAATACTTTCTAAGAAAATTTAAAACCGACTCGCTGAAAATTTCCAAAAAGTGAAATGTGTCAATCAAGAATCAATATTAAAAATTTTCACATTTGGGCCAAAAAGGGATAAAAAAAATAGAAACCCCCACAACCACTACCCAAAGCCCAAAACCCACCAAAATCCCCCGGAAACCACGACAATAAAAGACTGCAACAGCTATGAAGGTCGTTGGTGGGTTCCCAGGCCTACAGTTCTACGTAATCTATGCCTTCAGGGGAGATTACTCTCCCTGCTATATGCATTCATAATGCATATAGCAGATTCTCAGTTCTATCTTAACCTAACTACCTAAATGTATAAAACTACTTACAACACACTTATGGAAACCAACAATGGGAGAAGCAATTAAGAGACGATCTTCTGGTTTCTCTTGGACGAGTATCAAGCCACACCTAGGGTTAAAAAGTATAATAGACCACAAGACAGGTCGTAAAAAAAAAAAAAAAAAAAAAAAAAAACATGAAAGGGGAGGTTGAAATTACGAAGGACGTCAGGCGACCAAGTTTCAAAAAACAGTAAGAACATAAGAACGAAGGAACACTGCAGAAGGCCTACTGGCCCATGCGAGACAGGTCCAAGTCTCCTACCGGCTTAAGCCAATGCACCCAACCTAGTCAGGTCAGGTCACATTGACTTAAGGGAGGAACACGGCAACCGACCTGGTAGCACAAGCTATGAGGTCCAACTCACACCCACCCACATCCACTCATGTATTTATCCAACCTATTTTTAAAGCTACACAACGTTCTGGCCTCTATAACTGTACTCGGGAGTTTGTTCCACTCATCCACAACTCTATTACCAAACCAGTACTTTCCTATATCCTTCCTGAATCTGAATTTTTCCAACTTAAAACCATTGCTGCGAGTCCTGTCTAGGCTAGATATTTTCAGCACACTATTTACATCCCCTTTATTTATTCCTGTCTTCCATTTATACACCTCAATCATATCCCCCCTAATTCTACGTCTTTCTAGAGAGTGCAGATTCAGGGCCTCAGTCTATCCTCATAGGGAAGGTTTCTGATACATGGGATCAACTTTGTCATCCTCCTTTGTACATTTTCCAGAGAATTTATATCCATTCTGTAATACGGTGACCAAAACTGTGCAGCATAATCTAAATGAGGCCTAACCAAGGATGTATAGAGTTGAAGAACAACCTGAGGACTCCTATTATTTATGCTTCTTGATATGAAGCCAAGGATTCTATTATCTTTATTGCAAACACTTATGCACTGTTGTCTTGGTTTCAGATTACTGCTAACCAGAACTCCTAAATCTTTTTCGCAATCCGTAATATTAAGATCTACATTATTTAGTTTATATGTGGCATGGTTATTGTCCTGTCCAACATTTAGAACTTTGCATTTGTCTATATTAAACTGCATCTGCCACTTCTCCGACCACTGCATCAGTCTATTCAAATCTTCCTGGAGTGCTCTAATGTCCTCGCCAGAATGAATTCGACGGCCTATTTTGGTGTCGTCGGCAAACTTGCAGATGTCGCTCTTTATGCCCTCATCTATGTCGTTTATGTAGATTGTGAACAGCAGGGGGCCCAACACTGACCCCTGTGGAACACCGCTCGTGACGCTTCTCCACTCTGATTTCTCCCCATTTATGCAAACTCTCTGCTGCCTATTTGTCAACCATGCCTCTATCCAGGAAAAAATTTCTCCTCCTATTCCATGTGCTTTAATTTTCCTCAATAGTCTCTGATGTGGGACCCTGATCAACGAGGCTGTTACTGCTGGCCGCACGTAATCCAACGTACGAACCACAGCCCGGCTGATCCGGCACCATCTTTAGGTATCTGTCCAGCTCCCTCTTGAAGACAACCAGGGGTCTTCCCGTAATGCCCCTTGTTGCCGGTGGGAGGCTGTTGAACAGTCTTGGGCCCCGGACACTTATTGCGTTTTCTCTTAGTGTACTTTTCACTGAGGGTATGTTGCATCACCTGCCAAGTCTTTTGCTTTCGTATGGAGTGATTGCTGTGTGCATATTAGGGACCAGTCCCTCCAGAATCTTCCAGGTGTAGATTATGATATATATCTCTCGCCTGCGCTCTAGTGAGTACAAGTCAAGTGCTTCCAGGCGCTCCCAGTAGTTAAGGTGTTTGATGGTACTTATACATGCAGTAAAGGTTCTCTGCACATTCTCCAGCTCTGTAATTTCACCTGCCCTGAATGGGGATGTTAATGTACAGCAGTATTCCAGCCTAAAAAGAATAAGTGATTTAAAAAGGATCATCACTGGCTTAGCATCTCTTGTCTTGAATGTTCTCATTATCCATCCTATCAGTTTCCTAGCAGATGTGATAGTGGCATTGTTGTGATCCTTGAAGGTGAGATCCTCTGACATACCACTCCCAGGTCTCTCACATTACTTTACTCTCTATTGTGTGATTGGAGTTTGTAGTATACTCAGTTCGTTATTATTTCCTCCAGTTTTCCATAACGGAGTAGTTGGAATTTGTCTTCATTGAACATCATATTGTTCTCTGTTGCCCATTGGAAAACTTGGTTTACATCTTCTTGGAGGTTAACAGTGTCCTCAATGGATGACACTCTCATGCAGATCCTAGTATCGTCTGCAAAAGATGATACAGCGCTGTGGTTTACATCTCTGTCTATGTCTGATATGAGAATAAGGAACAGGATAGGTGCGAGTACTGTGCCTTGTGGGACAGAGCTCTTCACTATGGCAGCGTCTGATTTAACTGTTTACCAATACTCTTTGTGTGCGATTAGTTAGAAAGTTGAAGATCCATCTGCCTACTTTGCCGGTTATCCCTTTAGCACGCATTTTGTGTGCTATTACACTATGGTCGCACTTGTCAAAGGCTTTTGCAAAGTCTGTGTATACTACACCCGCATTTTGTTTGCTTTCCAGTGCATCTAGGACCATATCATAGTGGTCAAGCAGTTGCGAAAGGCAGGAGCGACCTGCTCTGAAACCATGTTGCCCTGGGTTGTGCAATTTTTGGGAGTCCAGGTGGTTTGCTATCCTGCTTCTTAGAACTCTTTCAAAGATTTTTATGATGTGGGACGTTAAAGCTATTGGTCTATAGTTCTTAGCTACTGCTTTGCTGCCACCTTTATGGAGTGGGGCTATATCTGTTGTTTTTAGTGACTGTGGAATCTCTCTTGTGTCTAAGCTCCTTCTCCATAGTATACTTAGGGCCCGTGAGAGGGGTTTCTTGCAGTTTTTAATGAACACCGAGTTCCACGAGTCTGGGCCTGGGGCTGAGTGCATGGGCATGTCGTCGATGGCTTTCTCAAAGTCTAGTGGAGTTAGAGTTATGTTATAAATCTGGCCTACATTTGCAGGGTTTTGAGGCTCATTCATGAAAAAAATTGCTTGGATCATCTATCTTTAAACTGGTTAGTGGCTCACTGAACACTGAGTCATACTGCAATTTCAGTATCTCGCTCATTTCTTTGTTGTCGTCAGTGTAGGATCCATCTTGTCTGAGCAGGGACCCTATACTAGAAGAGGCTTCTTACTTTTTTTTTGGCGTATGAAAAGAAATATTTCGAATTTCTTTCAATTTCATTAATCGCTTTTAGCTCCTCTTGCCT
>NC_069484.1:10914540-11009475 GCF_026875155.1 Cherax quadricarinatus | reverse complement strand
CACGCTAATGTATATCATATTACAGATACAGGGACCATCGAATTTCATCACCCTTTTCTGTATGTGAAACTATAGTTATTCTCTATAAAACTTTTTTTTTGGTAATATTTCCCCCACAAGAAATAATGTAAATCCAATTAATCCATACCAGACACCCAAAAATATTACAAAAAATACATTGTTTTGTCTGTTAGCTCACCATTCTTAGTTCTTTATTAGAAAAGTCAATATGATTGCTTTTCAGTTTTCACCTCTAACTCCAGCAGATCAGCATTGTGAGAAAGATACATGCAAAAGGGCTCTCTCCATCTTCAAAATTACCATAACTGTTCAGCCATCCTTAGAACCGGGAATTAATACCTATCCAATTTTACAGCCAAAACATGTTTGTAGTTTAACTTTTTTACAGCCGCACCAAGTGCAAACCATGTAAATAAAACACTATAGGGTTAAGAATAGTTTACTCTCTCTACACGAGGCTATCAAACCATCTTGAATATATTCATGAAACATTGCTATAACATTCTCACCTTATTACAGTGTTTTATCTAGGAAAAACTTATACTACTAAACATGCATTTGAAAGAATACCAGAGAAGAAAACTTGTGTATTTTAAATATGCCAGCTTATATCCACATGCTTAATTCTTTTTCACCTAAAAGTTTCCCCCATTTTCTTCTACCTAACATCAAGTAAATTTTGTTTAAACTATACAAGGGTTTAGAATTTGCTAATTTTAAATCGGTGTGTATAAATACGTATTTGATTTAGCATAACCAGATTCAGTTAGCGAGACATGCAAGAGACTGAGCACACTGTTCCGAACAATAGGAAAACTAGAGAACAGAGCTTTCGAATGAAAATTTTAAATAGAATTTCTACACTGGCAGTAAGAAAAAGCCTCATTATTTTTAAGACTGAAATTTTAGATGAATTATTATTATTATAATCAAAAAAAGCGCTAAGCCACAAGGGCTATACAGCGCTGCGGGGTAGGGAAGGAAGCAAGGGAATTGGATGGCAGAAGGGAGGGGGGATGATCAGCAGGTTACAGAAAACAGCGGGCAGGGGATAGAGGGGGGTAGAGGGTAGCAAGAGATACAATAGAAAGGCTAAAGTATCAGAATTTGTGAAGTAAGTCAGTCTTTTGTCAAAAAGTCAATGAGAGAGCCCGGGATAAAAGGGTGGGCCCATCAGCGAAAAGGGGAAGGTAAAGAGAGAGCAGCGGGCAAAAGACGACGACAGAGGTAAATTCTGCGTGCTCGTTGATAAAGTGGGCGTCCAACAGAATGTTGGCTGACTGATAATGGAGCTTGGCAATTCTCACAGAGAGGAGCAAGACGCCTCTCCATGAGAAAATCCATGAGTAAGACGAGTATGGCCAATGCGAAGACGGGAGAGAGTAGTCCTCCCAACCTCGACACTGGTGAATAAGAAGACGGCCAGTAACCTATACTCGGGTTTAATAGACTGAAGTTTGTTGCCGAGCATAGTAGACCAACGTTTGCCAACGGGGGTGGGAAAGGGGGGAAGATTTACAGCAAAATAGTCCGTACATGGAATACCTCTATAAGAAACTGGTAGGTCATGTACTGCGACCGCGCACAGTGTCTGCCTGTTCCCTTGCCCTGTTACGTCCCAAAATGACCAGGGGCCCAACAAAAAACAATATCTTTATGCTTAGTAAAGATGCGGCGTAGCCAAAGTTGGGTACGGGGGACTAAGGGGGGAGGTGTATCAAATTTTTGTATAGCCTGTAAAGCACTAAGGGAGTCTGAACAACCAAATGATGAAAACAGGCATAGATGCAATACGGATAAGTGCTGTAAGGATGGCATATAATTCAGCATAAAAATACTAGCTGAAGAAGTAAATGCCCTTGTACGACGCTGTCCGGAAACACTGCTGCGAATCCTACGCCGTCAGAAGACTTAGAGCCATCTGTGTACACAGCAATGGCATGAGAATGAGAGTGAAAAGTGGTCAAGAAAAAGAGAGTGGGAAGCGACCGTAGACAGTTGGGCTTTCGAGCAAGGGAGGGAGAAAGAACAGACTCAACAGCTGGAAAATTTCCCCGGGGGGTAGGGAAAAGCGAGATGCTACATGTACATAGAAAGGTGGTAGTTGAAGAGAAGACAAGAGCGAATAAAGGCGAAGAGAGAAGGGACGGAGTAAGCAGGGGCGGCGAACAAATAAAGAATGTCTACTAATATCAGTGACCATTCTATAAATGGAAGGATTGCGGAGATCATGAGAGCGTACATAGTAGCGCAGGCAATGGCATCAAACGGCGATCGGGTAAGGTGGAACGTTCGCTTCTGCATAGAGGCTTTCGACAGGGGAAGAGCGAAAAGCCCAAGGCATAAACGTAAATCCTTGGTGATGAATGGGTTAAGGCTAGAGAGAGTAGCAGGAGATGGGCCGCTGAATAGATCTGGTCACCATAATCAATTTTTCGATAAAATAAGGGTGGAATGTTGGTAAAGGAGGGTTCGACGACAGCTCCCCACGAAAGATGAGCAAGGGTTTTAAAGAAGGTTTCAGCCGGCTGTGACAAGTTGCCTTCAGAGGAGGTAATGTGAGGTTTCCAGGATAACCTACTGGATCAAAGAGGAGGCCCAGAAACTTGACTAATCAACGTTCAGGGATACGTGAGCCATAAGGTACAAAGGATGATCAGAGATGACAGAGGGGCGTCAAGGAAAGTGATTTTGGTGGGTTTTAGTGCTTGGAAATTAAACCCATGTGGGTGGCCCAATTGGAAACACGTGGGACTGCATGCTGGAAAAAAACCTGTAAGGAGGTGACAGTCCAGGGGGCCTGCACAGGCCAAAGCGAAGTCAATCAACCAAAGAGTGATGACCAAATTTTTTGATGGAAGACTAAGAGGCCAAATCATTAATAGCAAAGGAGAAAAAGTGTTGTGCTAAAGGAACCCCCATCCCGGGGGGACCACCTTCAGCTTGGATAAAGTTTCCCGGGGAGAGAAACATTTTTAACCGCCGAACACGGAAAATGCCTGTCAGTTAAAAAGTTCTTAAGGAAGATGGTTTAGATTGCCCTCGAAGGGCCTAAGGAGTGGGCTTGGGCTAAAAAATATATCCCTCCAAGTTGTGTCATATCCCTTCCTCAAGGTCAAAAAATATGGCAATAACGAGTGGTTTTTTCGCAAGGCATATCAACATACGTATCCAAGCGCAGTAAGGGGTCTATGGTAGAAAGTGACCCTTACAAATCCATATTGACTAGTGGAAGACTGTTGTGTGTCTCTAAATACCACACTAAACGTCTATTTACTAAAAGTTCCTTACTTTTGCAAAACTGCACTGGTGAGCAAATGGACAAAAGTGGGAGGTTTTTCCCTTTATGCCGGGTTTTTGGGGAAAGGGAAAAGAAAAATGGGGGATTTCCCAGCTGGGAGAATCCTTGTGCCAATAAATTGTAAAGGCGTAATAGGACTGCAAGGGTGACGATGTAAATTTTGTAGATACGAATTGAATTGTGGGGCCCGGCTGCCGATGTCGACAAGGAAGTGTTTCCCCCCAGTTCTTAAGTGTAAAAGGCACATTAACTGTTCTTCTCTGAAAAAGAAAAGCAAAGGGTGCAAAACTCTCTGGCAGACTTTGGGGAAGAAATGGGGGGCATAGATGGAGTCCCTGAGAAAAAGGGACCAAAGTTGCCAATTTTTATTTTCAAAATTTGTGGGTTTCTATTCAACACCCGCAACCCCAGACAGAGCCGGGTCAGGGAATAACCACTCCTTTTTGTACTTTTTTCCAGACTGCATCATAGAGGAAGCAAGTTGGGGGAGACTAACTCGCCAGCAGTGCGTTTAGCGTCCCGGTACAAAGGCGAGCGATCGCACCTTTTGTTAAAATCAAGGGTCCTCTGGGTTCTATTGACCCGGTACCTGCCCCTTTCAGCGCGTTTTAAACGACTGCATGGCACAACAGGGGACCACCAAGGCACGCATTTTTTGAGAATGCCCGCCCGAAGTTTTGGGGGGATAGAATGAGAGCTGGCGGTGAAAACGGGGGACGAGAAGAGGTTAAAAGCTCATCATGGGGGACAAGAAGGAACCTCTTAAAAACTCAGGTGGAGTAAAGGTTCAATTTGCCCATTAAATTGCCGCGTGGGGGCAAAAGGTGGGGAATATGAAGGGGAAAAAGAATGATTGGGGAAAGATCCGTCTGTAATCCGGGGGAACAGACCAAGTAAAGTCTAAACGGCGGAGGAAGAGCAAACTGAAGATCGATGCAAGAAGAGTTGGTCCGAGGCAAAATGGGTGTGAGTACCTGTATTTAAAACATGGAGGGGGGGGTGGCAAGAAAAGCCCCTAACGAATTTCCCCGGGAATCACAGTGAGACCCTCCCAAAAAAATGGGGGGCATTAAAATCACCAAATAAAAGAATGTGGCGGTAATGACGAAACAAGGAAGGCAAAATCCGGAATAGATAAGCCGAGAAGGAGGAGATATAAAGAACAGAGGAAAACCCCCTATGTGTGGATACGGGCTGCGTGTAAGCAGCGAAGTATGAAAAAATAGTGATGGTACGGGAAAATCGTCGGAAAGAAGGGCACTTTCATTAAAGGTCCCATAGGAAAAGGATTGAGAATAAATAAATTTTAAGCCTAGAGTGAGAAAAAAAAACAGCAGATTAATTTTGGGTTTTGTAAGAAACACCAACGGGGGAAAATGGAGATAACACTGAAGTCACCCCCCATTACCCCCTGAGGGCCCCCGTAATTTCCCCTGAAAAAGGCCCTGATTGGCAATGAAAAGAAAACTTGAAACCCGGTAAGGGGTTCCACGGACTGAAGGGGTTTGAAAAGTCCACATGGGGCAGTGGAAAATGTTTCAAGAGCGAAGGGAAAGGGGCGCTGGAAGAAAGGAGTTTCGCAGATTGGGGCGAGGAGAGAAAAGAGCGGGAAAGGGGGATCAGTGTCCATTGATGGTTTTTGGTTCCCGCAATATTCAGAGATTTCTTCAATGTTTCGGAATTTAGAGATGTCGTATGGGAGACAAAATTGGGAATGGTAGGGGGAGGATAGTAAAGATTGGGGAAATGTATTGGGCTTTACCAAGGAGGGGGGGGGGAAAGGGGGGAGGGAACGGGGGAAGCGTGGCAGGGGGAGAAGAGCAGGAACCCGGGGGGGTGGGAGAAGGGAAGAAACCCGGGGGGGAACAGGGGGGGAAGGGCATTTTCGAGGAGGAGGGTGAACCTCTGCACTTTTAACTGACCCCGTGAGAGGGGAAGAATAGGGGCAGAGACAGGGGGGTAAAAGGGAGGTGAAGATGGGTAGGAGGGTTACCCCGGGCCTTTTTTTGACTTTTGAGAAGTAAGGGGGCGTTGGGAAGAGGTCGCGGGTCTCGCGATACTGAGGCTTGTAAGAAGAACCAAGAAGCGAGATTAACTGGGCGTTAAGTAGGGACGTCTGAGCCGGGGACAGCAAAAGGATTAGATACAGGAGTGATTATGGGAAAAGGTAACCACAGGGGTTTGGGTGTAGAAATGGGATACCAAAGGGGGGGGAACTTTTGAAACACGGGAAAAAAAAAAACACGTGGGGGGTCCCCCCTTGGGGGCGGAGATAAAACTGCCAGGGCAAAAAAGGGCCCTTTCGGGTCTCTTTGAGGAAAAAGGGGATTTCCCCCCTCTTTAAAAAATAGACCTGACAACGGCGAGAGAAACGAAGTGGGCCTCATGACGGGTTTTAAGGGCAAGAGGGAATCGATTGAAAGACGAATTAAATGGTCATCGGCACCACAGACGGGGAAATTCGGCGATAGATCGCAATTTTTCGCCGGAGGGCCAAAAATCCCCAGAAATTTTCTAACACTTTTTGGGGTTGTAGGGACACCTTTCGAACTTGAAACCGATGTCCCCCTATAAAAGGGAGGAGGGGATTTCCCGGGTTTGTAAAAAGTTAAACGACCCATTGCTGGGGTTATCGCTCCGCCCCGGGAAAGGAAGAACGTAAGTGTCTACCTTGGGGATTGGGAATCTTTGGAGCCCACTGTTTTTAAAAAATTCGGTCCCAAAAAAAAAATGCCCGGAAATTTTGTTGAACAGGGAAAAGGGGGCAGAATAAGGGTACCACTACAAAAAAAAATTGGGGGAAAAAATTTTTTTTTCCAAAGGGGGGCCCGGGAAAAAATTTACCCCTAAGGGGAAAAGACGAGAAGCTCACGGGGCCGGGTACATTCTGTAACGGAAAAGATCCCGTACCCCCCTTAAAGCATAAAAAAAAAATATCTTTCCCAAAACATGGCGTAGGAGTCCTTTGGGCCAATACTATGGTCAAAAAAGATACCCAGTAAGGAATTTTGGTCGAAAAGTGAAAAATTTTTAGTCCACGTTAAACTGAAACGAGCGGGAAAGGTAGTGAAGGCGTGTCGTTTCATTTCTGAGAAGAACAAAGGTAAAGGTTTGGAGAAGATCATCAGCAGGTAATTGTCGTTGAGGGTTTTAGGCGTGGGACCAATTTGGTCCGCCCGGGGAAGGGTTTTCGGCGATTTGAAAATGCCGCCCGTAGGGGGAGGGGCCCCGGAAGCAAAGTCAGGGGAGAGCAAAGGGTCTGAAAAACAAAGGGGGGAGTCGGGTCGGGGCCCCAGAAACCTGAAGCGGGGGGAGGAAAAACAAGAAACCGGAAAATAGGAACAGAGGCATGGGGAAAAGCCCTGAAGAGTGGCCCAAAAAGACGGGCCCGGGCAGAACGGGTGGGGTATAAAGAAGGGGCCCGGAGGAAACCAGGTTAAAGGACAAGGGCTCCCCAGGGTTTAAAGGTTACTTCTTTTTTTTTTTGTTTTTAAGAAAAAAAAAGAAAGAAAAAAGAAAATAAAAATAAAAAAAAGAAAAAAAAAAGGGGGGCCCGGGGGAGGGATATTTCCTAGGAGGAATGAAAAGGGGCCCAAAAACTCCCTCCGCGCCCAAAAACTCGACAAAAACCCCTAGTAGCGCAGATGCAGCATTTAACCCGTGCCATACCCTAAACCCCTTTAAAGCCAGTAAAAACCCGCAATCTGGGGTAGCAAAACCCCACATCTGCCGGCTACCTCGGTGGACAAAAGAGAGGGCGGCTGGAAAATCCGCCCCAAAACAAAACCCCCTTTACCACCAAACCCCCGGAATCCGAAAGGGGGCTTCCAGAGGAAAACAACCCCTCCCCCCAAAAAACACCCAAAGCTACTCCGGGGAAAAGGAGAGGATCGGGAAAACCCCAGGCAATCCAATTCCCGGCAAACCACGCCACCCGCCAAGAAACCTCAACGGAATTTGGGGACCCCCCCTGTCCTTTCCCCCCTTCCCAGGAACAGCGCGCCTGTGGGAGAAATCACGAAGGCTAAAAAGGAAGGGGAAAAGGGAGGGGGGGGGGAGGAAGGAGGAGGAATGGAAAAAGGGGAGGATGGGAGGATAAAAAGGGGGGAGGGGAAAAAGGGGGGGAAAATTAAAGGTTGGGTTTCTGAGAAGAAGACCGACGGGGCCCTAATTCCCAGACCAAGAGCCTCTTCACCACCCCAAAGGGGACCCCCCCTTGAAGAAATTTTGATAAAGTTTTCTAGCTCTACTGCCAAAAAAAAATTTAGTTCCAAAGCAAAACGTTTCCCTTTCCCCAATTTTAATTTTTCCCTTTACTAACCCCCCAATTTTACCCCCTTTTGTCATTTTTTTTTTTATTGGCCTTTTTACGAAGATACAAGTAGCAGTGTGTTAGATAAAACATCAAATTTTCCTCTGTTTTCCGGTGAAATGCTCTATTATAAAATTTGGGTACTTGAAATTTCAAGAATTTAAAAAAAATGTAAAAATATGTAGGTTCCCCATAAAAAATTCAAATTAAAAGTTTACCTTACGCGCATAATTATCACAAAAACCTAGGGGAAAATGAACTTTTTAAACCCCAGCACCTTTTGGTCGACGAGGTTTCACCATTTTTTAGTAATATTTTTTTGTCAAAAGGGTGCTAGTTCAAATAGCCCCGTAGGTAAAAGCAAATTTTTTCTTTGCTGTTTTTTAATTTTGTACTTTTGTTCAAATGGAAAAATTACAAATTATCCTAAGTTTTCTGCTACCCTATACATAAGTCGTGCCCCATGATACACGATGTTTACAAAAACATTTAATTTTAAAAAAAATACATTTTATCTTTTCCATTTTTCAGGGATAAAAACTTACTTTTACAGACTACACCCCCTTTCAATTTAAACCTAACAAATTTACCAACATTTTCCTAGCTATATGAGGGTAGGGATCAGCAGTCACTACTGCAAAACCCTTTTTCCCCTTTAGGGCCAGGGGTTTTTGGGAGTAGCCCGACAGGCGGCCAACGGTAGATTAACCCCCGGAAACCCAAACCCCCCATCCCCAAACAAAAACCCAAAAAAATATGAGGCAGGGCCTAAAAATCTCTGCGCTTTACCCTTCACACTTTAAACCAAAACCCCCATGTTGATTGGTGATATTTAACCATGAAGGAAGAAAAATTATTAAAAGGGAGTACAAAAAAAATTCAATGTCTACAAAATGTAAAAAAGGAAAACCAATGCACGGGAAACCAATGTTTCTACATTTTTACATACAGATCTACAATGACTCCGAGTCCAACACAAGATATTACGGGTTTTGCCCGATAGCCCACCAACTAAGAAAGGGAAAAACAGGAATACCTTCCCATTTTCCCGATATGCAAAAAAAACCGTAAAAAAAGGGGTAGACCAAATATATTTAGCCCTTAGCTGCCCAAAGGGCCCTAAAAGCTAAAAATCAAAGCCTTTCTTTATTAACTTTTCATTTTATACCCAAAGCGAGTGTCAGTTTCCTTTGGAAAAAGGCTTTTTTTTTTTTTTTTTTTTTTTTATACAAGTATAGGAATGAAAGGAAAGCAGAAGTTACGGGGTTTAAAAAAAAAAAAAAAAAAAAAAAAGTAAGAGTTTTCAAAGAAACCTACTAATCATACAGAAAGATACCAAAGAACCAAAATTTTAAACATACGTTTTATATTACATATATATAAATAAATGTATTTATAAACACATAAAAACAAACGTGTGGTGTGTTTGTTTTGTGTGTGTATATATTTATATATTATAAATAAAAAATTATAAATTTTATACATATAACATTATATATATATCCATTATAATAAAATATAAAATATAAAATTAATAATAATATATATAAAATAAAAAATATATATATATATTATAAATATATAATTATATAATTTTATATAATATATAAAAATTTATATATATAAAAAACATTAAAAACCCCCCGGGTTTAACCCGAACTTTTTTCTTTCCAAATAGTATTTTTTCCAGGTGCCATACTGACCGAATTTTTTCCCAAAAGGGAATTTTGTGAAGTAGTTTATCCATTTAAAGCCCCCCAAACTTTCACGTACAAACGAAATTTTACAAAATACACTTACATAATTGGTCGCTTTTTGGGGGGTGATCGTTAAGGGGGGGTCCACTTATATAATATAAAAATATAAAATTTTTTCCAGGACAAAAAGGGGGAAAAAAATAATGAAAAAAAATTTTGGCTTTTTCCACGGTTTTTAAAAAATGGATAAATACAAAAACAATGTACGGTGAACGGACAAAATATAAAGAAACAGAAGCTTTCCCCGGGGCAAAAAATAGTGCATCACAATATATCAAAAGAAAAAACAAAATATTTTAAAGCAACATTGCCAACATTAAAAAGCCATGAGCAACGGAAAAAAAATAAAGCTCCAACATACTAAGATATTTTCAGTTTTTTTTAAATTTTTTTTTTGTCCCCCAATTTGCCCAACGAAGTTTACTGGGCTAAACATGAAAGAGCATGCCCCCCCCCCTCCCTCCCCATTACCCCCAAAAACCCAAAAAACATAAATAGAAAGGCATTACGTTGGTTTTTTAAAGGTGAAGGGGTTTACCGCTGTGAAGACGAGACAGGAGAAAAGCAAGCTTTTGCAACCCCCTTTTACTCTAGCTTTATAAAGCTGCAAAGCTGCACGCACTGGCTTCATAAAGGTCCAAAGCAAAAGCAAAAAACAAATGCTTTCTCCCCGTACCTGTCTTTTCTTTACTCCAACTTGGGGCCCCACAAACTTAACATAGCAAAATACTGGGGCAGGGTATATACCCGCATTTAAAAAAAACCCCCAAAATATTAAATAATAAAAAAATTAACAATTATAAAAGGAATTAAGACTAATGGAAATTACAAGTCAATACCCCACATAATACCGTAACCCACTCTTTTTGGGTGAATAAAAGGGCCCCCCGGGGGGTTTAAAAATATTTTTTTCACTCCAGAAAATTTTTTCAGGTGCCAGAGTTACCGAATTTGTTCCCATAAGGAATATTGTGAAGTAGATTAGTCCCCTTTCAGACCCCCCCAAAAATACAAGTACAAACCCTTACATAAAAACACTTTCATAAAATTTGGGCGCATTCGGAGGTGGGTCCCTTATGCGGGGGTCCACTGTAATCCCCCAAATAGGGGCCCCGGTCTGGGTCGGGCAGTGGGGGGGACGACCCTTGAACATTCCCAAAGGGATACCCCATCTCCCTTTTACAAAACGCAGGGTTTCCAAAAAAAATTTTTTTATACCACAAGTGGAGGGGCCCTGCATGACAATGTGCATTGTAATTCTCACTGATGACATACAATCAGTAGAACCCCCCCTATCGCCCCGACTTTGCTTCTGGGGTGTTAGTTATTTCCCCAGTTTACCATGTCCTAAAAATAACCCTTAATTTTGTTTTAAACCCTTTAAAAGGGCCAAACAGATCCGTTCAAATTCTTTTGCCCCCAACAGTAATCTACTTTTTTTAAAGATTTTCAAATTTAAAAAAAAAAAAAAAAAAAAAAAAAAAAAAAAAAAAAAAAAAAAAAAAAAAAAAAAGCTTTTTTTAAAAAAACGTTTTCAATGTAAAACAAAAAAAACTACATTTTTTTTTTTCATACTTTCCCCGATGTTGAAAAAACTATAAATAAGTTTGGGCCGTTTAAAAGGGGGAATAATGAACCCCAAAGCATAAAAATAGTGGGTGGTGGCAGCTCTTCAAACTTAAGAAAAACAAAGAAGGGTTCCCATCAGTGAAAAATTTCCAATTTTTCGACTTAAAATGGTAATTTATCAAAATAAAAATATCACAGGTAAGCACATAAATGCAACCCCAGAAAAAATTTGTGGGTCAAAAAAGCGAATCCTATAAACTAACATGTATAGAATTTTACTAATATCCACGGTTTTTTCAAAGAGCTGGGGGAAAAAAAATCACAGAAACCCAAGGGCCCCCAGGGCAGCCAGCCCTTTCCCCTTTTAGATATTCGGTGATGTGGAGAGGAAAACTGGGGTGCCGGGTCCTTTGGGTTTTATTATTTGTGGTAGTCTTGGGAAATTTTTCCCCATGGAAAATAGGAGGACTATTTTACCAACATTTTGATGGATTAGACACATGCAACACTATCATCTTCACTGCTGACATGTTTTTGCCTACACAGCAGGATTCTTCAGTTGAATACAAGCAAATATAAAATTTAAGACACAGGTAATTTTGCGGAGATAAGTCCTTTGGCTCGGTAGGCAGCTTGAGGGACTGACCACCACTCAAGGGCAAGGGTAGTGATGAACTTGATTAACAAGTTGTAATGAGGTTTAGATCCAAGGGAGAGCAGATCAAATCCCTTTGATCAAGAGCCCATTGCTTTTCCTCCTTGAAGGGCAAGATAGCTCCTGATTGAATTACAAACCTCTTTCCCCCCCTAGTTGGTGAATGAAGCTGCAACTGTGGACCAACAGACTTCTGGACCAATACATTTACCCTGCACAAGCATGTGGTACAAGGGGAAATGCCAGCAAACTATGAACAAGAGTAATCGTAATATTAATGGAATACAGTGCCGACAACATTACACTCTCGTACAACACCCAGGGATCTATTTTGAAGACATTTCACCTCCCTGTGGCTTTATCAATTTAGTGTCAGAGATAATCTCACAGTGCCTGTGCTGTGAAGGAGGGGTGGAGATATGTTGCAGTTTTTTTTAACCGTGTAGGTACATGCCTGGCAAGACAGTGATGGAATGAAATGCAAAAGCATTTCTTCTCTTCCGGGTCACCCTGCCTTGGCGGGAAACGCCAATGTGTTAATTAAAAAAAAAAAAAAAAAAATACCGATGTTACAAACAATAACAGGAAAAACACTTAGTAAAAAAAATCTACATTTCAGTGTTGTTGACCCCTCACACAAAAGTCAAATGGCAGCATTTCATGTACAGGGTAAAATTGACAAATTTATACACTGAGCATATATTAGTTTTGCAAATAATTTTTTACCTATTAAAAAAAAAAAAAAAAAAAAAAAAAAAAAAAGTCAGAGGAGATTTAAACAATTCAGTTTCTGGTCTGCAAATTAATGAACGATGTGCAAAATATAACTTATAAAGGCACTTCAAAATTGTTCAAGAAAATAATGGATGGGTTGACTGATGGGGAGATGAACGTGTTGACTGGTGACTAGGTGTTTTATATCTGTCTTTGTAGACTGGGAACATAGTTGTCTTACAAAACCTAATAGAATATGAAGGGTAAGACAAGAGCTCTCTGGCAGGAATCGAGAGTATAACCTTTATCTCATTCCTATTAGCGTTTTCGTGGATAACCTCATTATCATGGATACTTAGTCTGAGGACTGTCACTGTAGACATTATGTACTGCACAGGTTATCACTGGTTCTCTGCATATATTTAGTAGGACATTGCTACTATGTCAGATAATCACAGCTGAATGCATGTTTTAATTTTATTGGCTTTGTCCAATGTGGCAAGTCACACTATAAAAAAAAAATTACACAAATAACCTGCACTTAGACTATTATGGAAGTTTTGAGACTGTGATAATTTCCACTCCAAATATACATGGGGGCCATGAGAAATGTAGCTTTGTGCGAGAGGTATACACAAGGGTTACTAAAAACCAGCAACTCTTTAAACACTACTTCCTGGTGATAAGTCGAGCTTCATTCCATTTCATCAAATTTCTATGTCCCTCTCCATCAAGTGTTAGTTTTGTCATTCCAGCTACAAAGAATATAAGGCACAATACTGTGACTAAATTAATACCCAAATAACCCGCACACAGGAGAAAAACTCATGATGACATTTCGATCTGAGTTCGACTATTAACTGGCGACTAGTTAATGGTCCAAGTCGGACCAAAAATCAAATTTCTTTTTGTATACGAGTTTTTTAGTGATCCGGTACACAGTTTTTGAGCAAATAAAAAAAATTTTAAAATATATTTACAGTACCCTCCCCGGTTTGGTGTGGGTATCAGAGCAGATACTGAGGAAGTGACAGTAGGCTGTTATTCCTATACTTTGATGAGCGGGGGAGTATCTGCCTGGGGTAATGTCACATTCAGCAAGTTTTTCCGAGGGTTTCATGCTCTATTACCACATGGGGGTGAAGTACAGTTTTTTGCTGTGTTCTGAAGTTAATAATCTACACGGTTTAGTCAGTCTACTGTTGGGGGTAAGAATGTGGGAAAAAAGGTGTAAAGGCAAAGAATATGATGGTTTAATCACTACTTCATGCATTGTGTGTTTTTAATGCAAAATTTGAACATGTTTGTTAAAGGGGCGGGTTAGATATCGAACAGGTGTGCATGAGGTGTTTGGGTGGAACAAGGCTTTTATGATTTGATGTCTGTTTGGGTGAGAGCAAGGTAATATTTTTGAAGAGATTCAGGGAAACGAAAGCCCGATGAGAGTCCTGGAGGTAAAAGTACATGCCTGCATTCTGAAAGGGGGGGTGGGGGATATTTCAGTTTGGAGGGGCATCTGGCTGTAATGGCAGATGCCTCGGGAAGACGCGATGGACGAGTAAAAAAAAGGGAAGTGAGTTTTTCTTTTCCAGGTCACCATCCTTGGGGAAGATGCAGGGGGGATTTTTAAAAAAAAAAATTAACAAAAAATTTTCCCAAATACACCCAAAATACACATTCAGGAAAAAGCACTTAATTATGCAGGCAGGTGATGTGTTTCCCTACCTTTTCCCGTTCTCAAGTAAAGCGTGTTTACCCTGAGTAATAAAATTTTCTCTAGGTTATGCCATGTCCTTGTGCATCTTCAAATGTCCCAGTGCACAGTAAGTAGTTCATCTCGACTTTTGAAAGTAAAGTTACCTTGGCTTTTCAAAAATAGTACAATAAAAGTTTAAAGAGATTTACATATTAGTGCTCTTGTAAGGATATGTATTTAGTTTTAATTAAACCTTTACTTTTTACAATAGTTTTTAGTCAATTTAATTAAAATGTCATGTGGTTTTATATATAATCATTATAATCATAATTTAGTGCTAAACCCACAAGGTTTTATATATTGCAGAGGCTTATATTATTCTTTAAATCAATTATTCTTCAAGCAACAGAATTGTGTATAAATTTGGTGACCATTTTGGATTCCTATGCTGATAAGTTGCATTGTTTTAGTACTTTGAACATTTAGTGTATTTTAAAAGTTACATTACTGACTGACAACATGGATTTAGTGTAAGACTATATTTGCTTGTATAAAACAATGGAAATTGGTCACTTGTGTGATCCTGGGATGTTCACGAAGGAATGGTTATCCTGTTATCCAATTTAAAAATAATGGTATAGGTATATAAATATTTTGCACTCCTTAATTGTAAGGATTTTCAATAGAATTTATTGTCGCTATATTTATGTAGATTTTGGAAGGAGATGGTGTATATATATATCACAGCCACTCCTGGGTACCTCAAACCACCACCACATGGGCTGTCAGAGGCAGGGTAAAGTGCCATTCCCTCACTTGAGGATCTTTAATAGGGGTCTATTTACATTTAGTAATATCGCTGTTTACTATTAATCATCCACGTATATTCTGAGTGTATGAATGAGTTTGCAATGTACGATATATAGCAACAGTAGACTAATCCTACATGATCAAAAATCCATAACCTTTGCACTATATTTAACCTGTAGTAACAATTGTTATTGCTCTTCCAGGCTATAAGTTGGTGATGCAGATCCAAATGACATTTTAAAATTGTGACCTATGCATGGAGTTGTAAATAAATAAAAATAAGCATACCGTAAAGTGGCTTAGGGTGTCCCCCCCCCCACCCTAAACTATGTAAACTTTTGACACACAGTGCTACTGAAGCATTCTTTAAAATATATTGTGAATTTTGTTAAGGATTGCTTATATGAAGCTTAAACATGCTGTTAGGGCAAACTCCCAATATTACCTCAAAATATTAAGTTTTTCACTATCTAAAAATATTCCTCCCCCCCCCCCCAAGAAAAAAATCATTGTAATCAAAGCGCTAAACCCACAGAAAAACAAAAATCATGCATGCGTGCCTTTACCTGCAAACTTTCATGCAGTGCATGGACAGACATTTCAGTTCCGACTTCAGCGACATCAAGTTTACAGGAAATTTTCAAATATTCACCTACCTAGACGTGAGGGCCAAATGTAGGTAGCATACTAGTCTTAACATATGAAACTAAGCTTAACTGGTACAGCAAACAAGGTGGACCACTTACACGAACAGCAGAGGGATTGTCCGAATAATCAACAGGTTGACAGCGGAATGAATAATGAGTGAACCATCCACTCATTCCAATCTGTAACCAACCGCAGTACAAAATGGTGCATGCGGTACATGATTAGAATGGGTGATCAGTATGAGCATTACACGATTAGGCCACAGATATTACAAATATGATGTCTACATTATTAAACTGTACTAGCATTCCCAGAATTTGCAAAAACCCAAAACAGGCATCTTTATATAAAATTCCAAGAAAGGTATCATGCAACATTACCTGAAGGTTAATATATATAGTACTGTACGTGCTAAATGTTTCTCATTAATTCCTAACTAGGATAAATTCCTCATCACTCGACACTAAATGACAGAGCTAGTATAAGATGGTCAAACGTATTAAATGCATTAGAAAATGGAAAATTTTACTACCAGCACACTACGTCGGGAAGATGGTTAATTACCGTACTCGTTAGGGTCCGCTGGGTGTTCTGACCTCCGTAGAGAACCACCCTTAACAATGAGGATAATTAGGTCATCTTAGGTGACCTCAGGTCAGCAAATTTTCATTTTTTCTTGGAATATACCTATCTAGTAAGAAATTAATATATCTAAATTTGTAGTAGGCTATAATACAAATAGGCATAAATTATACTTTTTTAAACATTTCACTAAACCAGTTATACAAACAATCCTTCAATATACAATTTGCCAAACATTTAAGCCTTCAGAATATATTCTATTTTTTTTATTGAATATTAATGAATTGAAATTCAATTCTCATATTTGTTGCAGTGTCATTCACATTAGCAAACACTAAGTGGTTAGTACAAAGAAATATAATTAACCAATTCGAAACATAAAAAAAAATCTTATGGTTTGGCCTGGTTGATCAGGTCCTGATCCACCACGAGGCCTGGTCACAGACCGGGCAGTGGGGGCATTGACCCCTAAAACTCTCTCCAGGTAATCCAGGTAAACTCGCAAGTATATTGCATTCTACTTCAGTTATCGCTATGCAGTGATAGACATGCCAGAATGTACTAGGAAAGGCCATGAGGTCTGGAAACAGGACCAAACCACGTACAGTACTGCATCTGGGGACATGCGTGCCAATGCAATAGTGCAAGAGTTAGCTATTTCAAACAAATTAACATTCAGGAAAGCTCTGGAAATGGCAGTACTGCAAGGTATTGTTCAGAAAATATAAGTATACCCTTCATTCCCAGTTTACAAAAAATTTAAAATCTTGAAAATTTCCAGTGTGAGCCTGACTGTCTGGTGCAAATGTGACGGTGATTCAACGAATGCTTTAAAAAGAATTGGTTTATGCATAATAATAATGTGTTTTTCATACATTTGTGTGTTTCCAGAATTTATGGTCACCCTACTGAAAATAAAAAGTCAGTTATTTCATTGATATGAAACACAGAATCATATTTATAAAAATATTTTGGAAATGAGATACTGGCTATCAATAAGCCAAAATATCCTAAATGTAACTAAACACCTACAGGATGATAGTTTAAAAATGACCAATTGCTTCAAAAAAAAATATTTATAAATGAAATTTTGGAGGCAAAATAAAAAAAGCTCGATAAAAATTAAAAATATTCTTACTTTCATAGTATTATGTAGATAATAAAGATGAAGAAACTAATGTTTGTAGGTTACACACTGACGTAAAATCCCCATATGAAGCCTAAAGTGAGTATTATCCAGCCTGGGAACTGTCAAAGCATTGCTTTCTGAACATACTGCCTTTCAAAAACTGCACTACAGCCCTTTTTCATAAACAAAAAATCTATTTTAAGGTTATACTAATGCAATACTTCATATTTTGCAAGTCCGGCCATAAACAAAGTACCTTAATTTTCTATCCATCTATATGTACATTTCAAATTCTGCTCTTTCAAGAAAACACTGCCTTGTATAATATCCTAGCTACTTTTGTATATTATTTATGGGAGAATAAGCCTGTTGAGTATACCTCCTAATGTATATGGAAGAGCTGTCACAAAAAATTAAGATAAGTTGGAGAGCAGGATTGCAGATGAATGAGGCTTAGGGAGGGTAGGGGGTGTGTAGATCAAGTGTTTACAGTGAATCATAGGTGAACAGTATTTAGATAAGGGTATAAAGGTTTTTGTTGCATTTATGGATCTGGAAAAGGCATATTATAGGGTGGATAGAGAAGCAATGTTGGAGATGTTGCAAGTGTATGGAATAGGAGGTAGGTTACCAAAAGCGGTTAAGTTTTTAGGAGGCACATGTTAGAGTATATAGGAGAGAGGGAGATTATTGTCCAGTAAAAGTAGGCCTCACACAGGGATGCATGATGTCACCATGGTTGTTCAATACATTTATAGGTGGGGTTGTAAGAGAAGTGAATGCTCGGGTGTTGGCAAGAGATGCGAGATTAAGAGATAAAGAATCTAACACAAAGTAGGAGTTATCACAGCTGCTTTTTGCCAATGTAACTGTGCTTCTGGGAGATTCCGAAGAGAAGTTGCAGAGGTTAGTGGACGAGTTTGGGAGGGCATGTAAATGAAGGAAATTAAAAGTGAACATAAAGAGTAAGGAGAGGAGAATAAAAAAAAATAATAAAAGACTGGATATCAAAATGGAGGGAGTAAAGGGGAAAGTGAATGCATTCAGATATTTGGGAGTGGACTTGTCAGCCGACGGGTCTATGAAAGACGGCAAATCAGTGGTGCACTGAGGAGTCTGAAGACAGAGCGTTATCCATGGAAGCACAGAGTAATGTATGAGAGTATAGTTATACCAACACTCTTATATTGGTGTGAAGCATTAGTGGTGAATGTTGCAACAAGGAGGAGGCTGGAGGCAGTGGAGACATCATGTCTGAGGGCAATGTGTGGTGTGAATATAATGCAGAAAAACCATAGATTGGAGATTATGGAGGTGTGGAGTTTCTAACAGTATTATCCAGAGGGTAGAAGAAGGGTTGCTGAGGTGGTTCCAACATTTAGAGAGGATGGAAAATTAAAACGACTTGGAGCACATATAAATCTGTAGTGGAAGGAAGGTGGGGTAGGTGTTATCCTAGGAAAGGTTGGAGGGAGATGGTAAAGGTGGTTTTGTGTGAGAGGGGGCTTGGACTTCCAGCAAGCATGCGTGAGTGTGTTAGATTGGAGTGAGTGAAGGCACTGGGTTTTTATGACTGTGCTGTTGGAACGTGAGCAAAACAACATTTACGAAGGGATCCAGGCAAACCAGTTAGCCGGACTCGAGTCCTCAAGGTGGGAAGTACAGTGCCTGCACTCTGAAAAAGGGGTGGATATATGCTGTAGTTTTTTAACTTTAGTGTAGGCACACCTCTGGCAAGACAGTGATAGAATGAGTGATAATGAAAGTTTCTTCCTTTTCAGGTCACCCTACCTCGGTGGGAAACAGTCGGAGTGTTAAAAAAAAAAGTAGTACTGTACTGATACTAGTACAGTTATCCTTGTTGAAGGTACAGTACTAGAGAGAAAACTATCCATAATTTTATACTGCTCCCCAAGCATAGATTAACCCTGTAACTAGCAGCACTAGCGGTTAATTACACATGCACAATCCATTTCCCCCGATGCGCTAATTTACACCTGATGCCAAGCATTTGAAGAACTTTGTTCCCCATTTAATAATTCATTGCCTAATTATCAGATGCAGGTTTGTGGTGATTTAACAGTATTTCTACCCCTAATTTCATGATGCCTGCCTAGGCCTGTTTCCCATTGCCCTCACTAGGAAGCCTATTCCGAGCTAGTGTGAGACCTCGTGCAGAGGCATCTCTCACTCTTGCCTCAGACCTGATTGGACCAACACCTCACTTGCTCCTGTCCCCTAGCCCCTGTCCCCTAGCTCCTGTCCCCTAGCCCCTGTCCCCTAGCCCCTGGCCCCTAGCCCCTGGCCCCTTACTCTGTTTGCCTGAAGAAACTGATTCTGCCCAATAAACCACATCTAGTCTATACGAATTTATATATCCTGCTTTACTTCTAACTTGTTCTCTACTGTCTACACAATGCTGCCCAATTACAAATTGGAAACAGCCAAATACAGTATTCCATACATCGATGGTGGTAGCTATACAGAGAATGCAGACTATAAACGGAATGATTTGGATTTTGAAGGACAATTAGAGATGTATTAGCAGCATTAACTAAACATAGGCAAGACCTACAAAATCTAAACAAAACCCACAACTTACTAAAGTGGAACAGAATTCTTCCTCAGAGGAGACTAAAATTCTAGGAGCAAGGGGCTAGTAACCCCCTTCTCCTGTATACATTACTAAATTTAAAAGGTGAAACTTTGGTTTTTTTCTTCTGGGCCACCCCGCCGGCCACAAACGGCCGGTTTGTTGAAAGAAGGAAAGGGAGAAAAGTCTAAAAAGGGAAAAATTAAGGGGGAAAAAAAGGGTTAAAAAAGATAAAAAAGGGGGGACAGGTTAAACACCGGGGAGGTACACAACCTATATACAACATTAGGCAGCACGTACGTACACTCTAGTAAGCTTCATAACAGTAGTCCGTAACTTTAAAAGAAATATTCAAGGTAATGTACACAACTTATCTCTGACCCCACCAATCGCTCCACTGGCATTACCAGCCAACCAAAGCAAGAACAGGAAGAAGACATACAGAGCTGACAAGAATGTATCAACAGGAGAGACTAAAGGATGCAAGCCAGACAACCTTTGGCAGGAGTATTAGAAAGGTTTACAAAGATTTGTCATGATTGTGGGAAGACATACTCAAGGCTTTCCAAATTCTTTAATGGCTCAGTAAAATTGAGTGAAATTTAAGGGCCATTGACAAGTATACAATGAATATTAAAATAAAACCACAGAAAGGTTACAAGTGCTTGCACTTCAGTCTCAGGGTAAATGTGAATGAACTAAATAAAGTGGCATAAGAAGAGCCATTTCAACAGTGAAGGTCACCAATCACTCCTACCAATAAATTATGTAACACACACAAAAATGAAATTAAACAAAAGCTACTAACATGAATAAAACACTCAACACACACAAAATGAAGAGGTGGCAGCAACTCTGGAGAAGCAGATAGTACTGCTATTCTATGTAGCTCAAGAGAAAGTATATGCTGCAAACATTAGAAACTTAAAAATATGATTAACACCGAAGACAGGACACCATGGACAAAGCTCTGCTCCTGTAACTACGCTACTGTAAAAAAAAAATTGTTACACAAATAATCCACGGAGAAACTTACAACATTTCAGTCCAACTTGCATCATTAACTAATCACACTGAAATATTGCCGTAAGTTTCAGTCTCCCATGTGCGGGTTAGTCATGTAGAATTTCAAAACATTAATTAATTCATATACACAGCGAGACAATTTCCACA
Organism: Cherax quadricarinatus; assembly: GCF_026875155.1. NCBI lineage: Eukaryota > Metazoa > Arthropoda > Malacostraca > Decapoda > Parastacidae > Cherax > Cherax quadricarinatus. The sequence continues at coordinate 10,988,515 of NC_069484.1, read as the reverse complement.
TATTTAGTACAGAAATATGAATACTACGTAGGAGGGCTGCCTCTCAACAAGGATATTAATAAAAACTTGTGTATATATATTATCCAGAAAATTTGTCCATTTAAATTTTTTGAAATACTTGTCCTAAACATTTACTTTAAAGATTAGAGTAATTTTAAACTTTTTTGAGCATATCTTCTTGCATTATACAATATTCAAAATATTGAACACAGGGTGGTATTGGCACAATCATGATTAAAAATGAAAATAGCCATTGAACATCTAGTACTGCAGTACATTACTAAGAAGATAAATGCAATGGTTGAGTATAATGAATTTTATAAACGGTATCAAACCAATTAAATAGATATGATGCACAGGCAAGAGAAATCCACATATCTGTTCCCAAGAAACCTTCGGCAAATCTGCTGACGGGAATCTCAAGACTGAAATACACAGTTCAATTAACCGTGTTCATATTTCTAATTGTGCGCTGATGCTTTTCATTAATCGGTCTATTACATTAATCCAAAAAATATAGATTTGCACACTGGTTTAAGATGCACAAAAAAGTAAGGGACTGACCTCATAAAATATCCATGTGGAGAAGACAACTTGAAAGGCGTTATAAGCTACGAGTATATTCCTTAGCTGGAATGGTGGCCGAGTTTTCATATATTGTGGCCCAATCACCTTCACAATTAACACGTAGCTAATGCAGATGAAGAACGTAGGCCATGGAGAATCCATAAATAACCACCCATCCACACGAGGATCTGCGCAATGTGAAAACTTTCTTATTACATGCCCAATTTTTGAATACTGGACATAAATTAAAAAGCATTATATTAAGACCAACACCCCATTACCCAAACCATCACATTGTGCTATACATTAGCATTGCAAAGCCACAAACCACAAAATTAAGAATTCTTTTCATAAAACATGAAAGCATGACCCAAGCCCCAACCTGTGTTTAGTAACAAGTTCAATAAAACTAATACCGTATATCATTGGACCTGACGCCCTCACAATAGCCTCGAGTCACACAAAAGGTCCACAAGTCACAAAGTAATTCAACCCATAATCCATATTGTAAAATGTATATGCCACAAGTCGTATCTTACATCGACTGATTAATAACTTACAAATATTTACAAAAAGTTCATGGAGGGAATACACTGCTATGATACACCTGTGACCAGCTTTAACCCTTAAATGATCCAAATGTATATATACATACGTTCTCTCGCGTAGCGCCCCAAACGTATATATACATTTCATTTGTCATTCATTCAACATTGGCACGATAGACCTGAATCGCCTAGACACGAGAGAATGGGTGTGCGCACCATTTGAAAAAAATTGGGGATGCCTGGGTACCACATGCTCTTTTTTCCTATAAAAAAAAAAAAATTCTTAAAATATTTGGGGTGCTATGCGAGAGAACGTATATACATATTTGGACCATTTACAGGTTAAGGGTTTACCTACTTCCAGTGGTGGACCTACATTTTTGGGGCCCTGAAGCTTGAACTGTTATGGGGGCTCCCCTTCACAACCCATTCTCACACAGCAGACCCAAAATTTTTAAGCAATGGAGACTAAAGTTGTTTCTGGGGCTCCTCCAGGATTAGGGACCCAGAAGCTTAAGCTCCAGTTCCATAGTAGAGCCATCGCTGCTTACTCCTGGAGCCCAGCCTCCAGGCTTAGTTGGTCTGATGCTTGCCTAGTCAACCAAGATGTTGCTCCTGGTGGCCCACTATCCCACATATCCATTACATAAGGAAACATGCCCAGTGCTTTACCCATGCCAGGAACTGAACCCCAGTCCCTCTGTGTGCAAACCAAGGATGCTACATAACCACGAGCACCCTGCAGCACGGTTGATGTGGCACTTCAGATTCAGATTACAGTGGACCCCGCTTAACGATCACCTCCCAATGCGACCAGTTATGCAAGTGTATTTATGTAAGTGCGTTTGTACGTGTATGTTTGGGGTCTGAAATGGACTAATCTACTTCACAATATTCTCTATGGGAACAAATTCAGTCAGTACTGGCACCTGAACATATTTCTGGAATGAAAAAATATCGTTAACCGGGGGTCCACTGTACGTATTTCAGTATGATACAAAGTTTGTACAGAAATGGGTGACACTTAGGTGTACATTCAGAAAATCCCTTAGTATGCAGAGCATTTCAGGCATACTTAAGCCTATCGTAAGACCAACAAGGCAATAACTAATCAATTGCTTTTATATACTGTGTCTTAGTGGTTATACACAAGTTTAGGAATCACAAGGAAAAAAAAGAAAACTGCCTTATTTACAAAATCTATAAAACATTTATCAAATTTAACTGTTGTAAGACTTAAGAGGCTGAAGGATGTAAACCAGTTTCCCTGTAAAAACTTACACTTGTTCCTGCAGAATGTCCAATACCTGCTTGTACCATGTTTAAGTCGAGGCACACATATGTTTTTGTATTTAATTACAAAGGTGAGTGAACTGGGTTAGTTTAACAATAAAAATTAACACTTTAAAAAAAGAAAAAAATTAAACATAGCTGGGTTGGTAGTGCACTCAGCTCACACAGTTAGGTCTGGGTTCAATCCCCAGTATGGCTGGAAACATTAGGATGTGTTTCCTTGTCCCTGTTCACCTATCAGCAAATAGGAACCTAAGCATTAAGTCACCTTACACCTGATGTCCATGTTCATTTAGCAATAAAATAGGTACCTAGGTGTTAGCTGACCAGTGGGGGTCTCATCCTGGGACAAAACTGACCTAGTCTGCCCAAAATCCTCTGCATAACCAGAGGCTTTCTATATACAGTAGTATGTCACTGATGTCAGCTATGGTCTTTACAAGTTGTATCATATACTTTTAGTAATATTTATTATTACATATTTAAGAAACTTACTCTAGCTTATTTCATATATATAACAAATAAATTGTGGCAAATTAAATACAGCCTCTCCTCGCTTAGCGACATCCTCGTTTACCAACGACTGACTTAACGACAGGCTGACTAGTATGCATACCTAAATGTATATTAGAGCTGGTTTCCTCTATACTGTTCATTACAATACACAGCACACTACTGTATCAGGATGGGTATGGGGTACATAAGGATATTTAACTACTGTATGAACATTTAAAAATATACCAGAAATGTTATAAATGGTGCAAAGGTGACAAAAAAATATCAAAGATGGCCGACATAAACCCACTACCATTATAGTATGCTCCTCACTTAGCGACGAATTAATTTGCTGACGTGGTCTTAGGAATGAAACTCCGTCGTTAAGCGAGGAGAGGCTGCATAATGGAGGCTCAGTATACTTTTTGCTAATTTCCACAACTAGACATTACGGCTGACATGTTATAAGATGAACACAAAGATACTGAACATTGACATCGTATTATACCTGTATGCCAGGTCACTAATACTGAACACTGAAATGTACAGGTCATATTTAGTCTATGATGAGCATATAGCCTGGAGCCCAACCTGCTGTATAAGAGGGGCCCTACAGTAGCCTGGAACCCAACCTGCTGTACAAGTGGAACCTTCCTGTATTATGATATATCCAAGATTTTTTCCCCTTTGTTAATAAATGGTTCAGAGAACCAACAAGTTGATGATCTGAGACACTCGCACACCATTAGGGTATCATTGTGGAAACATTTCACCAAGTGGCTTCTTCAGTCCTGTACAGAGATGAATGGTGGAAAATGAAAAGGAGTTTGAGGTCATCAGTCCCTCAGCCTGGAGTTGATGTGTTCATTCCATCCATCTTTATTAAAGTACAAAGCTGTGGTTAGTGGCTTTTTATCCATAATGCCAGTACCATGCCTTGGGGTACTGAGCTCTTTATTATTACCTAGAGCCTACCCAGAGATTGTACGGGAGGGGAGGTTATATTAGGCCTCCCGGTGGATGAATTGGTTAACCAGGCTATTAATGGTACTTTCCGCACACACACCTGCAAATTTACTGGGCCATGTCACTGGGATAAACATGCTATCGTAAAAACTGCATTGCCGCCATCAACTCCATGGCCTCAATACCTGTACGAATTATGCAATAACTGCAGTCTATTCTTTATTTCTTTATACAACAATAAACCTCCATTACAACATACTTTTGGCATCAATGATATTAATGCTGATATACCAGTGACCAATATCAGAAGGTCATCTAACCTTACAGCCCAGTCCAAGACCAGAGTTCCTTGTTGACTATCCTGGTGACCCCAGACTGTTGCTGTTCACATAGGCCATTACAACCTGGCTGGTAATATGCCTTGGTTTTTACTTTAGCATTAAGTCATAGCACATACGTGTGTACTTCCCAGGGCACAATATTATGTGGGGTTGAGGCTAAGGTTCAGAATGTCATTCAGGAACCTCGCCAGTAATAGAGAAATGAAAGATTCTGACCTGAAAAGAGAATAAAAAGTCAGTATTATGGTTGAAACAAGTCACAAATTATCATCATTTTAGAGAAACCCAACAACATTTCAGTGCATCTTAGGACGGACCTAAACATCGTCTTAAGTTCCTTTCCCAAGTGCAGGTTACTTGTTGATCTGACCCAAAGGAAGATATCCCAGAGACCAAATGTTTCCTCTCTTTCCTTTAACCATATTGGGAACACTTACATTGTCTTGCTGCCTGATGCTATTAGTGTGGGAATAAAATCCAGCTATGTCATATTTTTTTACTTAATACAAGATAAAGAAATGTGTCGGCCTAAGCTGGGAGACTTTAACAAGGTAACGATAATGCCTTATGGAGCCTCGTCTCTCAGGAGTCTTGGAAAAAATTTACCACCCATATCAGGGCTGCAATTCAAGAGTAAACAAAGTTCCCTCCAAAAACAGAAATAGGAATATAATACTCTTAATTAGGTCATGTCATATACCCCCCCCCCCCTTTGCCTATTATTATTATAATAATAATCAAGGGGGAAGCGCTAAACCTGTAGGACCTCCTTTGCTTAAAACCTGGAGCCAAAAGGTGTTACATACTAGACAACATTAGAACAAGATCGCAAATACAAAAAAAGCAATGGTTGACCACAGAGGAAATTAGGGTTAAACCAATGCTACTTACAACGGTTTTTTCAACCAAAACAGAATAGACAGAACTGGGACCCACATGGGAAACTGAAATCATGGCAGGCTAAGTTGATGGAGGTAGTTAGGGAAAAAACCTACATCTCATTGTTGTGAATACAAGAGAAACCCGGAAGACTGGACTTTGATAGAAAGGAAATAGAACACGAGATCCCCCTGGGTACTAGCGACTATACAGTACTGAACTTTCAGTACGTAGTGAAACTAAATGAAGAGGGAAGAGCAAGTGGAGTCCATGAAAAGTCAGACTTAAGAAGAGGAACTTACGAGGAATGAGGGGAATTCCTGAATGAAGTGCAGTGGAAACTGGAGGGAATATCATAAGATAAGATTGAGTACCTAGTTGGAAAGTCCCAGGAGGCTCAGAACTTCATACCCAGAAGGTAAAAATATAGCAAAAAAAAAAAAAAAAAAAAAAAAAAAAAAAAAAAAAAAAAAAAAGCCTTTGTTCAACTAAAGATACAGAGGTACTGGAGAAGACAGTCCTGTGAAGACAACATGGAAGAATTCATCATTGATGCTCAAGACACAGACCTATATCCAAGCAGTCCTGAATGGGTTCATTAGTCTTCAAATTGAAACATTTATACATAAATAAGCAGCAGATAAGCAGATAATAAGCGTGTATGCACCTGGAGAAGAGAGGAATGTAGAGGAGAGAGAGATTTTGGGAGATGTTAAGTGAATGTATAGGAGCCTTTGAACCAAGTGAGAGAGTAATTGTGGTAGGGGACCTGAATGCTACAAGATGTTTTTTCCCCCTTGCCCTTACACAAAATCACAGCTTCCTTCTTCATCAACATTTAAATTCCTCAAAATATTCCTTCCATCTTCCCAATCCCTCTACCTCTCCATTTAATAACTCTCCTCTCCTATTTTTAACTGACAAATCCATTTGTTCTCTAGGTTTTCTTAACTTGTTAATCTCACTCCAAAACTTTTTCTTATTTTAACAAAATTTGTTGATAACATCTCACCCACTCTCTCATTTGCTCTCTTTTTACATTGCTTCACCACTCTCTTAACTTCTCTCTTTTTCTCCATATCTCTTCCTCCTTGCATCACTTCTACTTTGTAAAAAACTTCTCATATGCTAACTTTTTCTCCCTTACTACTCTCTTTACTTCATCATTCCACCAATCGCTCCTCTTCCTCTGCACCCACTTTCCTGAACCACAAACTTCTGCTGAACACTCTAACATTTACATTTTTAAACCTACCCCATACCTCTTCGCCCCCATTGCCTATGCTCTCTTTAGCCCATCTATCCTCCAATAGCTGTTTATATCTTACCCTAACTGCCTCCTCTTTTAGTTTATAAACCTTCACCTCTCTCTTCCCTGATGCTTCTATTCTCCTTGTATCCCATCTACCTTTTTCTCTCAGTGTAGCTACAACTAGAAAGTGATCTGATATATCTGTGGCCCCTCTATAAACATGTACATCCTGAAGTTATCAACAGTCTTTTATCTACCAATACATAACCCAACAAACTACTGTCATTTCGCCCAAACATATATCGTGTATACTTATTTATCCTCTTTTTCTTAAAATATGTATACCTATAACTAAACCCCTTTCTATACAAAGTTCAATCAAAGGGTTTCCCTTATCATTTACACCTGGCCCCCCAAACTTCCCTTTCCCAAAACCCTCTCTAAAAGTTTCTCCTACTTTAGCATTCAGTCCCCTCCCACAATTACTCTCTCACTTGGTTCAAGGCTCCTATACATTCACTTAACATCTCCAAAATCTCTCTCTCTCCTCTGCATTCCTCTCTTCTCCAGGTGCATACACGCTTATTATGCCCCACTTCTCGCACCCAAACCCCTTTATTTTTAATCCACATAATTCTTGAATTTACACATTCATATTCTCTTTTCCCTTCCATAATGATCTTTTAAAACATTACTGCTACCCCCTTCCTTTGCTCTAACTCTTCAGATACTCCAGATTTAATCCCATTTATTTCCCCCCCACTGAAACTCTCCTACCCCTTCAGCTTTTTTTTCGCTTAGGGCCAGGACATCCAATTCTTTTCATTCATAACATCAGCATCTTTCTGTTTCTTGTCATCCGCCTACATCCACGCACATTTAAGCAAACCCCGTTTTATAAAGTTTTTCTTCTTCTCTTTTTTTGTAATTGTATACAGGAGAAGGGGTTACTAGCCCCTTGCTCCCGGCATTTTTGTCGCCTCATACGGGCACGCATGGCTTACGGAGGAAAGATTCTTTTCCCCTTCCCATGGACAATAGAAGAAATAAAAAAGAACAAGAGCTATTTAGAAAAAGGAGAAAAACCTAGATGTATGTATATATATATATGCATGTGCGTGTCTGTGAAGTGTGACCAAAGTGTAAGTAGGAGTAGCAAGATATCCCTGTTATCTTAGCGTGTTTATGAGACAGAAAAAGAAACCAGCAATCCTACCATCATGCAAAACAGTTACAGGTTTTTGTTTCACAGTCATCTGGCAGGACGGTAGTACTTCCCTGGGTGGTTGCTGTCTATATAACAAATAAATTGTGGCAAATTAAATACAGCCTCTCCTCGCTTAGCGACATCCTCGTTTACCAACGACTGACTTAACGACAGGCTGACTAGTATGCATACCTAAATGTATATTAGAGCTGGTTTCCTCTATACTGTTCATTACAATACACAGCACACTACTGTATCAGGATGGGTATGGGGTACATAAGGATATTTAACTACTGTATGAACATTTAAAAATATACCAGAAATGTTATAAATGGTGCAAAGGTGACAAAAAAATATCAAAGATGGCCGACATAAACCCACTACCATTATAGTATGCTCCTCACTTAGCGACGAATTAATTTGCTGACGTGGTCTTAGGAATGAAACTCCGTCGTTAAGCGAGGAGAGGCTGCATAATGGGGCTCAGTATACTTTTTGCTAATTTCCACAATAGACATTACGGCTGACATGTTATAAGATGAACACAAAGAATACTGAACATTGACATCGTATTATACCTGTATGCCAGGTAAATAATACTGAACACTGAAATGTACAGGTCATATTTAGTCTATGATGAGCATTAGCCTGGAGCCCAACCTGCTGTATAAGAGGGGCCCTACAGTAGCCTGGAACCCAACCTGCTGTACAAGTGGAACCTTCCTGTATTATGATATATCCAAGATTTTTTCCCCTTTGTTAATAAATGGTTCAGAGAACCCAACAAGTTGATGATCTGAGACCACTCGCACACCATTAGGGTATCATTGTGGAAACATTTCACCAAGTGGCTTCTTCAGTCCTGTACAGAGATGAATGGTGGAAAATGAAAAGGAGTTTGAGGTCATCAGTCCCTCAGCCTGGAGTTGATGTGTTCATTCCATCCATCTTTATTAAAGTACAAAGCTGTGGTTAGTGGCTTTTTATCCATAATGCCAGTACCATGCCTTGGGGTACTGAGCTCTTTATTATTACCTAGAGCCTACCCAGAGATTGTACGGGAGGGGAGGTTATATTAGGCCTCCCGGTGGATGAATTGGTTAACCAGGCTATTAATGGTACTTTCCGCACACACACCTGCAAATTTACTGGGCCATGTCACTGGGATAAACATGCTATCGTAAAAACTGCATTGCCGCCATCAACTCCATGGCCTCAATACCTGTACGAATTATGCAATAACTGCAGTCTATTCTTTATTTCTTTATACAACAATAAACCTCCATTACAACATACTTTTGGCATCAATGATATTAATGCTGATATACCAGTGACCAATATCAGAAGGTCATCTAACCTTACAGCCCAGTCCAAGACCAGAGTTCCTTGTTGACTATCCTGGTGACCCCAGACTGTTGCTGTTCACATAGGCCATTACAACCTGGCTGGTAATATGCCTTGGTTTTTACTTTAGCATTAAGTCATAGCACATACGTGTGTACTTCCCAGGGCACAATATTATGTGGGGTTGAGGCTAAGGTTCAGAATGTCATTCAGGAACCTCGCCAGTAATAGAGAAATGAAAGATTCTGACCTGAAAAGAGAATAAAAAGTCAGTATTATGGTTGAAACAAGTCACAAATTATCATCATTTTAGAGAAACCCAACAACATTTCAGTGCATCTTAGGACGGACCTAAACATCGTCTTAAGTTCCTTTCCCAAGTGCAGGTTACTTGTTGATCTGACCCAAAGGAAGATATCCCAGAGACCAAATGTTTCCTCTCTTTCCTTTAACCATATTGGGAACACTTACATTGTCTTGCTGCCTGATGCTATTAGTGTGGGAATAAAATCCAGCTATGTCATATTTTTTTACTTAATACAAGATAAAGAAATGTGTCGGCCTAAGCTGGGAGACTTTAACAAGGTAACGATAATGCCTTATGGAGCCTCGTCTCTCAGGAGTCTTGGAAAAAATTTACCACCCATATCAGGGCTGCAATTCAAGAGTAAACAAAGTTCCCTCCAAAAACAGAAATAGGAATATAATACTCTTAATTAGGTCATGTCATATACCCCCCCCCCCTTTGCCTATTATTATTATAATAATAATCAAGGGGGAAGCGCTAAACCTGTAGGACCTCCTTTGCTTAAAACCTGGAGCCAAAAGGTGTTACATACTAGACAACATTAGAACAAGATCGCAAATACAAAAAAAGCAATGGTTGACCACAGAGGAAATTAGGGTTAAACCAATGCTACTTACAACGGTTTTTTCAACCAAAACAGAATAGACAGAACTGGGACCCACATGGGAAACTGAAATCATGGCAGGCTAAGTTGATGGAGGTAGTTAGGGAAAAAACCTACATCTCATTGTTGTGAATACAAGAGAAACCAGGAAGACTGGACTTTGATAGAAAGGAAATAGAACACGAGATCCCCCTGGGTACTAGCGACTATACAGTACTGAACTTTCAGTACGTAGTGAAACTAAATGAAGAGGGAAGAGCAAGTGGAGTCCATGAAAAGTCAGACTTAAGAAGAGGAACTTACGAGGAATGAGGGGAATTCCTGAATGAAGTGCAGTGGAAACTGGAGGGAATATCATAAGATAAGATTGAGTACCTAGTTGGAAAGTCCCAGGAGGCTCAGAACTTCATACCCAGAAGGTAAAAATATAGCAAAAAAAAAAAAAAAAAAAAAAAAAAAAAGCCTTTGTTCAACTAAAGATACAGAGGTACTGGAGAAGACAGTCCTGTGAAGACAACATGGAAGAATTCATCATTGATGCTCAAGACACAGACCTATATCCAAGCAGTCCTGAATGGGTTCATTAGTCTTCAAATTGAAACATTTATACATAAATAAGCAGCAGATAAGCAGATAATAAGCGTGTATGCACCTGGAGAAGAGAGGAATGTAGAGGAGAGAGAGATTTTGGGAGATGTTAAGTGAATGTATAGGAGCCTTTGAACCAAGTGAGAGAGTAATTGTGGTAGGGGACCTGAATGCTAAAGTAGGAGAAACTTTTAGAGAGGGTGTGGTAGGTAAGTTTGGGGTGCCAGGTGTAAATGATAATGGGAGCCCTTTGATTGAACTTTGTATAGAAAGGGGTTTAGTTATAGGTAATACATATTTTAAGAAAAAGAGGATAAATAAGTATACAAGATATGATGTAGGGCAAAATGACAGTAGTTTGTTGGATTATGTATTGGTAGACTGTTGAGTAGACTTCAGGATGTACATGTTTATAGAGGGGCCACAAATATATCAGATCACTTTTTAGTTGTAGCTACACAGAGTAAAAGGTAGATGGGATACAAGAAGAGAAGCATCAGGTAAGAGAGGTGAAGGTTTATAAACTAAAATAGGAGGCAGTTAAGGTAAGATATAAACAACTATTGGAGGATAGATGGGCTAATGAGAGCATAGGCAATGGGGTCGAAGAGGTATGGGGTAGGTTTAAAAATGTAGTGTTAGAGTGTTCAGCAGAAGTTTGTGGGTGCGGGAAGGAAGAGGAGCAATTGGTGGAATGATGATGTAAAGAGAGTAGTAAGGGAGAAAAAATTAGCATATGAGAAGTTTTTACAAAGTAGAAGTGATGCAAGGAGGGAAGAGTATATGGAGAAAAAGAGAGGTTAAGAGAGTGGTGAAGCAATGTAAAAAGAGAGCAAATGAGAGAGTGGGTGAGATGTTACCAACAAATTTTGTTGAAAATAAGAAAAAGTTTTGGAGTGAGATTAACAAGTTAAGGAAGCCTAGAGAACAAATGAATTTGTCAGTTAAAAATAGGAGAGGAGAGTTATTAAATGGAGAGTTAGAGGTATTGGGAAGATGGAGGGAATATTTTGAGTAATTGTTGAATGTTGATGAAGATAGGGAAGCTGTGATTTTGTGTATAGGGCAAGGAGAAATAACATCTTGTAGGAGTGAGGAAGAGCCAGTTGTGAGTGTGGGGAAAGTTCGTGAGGCAGTAGGTAAAATGAAAGGGGGTAAGGCAGCCGGGATTGATGGGATAAAAATAGAAATGTTAAAAGCAGGTGGGGATATAGTTTTGGAGTGGTTGGTGCTATTATTTAATAAATATATGGAAGAAGGTAAGGTACCTAGGGATTGGCAGAGAGCATGCATAGTTCCTTTGTATAAAGGCAAAGGGGACAAAAGAGTGCAAAAATTATAGGGGGATAAGTCTGTTGAGTATACCTGGTAAAGTGTATGGTAGAGTTATTATTGAAAGAATTAAGAGTAAGACGGAGAATAGGACAGCAGATGAACAAGGAAACTTTAGGAAAAGTAGGGGGTGTGTGGACCAGGTGTTTACAGTGGAACATGCAAGTGAACAGTATTTTGAAAATGCTAAAGAGATTTTTGTGGCATTTATGGATTTGGAAAAGGCATATGACAGGGTGGATAGAGGGGCAATGTGACAGATGTTGCAGATGTATGGTATAGCAGGTAGGTTACTGAAAGCACTGAAGAGTTTTTACGAGGATAGCGAGGCTCAAGTTAGAGTATGTAGGAAAGAGGGAGATTATTTCCCAGTAAAAGTAGGCCTTAGACAAGGATGTGTGATGTCACCGTGGTTGTTCAATATATTTATAGATGGGGTTGTAAGAGAAGTAAATGCGAGGGTCTTGTCAAGAGGTATGGAGGTAAAAGATAAAGAATCACACCAAGTGGGAGTTGTCACTGTTGCTCTTTGCTGATGACACTGTGCTCTTGGGAGATTCTGAAGAGAAGTTGCAGAGATTGGTGGATGAATTTGGTAGGGTATGTAAAAGAAAATTGAAAGTGAATACAGGAAAGAGTAAGGTTACGAGGATAACAAAAAGATTAGGGGATGAAAGATTGGATATCAGATTGGAGGGAGAGAGTATGGAGGTGAATGTATTCAGATATTTGGGAGTGGACATGTCAGCGGATGGGTCTATGAAAGATGAGGTGAATCACCAAATTGATGAGGGATGGGTCTACGAAAGATGAGGTGAATCACCGAATTGATGAGGGGAAAAGGGTGAGCGGTGCACTTAGGAGTCTGTGGAGACAAAGAACTTTGTCCTTGGAAGCAAAGAGGGGAATGTATGAGAGTATAGTTTTAACAATGCTCTTATATGGGTGTGAAGCATGGGTGATGAATGTTGCAGTGAGGAGAAGGCTGGAGGCAGTGGAGATGTCATGTCTGAGGGCAATGTGTGGTGTGAATATAATGCAGAGAATTCGTAGTTTGGAAGTTAGGAGGAGGTGCGGGATTGCCAAAACTGTTGTCCAGAGGGCTGAGGAAGGGTTGCTGAGGTGGTTCGGACATGTAGAGAGAATGGAGCGAAACAGAGTGACTTCAAGAGTATCAGTCTGTAGTGGAAGGAAGATGGGGTAGGGGTCGGCCTAGGAAAGGTTGGAGGGAGGGGGGTAAAGGAGGTTTTGTGTGCCAGGGGCTTGGACTTCCAGCAGGCATGCGTGAGCGTGTTTGATAGGAGTGAATGGAGACAAATGGTTTTTAATACTTGACGTGCTGTTGGAGTGTGAGCAAAGTAACATTTATGAAGGGATTCAGGGAAACCGGCAGGCCGGACTTGAGTCCTGGAGATGGGAAGTACAGTGCCTGCACTCTGAAGGAGGGGTGTTAATGTTGCAGTTTAAAAGCTGTAGTGTAAAGCACCCTTCTGGCAAGACAGTGATGGAGTGAATGATGGTGAAAGATTTTCTTTTTCGGGCCACCCTGCCTTGGTGGGAATCAGCCAGTGTGTTAATAAAAAAAATAAAAATGATAATAAGCAGCAGATAGGAGAAAGAGGAGCTCATGACAATCCAACTTGACCCATTACAAGTCACAGTAACACACGAAGGCGAGGATTATTATAATCATGGGGGAGCGCTAAGCCCATAGGATTATACAGCGCATGTGGGGGGGGGGGATGGAAGGTATTCAGATTCGATTCAGGGAACCGGAGCACCGATCAGAGTCCCCAGATCAAGAGCCCCTCACCAGCATCAAGGAACGTCCCTTGAGGGGACGAAGGGAAGGGAGGGACAGGAAAAGATAAAAGAAAGAAAAAAAAGCCAAGAAGTTATAGGTTTACTTCCATTGGAGCTGGAGTTACTATTACGATGGAAAGAAGATAGCAACAATGCAACAATATACATGTGAACTTCATCTTGAACCAGCTGGAAACAGCGTCAGCACCAGCTGCCACTGTTTCCAGCTGGTTGCTGATACGTCAGGTCATTGTGGCTTGAAAGTCACCCATGTTGCAACCCAGTTTCTGTTTTAGTTCGACGAAGCTCGGGGGCTCACGAAGCTGAGGCCCCCCACCTCACGATGAAGTTGGGGGCCCCCCCGCGATGAAGTTGGGGGCCCCCCGCGATGAAGTTGGGGGCCCCCTGCGATGAAGCTGGGGGCCCCCCACGATGAAGTTGGGGGCCCCCTGCGATGAAGCTGGGGGCCCCCCACGATGAAGCTGGGCCCCCCACGATGAAGCTGGGGGCCCCCCCACGATGAAGCTGGGGGCCCCCCCACGATGGAGCTGGGGGCCCCCACGATGAAGCTGGGGGCCCCCCACGATGAAGCTGGGGGCCCCCACGATGAAGCTGGGGGCCCCCCCACGATGAAGCTGGGGGCCCCCCCACGATGAAGCTGGGGGCACGAAACTAAACAGCATGAAATAAACATTTCCATCCAAGGAACAGGAATATGATCACCGGCAGGTGAAAAGCCGTCAGCCTTCACCCATAAAACAAACTTCCCAGCATGTGTAACTCGCATTTAGAAGGGAAATCTTCCTACTCCTTTTCTCCTTCACTCCTTGAGGCTCCATGCGAGTGAAGTGAATCATTTGAAAATGCTGTGGGGGTAATTTGTGGGTATTTTCTCTAGTTTCCCCTCCATAGGTTAGTTTAATTTAGTTTGGGATCTGGAGTTGCACGCGTGTAGTGTAGTAACCCTTAAGTGTTAAACTGTCAGACCGAAGGCTACCTCCTTAACGAACCCTCAGATCGAAGGCTACCTCCTTAACGAACCCCTATACCGAAGGCTACCTACTTCACGGACCCCTAGACCGAAGGCTACCTCCTTAACGAACCCTCAGACCGAAGGCTACCTCCTTAACGAACCCTCAGACCGAAGGCTACCTCCTTAACGAACCCTCAGACCGAAGGCTACCTCCTTAACGAACCCTCAGACCGAAGGCTACCTCCTTAACGAACCCTCAGACCGAAGGCTACCTCCTTAACGAACCCTCAGACCGAAGGCTACCTCCTTAACGAACCCTTAAATCGAACACCTCCCCCCTTAACGAACCCTTAAATCGAGCAAACTGATCCAGTCTCTACGATGCAACTTTCACCAGAGATTTCTGTGGCTCATGAATGGACAGGGAACAGACCTTTTAATCTGGATTCCATGGATGATAGCAGTATAATGAATGATCATCCCGTTGAACTGAATGCTAATGGAGGAATCCGAATGGAATAAGAATCAACGAGGGTTGAAAGCTTCTGGTGTCCACAGCCCAAAAGTTTCCCCCTAAATTAAAAAATAAATAACTTAGGTGGTGACAAATGACACTAGAAACCTGTAACTGTGTGGTAAAAGTTCATTGACACTTTTACACAGGCTAGAAGTAATTTCTATGATCGTCACCTGTTCCTAGGCTGAGGGACTGATTATCTCATCTTCCACCATTTGTTGTATGTATTTCTAATATATCCATGTATTGTACTGATAAAAGCCACTGGTTGGCGAAACGTCTCCAAGTAAAGATGCCCAGAATGTTGCACACATGTCTAATTTATAAAGTAGGTATTCAATACCACTGAATACCAGTTGTTCGCTGGTATTCAGTGGAACAATTGCTAGACAATACTCTTCTAGCACACCTACCCGTATTACACTACCTTAATTTAACTGAAAGGTTAGTTATTTAGCATTTCCTGTGGCTTCTCACTTTCATCTAAGTTATTTAAGATTAAGTCGAATAACTTGGTTCATTTATTTACCGATAAGAACACTAAAACATGAAACCTAACCCAATTTTTACCTAATTAAGTTACGTGGACGTTAAAAATACGATGCTTAAGAACCTTAAATAGGTCAGGTTCTGTATGCCGATATGGCAACCCAGAGCATAGTGACTCACGTCAATGTTAAGATCACTGGTCAGACCACATGCAACATTACTTGTGTCTACTCATCTCAGAGTGATGCTGGATATCTCTCCCCTCCCCCTCTCACTCTCTCCGCTCGAGATGCTTTTTTTAGGGTTTATTAAGTAGAATCTTGTCATGAGAAGCATGTCTTGAGGGGGCGAGTCGGAGAAAGCTTGATTATTAACAAATTGGGAACGTCAGCAAGAGAATTTTTCCTGGTCTGGAGTGCAGGTTTAGTCACAGCATCCTCCAGCATCATCACCACCAGATGAGGCACTATCATTCGTAGCACCACCATTCCCAGCAACAGCACCACCATTACCACCAAAACTAACCAACCGCTGTGGTTGAACGATGTAGCTCTTCTCATTGCAGCGAGACGTTGTATCAAGCACTTCATCTCTCCCACACCCTAAAACACAACAATGATTCCCTTTTGTATGACTTACCAGACTACGTACATTATCCTGGGCCAACGTAAATCAACATGATCTATCAAGCACATCGGACGGGTTGCTTGAAGCACCAATAGACAGGGATGTGGTACCCGCTACCACAGCCTGGTCATAGGCCGGGCCACGGGGGCGTTGACCCCCCAGAAACCCTCTCTAGGTATACAGCATCAGTAAGACTGAAAACTATCACTGACTGTATATAAACTTTGGTTTTGCGATACAAGATCGTAGTGACGAACGGAGTAGAGATCTGCAGTTAGTATTTTTTGTTTTATCTTTCTAGATTTCTATTCTAGCATTGTTTTTATGTATCGTATTTATTGCAGTAATGTGGCTCGTATCTGGTTTAAATTTCGTTATATAGATTTATGTAAACAATATGATAAACTTCGGGGATTGAAGAGAAAGAAAGATTCGGTAAATCCCTCAAGGAAACTTTTTTCAGACATGTTGGCAGGACACCATCTCATCCAGCCAATCCTCTCGCCCACCATCAGTCATCCAGTGTTGCTCCCAACACTTAAACGAAAGGTCAGCCAGACATCAATCTGTCAGACCTTCCTGCCTGCCGCACCATCACCCTGGTCACTCCCTGTGATTACCTCCTGACATAGGCTCTTTGTGGCTACAGGCGCAGAACAATACCCGTTATAGGTACTTTTGATCAGTTGGATAAAAGTTAGAGGCAAAATAAGCTACTAGACTAATGCATAATGTTATCAGACGGCTAGCATTAGTTAAAAACCACTTTCATTGAAAGGGGAAGTTGCAGTGTGTTCCACTGTTAACCGTACTCCACAGGTTGCACATGCAGGAGCATCTGCAAACGGGTGGCTATATACGAGATGTCTGTCCCATCCTCAGTCGACAAATTAGTCTCAAATTGACTATTCCTGTTGGAGGACGACCAAATAGCCACATCCTGCCGAGCCTATATATTGCCTCTCGTCTGGAGGCCCCCCAGAGCCTACCACTTACCAAGGACATCAATGTACGTGGCTCAGGTAGAGGGAGTACACAGCCGTCGCCTGGGTATTTGACAGTTAATTTGCCAGGACACTAGCACGGCCTTCACACCAACACAACTGCACATCCTGACTTGGCACTCCCTGAGCTATAAATAAATGGTCCGTGGCTAGACCCCCGGTAGGGGTGGAGCATTAGGATGTGTTTCCTTAAGACATCATCTGTCCCTGTTCACCTAGCAGTAAAACAGATACCAGAGTGTTAATAGACTGGTGTGGGTCGCATCCTAGGACAAAACTGACCTAATCTGGCTGAAATGCTCTGCATAACCACAGGCTTTGTACACAGTATGTCACTGATGTACAGTGTACAGACCATAGCTGACATGTACTTCCAGAAATTATTATTAACACCTGTTCGCTACACTGGCTTCGTCAGGGGACTGATTACCTCAGTCTCCTCCTGATTCTCATCATTCTTTGTATTGGACTGATGAAGCCAATGTGTGAGCGAAAAGTTTCCAGCTGCATACGATATCAAAGCACTTTGGAAAAAAAATAGCGGCAAGGACTGCGTGGGAACTCCGAGAGAAAGAAATGACTGACCGAACAAGAGTTGAACAGCAGGGATTGTGCATCAGCAGACTTAGACAGCAGTCTGCTGAGCTAGAGGATTGTGTGCTGTGATGGGCGGCCGGCCCAGGATATTAACACTAAAAGTTACAACACCAGACCAGGAAGCATCTCCCACCTCTCCAGTGCTTGTGGTACAAGGCATCCTCCCCTCCCAGCCGTGCATGCGGCACCTATGTACCCCCCATGCGTGTAGCACCTATCCACTGCGCCCCCCATGCGTGCAGCACCTATCCACTGCGCCCCCCCATGCGTGCAGCACCTATCCACTGCGCCCCCCATGCGTGCAGCACCTATCCACTGCGCCCCCCATGCGTGCAGCACCTATCCACTGCGCCCCCCATGCGTGCAGCACCTATCCACTGCGCCCCCCATGCGTGCAGCACCTGCCAAATCATCTCTGTGCTAGCAACCCAAAGTTGGTAGACAGCAACTACCCAGGGAGGTAATACCTTCCCCCCCCTGCAACCACTACTCTCCTACCACCCCCTCCCTACGACCATTACTACCTCCCCCACGCATCGCTGCGGTCACTGCACTAGACAAAACCACAAACACTGCCAGTAATCAATGAGTGCCAAACAAAAGACCATTATTACCGGTAGAAGGCAGTGCCAGGCACTGGCGCCACTGCTATAGCGGGAAGGGGAGGGGGGAGAATGACACCAGAGATTTACAGAGGGGAAATTTACAGCGGGAAGGTTGTGATTTACAAAGTGCTGAGTCGAAGTCAAAGATAATTACGTATGGTACTTTCCGAACAGTTAGGTAACGGGTAACAGTTAAGTAGCAACAGCGTGCAACTATATTAGTCTATAGGAACAGGATGAGAATAACTACAGTAGGCCTACTGTAATATTGATGGAATTACCGATTATGTTAGGTAAAGGGAATCTTGCAATCAATGCAACATTTCGTGGCGACGTTTCCCTCTCCAGGAACTTGACAAAGCTGAAGAATGAAAAGTTACCACAATAAAATGTCACAGTAGGCCTACTGGCCCATGCTATTTTTTAAGATGTAGGTTCAGGGTCGTGGATCTATCCTCGTGTGAAGAATCGAAACAGTGGAATTAACTGTATTTATGAATAAAGTGCAATGAATATTTATCAGTTGTCAATAACCCACGTGGAGACACTCTGAAGACAGTGATCTGTAAATTTCGACCCCATTCTTGGGTCCTCTTCAGAAGATATTCCCTAACGCATTTATATCTGTTTTGTAGTACGGAGACCAGAACTGAGCTGCAAGTGAGGCCTTGCTAGTGATGCAGAGCTGGAATTCAACCTTTCGACTCATACTTTATATAAATTCAATTAGCTTTTTATTTGAGTTTGTTCATGTCCCGTCGCACTGACTTTCACATTTCTGATTACCTTGACTTAAGACTTTCCCTGCATTATGATTAACATCTACAGTCACAGTCAGCAGTAACAGCCTGGTTGATCAGGCTCTGATCCACCGAGAGGCCTGGTCATGGACCG
Organism: Cherax quadricarinatus; assembly: GCF_026875155.1. Taxonomy (NCBI): domain Eukaryota; kingdom Metazoa; phylum Arthropoda; class Malacostraca; order Decapoda; family Parastacidae; genus Cherax; species Cherax quadricarinatus. The sequence continues at coordinate 10,969,283 of NC_069484.1, read as the reverse complement.
GGCAGCGGGGGATTTGATCCCTGGAATACCCTCCAGGTAGGTAAGGATCTCCAAACTTTCCACTACGGCCGCCACATATATTTTTTTACGGGCTAAAGGAATAAAACGAGTCACATATAAAATTTAAATGAACAGACAAAATAATGTTTCATTAGTTTTACTACTAATAAATATTTGAAGTTCCTGCAGGACGTAGTTTGGAGACCCATATGTAAATGATGAACAACGGTGGGCCTAAAACTGATCCTTGTGGGACGCCACTGGTAACTGGGCCCCACTTAGATTTCACTCGCTTTAAGCAGACCTTTGCTTCCTCTTGACCAGCCACGCCTCCATCCACGACATACCGTATTTTGCGGCTTATAAGACGCAGCTTATAAGACTTGTCTTAAGATTCAATGGCTCAGCATCGGACGTAACTGGGAGAGCTACAGAACCCCCCACCCCCACCCCAAACTTGTAGCTCCCGTCACTGACCTTCAGTTTATAGGGCGCAGGCTGGTTTTGGGAGACATTTAATGGAAAAAATGCGTCTAATAAGCCACAAAATACGGTAACTTTCCCCCCCCCCAATACCATGAGCTGTAACCTTCAAGTATTTTGTGTGATGCTATCAAAATATTTACAGAAATCTAAAAATATAAATCACGGAACGGGTAAGTGGTTAACGCACTGGCCTGATTAAGGACACTTGCCATGGGTTCAAACTCCCGTATTATTACGATTTAAGAACAAAGGAGGAATACTGCAGCAGGCCTACTGGCCCATACAAGGCAAATCCTTCTCAAAAACCATTCGTGGCTCACCGCTTTAAGACTTGACTAAAAATAACCGGCAAATTGTCGGGCAGGAACGACCCTTGTGAATCAGTATTCACACGAATCAGATTACATCAATTATATTTTTACCAGCTGTATATGACTAATTTGCCTACTAAGGTCAGGATTAGGCGGCAATTTGATGGCTCGACTTTTACTCTGGTTTTAGAGAAATTACTCATATCTTCCCCGTCTACGATATTATACCTGTTTGAAGCAAGATGCGCATACGAAAAAAAGGTCAGTGGTCCACTACCTGTCCCACACACGGAAAGGGCAGAAGACGGGAACGAGGGAAGGAGATAAGGAAAAAGGACATAAAGAAGGGAGTAAATAAGGAAGAAGCTATGGGGGGGAGGGCGTGAGAGGAAAGGAAGTGTGGAGAAAATGGAGAGGCAGGCTAGAAGGAAGCAAGGGAAAAGCAAGCAAGGGAAAAGCAAGGGAAAAGCAAACGAGGGAAAAGCAAGGGAAAAGCAAGCAAGGGAAAAGCAAGGGAAAAGCAAACGAGGGAAAAGCAAGGGAAAAGCAAACGAGGGAAAAGCAAGCAAGGGAAAAGCAAACGAGGGAAAAGCAAGGGAAAAGCAAACGAGGGAAAAGCAACAAACAGAAGGTAAACAGAGCCTGTGCTGGTCTCCCAGCCAACAGAGGTAAGCGAACACTGACGTCACAACAGTAATTCCCAGCCTGACTGTACACAAACTATGCCGAAGGTAGATCAATACCAGCAAACCAGGGACTGGGAGAGAGGTAAAGCCAATACACGGAGAAAGAGAAAGAGAGAGAGAGAGAGAGAGAGAGAGAGAGAAGAGAGAGAGAGAGAGAGAGAGAGAGAAACAAAGGGGAACTACCAAAGAGAATTTTAAAGACGATGTATCTGGAGGAAACTCGATAAAGATGCGGGCAGATGTTACTATAACCCGGGTCACTGTAGACAAATGGTTCCGAGAACCGACAAGTTGATAAATTAGACACGTACAGGATTTTGGCATCTTCATTGAGATGCCCGAGTGTCTTACTTGTGTCTAATTCACCCCCCCCTAATGAATCCAGAGTTAGATTAATGAAATACGAAGCACTTTAAGTGGGCTAGTAACCCGTTTAACAGCTAGGAAAGTATTCCCGAGCCTTTTCGATTGCTTATCAGTCTTAAGTCTTTAGCTGAAGACTGCTAAACAGCTGTAATTTTCCAGGCTTAGTCTTAATCTGAAGAAACCCGCTAAACAGCCGAAATATCGGAGAATAAACACACCAGATTGATGTACGTGTTACTGTTCAAAAGATTTTTTTTCAACCTCACGAAGGGGAGCGGAAGACATCGGTCAGATGACCCAAAACAGGTCTAGCACATGACAGACCCACCTTTGTGTTTTGGTAATACAATTTATGGACCTCGCCAGGTCCTCTTGCATTACGAAGACATGGGCGACGCATAACCAAGACATGGGCGACGCATAACGAAGACATGGGCGACGCATAACGAAGACATGGGCGACGCATAATGAAGACATGGGCGATGCATAACGAAGACATGGGCGACCCATAACGAAGACATGGGCGACCCATAACGAAGACATGGGCGACGCATAACGAAGACATGGGCGACCCATAACGAAGACATGGGCGACGCATAACGAAGACATGGGCGACGCATAACGAAGACATGGGCGACTCGTCGCGCATGCATCTGTCGACAAAGTTAAGTTCCAACTATGGTGCTAAAAAACTGTCTTCACTAGGGCAAGAAGCACAATTATGGCTACGGATTTAGCTGTACAAGTTTCGTACATTGTGAATTGATGCGTCTGATGTGCGAAACGTCTTCAGAAAGCCGTTACCAGCATTGCATCTTTACAATCTGCCGATACATATCTTCGTGGAGTTCAGAGTTGTTCTGCTCCCGGAGCCCGGCCATGTGCCAGGCTCGTCTGATTTTTACCTGTCAACCAGGTTGCTGTTGCTGGTGGCCCGCTGCCCCACATATCCATCACAGCCTGGTTGATCTGGCAACATTCCCATACCTTCAACTTCAGTCTATCTTCACGAAGTGCTGAAAGACAGTAGCACATCTCTCAATTCTTTGGTCCAAGAGCTTGATAAGAACACTTTACGACCAGGCCTAATAATATTCCAAAATTTCATGAATAAGCGATAAATCCGTAGGGGCCACTGTGCCACCTTGGGATTGGGGAGTAATCAGATTTGATCATAAGAGATTTCAACAGCATCAAAAGATTCGGACAATCTCTGAAAGATTACGTACCTCGACAAGAACATGGCAGTAAGATTCGATATGTCAAAAGGGGCAAGTAGCATTGTGTCATGGTTGGGGCGTACATTAATTCAATATTTCCACGTTTAAATATCACCCCTCGCTATTCCTGATGGGAGAGGCAGGGAGCCGACAACAGTAGCCTGGTCAGAGGCTACCAACACGAAGGCCTCAACATGGGGAGACTAGGAAAAAATCTCGCTAGGTATGATTATCTGGTATATACCTGGCAGGGTACAGCTCAACTATACCTGGATTGAGGTGTCCTACACACCTGGTAGTGTCCCCACACACCTGACTGACGCTTCCTCCTAAAAGTGTGCACCTACACACCTGGTTATAAAGCTTGCGCAATGTGTGTAGATTATACCCACCGAGCGCTTTATCAACAGTACCTATCAGTGTTGCACACCAACACCACACAACGACAAACACCACACAAACACTAACCTCAAGTTAAACACGCATTACAACTCAAGCACCTCCCATTAACACTCCTTTGAGCAGGATTGCACCCAGTCTGCCTGGTTTATTATTGATAGCACCATTAGTGAAAGGTAGCCGGTGTGACAAGGGTACACAAACAATACGCTTTCCATGGTACTGGCGTACGTTCGTGCGAGAGGCGTAGAGGACACGAATGCTGATTTTACTCACACTGACGCAGTGTTTCAACCGCATGGAGAATGGTGCTGGTGCGTCGCCAAGACGTAAATATGGGTAGTGGATGTGTAATTTTCTGTAGATATCTGTGGGCGATTCCTGGGAAGGAGGAAAGGAATGTCGTAGGACTTGCGGACCAGTACTAACCAGAACTGCTAGTTAATGACCTCTGTCCTAGTTTTTGTCCCCCATTAACTAGTCATACACAAATAATCCACTACTAACGTAGTGGGTTATTTGTGTAATGTTCCAGTCACGATATTGTGTATCAAGTGTGATACAATTAGGAAAATATACGTAATGAACCCATGGACGTATCATACACAGTAACATGTATACATATACACACATACACACTACCTCTATTTTTAATAATACGAACCCAAGTGCTTAGTGGTCATGGGTTATAATGGGGAGGTGAGGGGGTAGAGGAGTGGGGGAGACATTGATATGGGTTGGTGGGGGGAGATATTGATATGGGTTGGTGGGTGGGTAGGGTGTGGATGGGGGAGTTTCTACCTCCCCATCCATTAGAGGAGGTAGTAACCCCACCACACACCCCTACCCCTTTGCTATGAAAGCAGTGTAGGAGTACACACTAAACACAAACACACAACACAACACTAGACTAACCGTTTAAATTAAACTAGTGTCACAGAGAAACTAGTTGTGATGATCATCGCTGTCTGGCCTCAAGGCCATAGGAATGTTAGGAACTATTTATTTAGCATGCGAGTGATGATTAGAATAATTTGACATGGTGGAACGTTTGTACACAGCTTCGTGAGTAGGTATACAATTCAAGAGGTCAAAATAATAGGTATAATGCCGATTATAGTGGTGCAGGAGGCGGGCCCATGAGCTGAGTATCAACTAACCTCTAGGTAGATCAGGGCCTGGTCCTTTGATATGCCTTTGAAGAGTTTCACGAGTCTTACTACTCTCGGAGCCCGGCCATGGGCCAGGTTCGTCTGGTGCTAGCCTACCTGAAGGGTATTCCAGGGATCAACGCCCCCGCGGCCCGGTCAACGACCAGGCCTCGGTGCCAGCCCGGTGCCAGGCCTAGTCTGAGACCGGACCGCGGGGGGGAGGCTGTGACCCCTGGAAAAGGCATCAACAAAATATATTAACGTAAAAACGCAACTTACCTCGTCTATTAGTAAAAAGATCATTGTATCCATCCACCATTGTTTCTATTAGGCTGCCCATCTTGCCTCTCGATCTGAAAAATTCAATAATTTATTTAAATATCAAGAAATTTTGCATTATTTACCCCCCTCCCCCCTTCAAAATACTTATTTCATTAAAACAAATTGTGGAACTTAGATTATTATAGGTAATGATGCGAATATATCCAGTCCAATGACGTCACAGACTTGTAACCAAGATGGTGTAGTCTTCACGGGGAAGCTGGACAAGTGCCAGATCAACCAGGCTGTGATGGATATGTGGGAGAGGTTAGCGAGCTACCAGCAGCAACAGCCTGGTTGACCAGGCTAACACCAGACGAGCCTAGCCCATGGCCGGGCCCCGGGAGTAGACACTCGAAGTCCACAAACACAAATCTGCCGACCTATTTTCGTCCGGATTTCGTACAAATATGAAGAGATGAGCTCGGGCAGAATCCAGAGATTTCGACTCGTGATGCAAAATCATACAAGTACACTTGGAAAACACAGGGGGGGGGCTTAGCCCCCTTGATGGAGAAGTGTCCACACAACTGACACCCAGAATACAGTATTAGAGTTACAGGGGTTTCAGCCTGGTCTAGGGGGGTTGTACACCCCCCCCCGAAATCGACTATCTCAACTCCCCCAATCCACTTTCTCTCCCATCAGGGTGAAGGGAGATTAGGGGGTGGAGGGAGATTAAAGGGGAATGCCTCTTGGCCCCTTGAAAGGCAACCAAGGCAGTTCTCAAAGAAATAAAATCGTATATGCAATAATTCACTTATGAAGGAAACGTTCAGAAGACGTTTCAAGCCTTCCAGGACCATCATCAGCCTTTAATAAATTTGGCACCTTTGACTTATCTAGGATCTCTCCTAAACCCGGTTAGAATAAAAATGTCCCACCTGAAAAGATTAAAAAGACAATACCATGACTGGAACAAAGGTCCGACTTGGACCATTTACAAAGTCACACTAACCCACCTATCAGAACACTGCTCAACCACAGTCAATGGTCACAGTCATCACAAATGAACACACCCATCACTTCACCACAAACCATCGGCTTTATAGCTATCCTGTGTGTCACTACCAACAGCAACTAAACGCCACAAGGAACCCACGTGAAGTAGGAACCCACGTGAAGTAGGAACTTACGTGAAGTAGGAACCCACGTGAAGTAGGAACCCACGTGAAGTAGGAACCCACGTGAAGTAGGAACTTACGTGAAGTAGGAACCCACGTGAAGTAGGAACCCACGTGAAGTAGGAACCCACGTGAAGTAGGAACCCACGAAGTAGGAACCCACGAAGTAGGAACCCACGTGAAGTAGGAACCCACGTGAAGTAGGAACCCACGTGAAGTAGGAACCCACGTGAAGTAGGAACCCACGTGAAGCCTCCCCAGGAGAACGAACAGAGGCTGAGAGGAAGGTATCATTGCCTTTAAAAGATCACTGAACGAGAAAAACACAACCTATGTACCACTAAAACCACACACAGCACACACAAAAACAACCAGAGTTACGAACAAGAACAATGACTAGATAACCAAGCTATCTGAAAGATAAAACGTACACAAAACATTGAAGATTTGGGGTTTTTATGTCGTAGAGAATAGTGGACGCTAACCACTCACGTTACAAGTAGAAATTAACATGTTAACCTATCTTATTTGGGTTAAAATTAGCATCTACACTACTTTGACAGATTATCAAAGCTCCAGCAAATTTTGTATGGACAAAACTGAGGGGAAATTAGAGAGGCTTGCTGTAGTCAGCAGCTTGAGATTAGGTAAAGTTTGTCAGGAAACAGGGCAAGCATTTCCTGACGCTGGTCTTAGTTATATGATGACCCGCAGCTGGAGCTTTAGGTCGTCTGACCGAGGCCTTCCACTGGCTTACCCTTCCACCCTTTTAAAAACTATGGTTGTAATTTTGACCACCATTGCCAACAGTCTGAAGGTGATCCCAGAACTCAGTCTACAGGAGAACAATCTTAATCAGGTCTGGTCACGGACCGGGCCGAGGGGATGCTGACCCTATGAGCACCCTCCTAGTATACTCCAGGCCGTCTAACCCTGTACAACTATATTTCTGCAACTGACAAACACCACAAAATCATGGTAGACGGGGGATATCTGCAACTTTATTGCTAACCTCCGACCCAAGTCTTTGGCATGACTTACTTCCACTAGCGGGCCCCGCCCACCTGTCATGATGTCTTCAACTTCTCTCTCTGTTCCCCCCCCCCCCCCATATACAAGTCTCCAATTCTATGCATCTGCTTAAGATTAATCAAGGCTAAGGGACTGAACACCCATCAGACTCAAGGACTAACACTTCTATTATTGTAACTACGATAGCTGCTTAGTGGGAACACTCACTACGTCCTTTGTACTCTGGTAAAGGCTTATCGTGGGAACAAAAGCTTAAGTTTCTCCCGTCATATGTCATCACAGAGAATGAATTTCGCTTATCAGCCTTAACTGGGACTTCAGTGGGACATAGTAAAGTCTCCCATTGGGAAGGACACGCGGGAAGCTGTGATAAACGAGAGAAGGGGATAAAGGAAATAAAAGGTGGGCAAGGTCATATAGGATGAGAAAAAGATTAAAACGAGGAAATTGCAACTAGGTAATTACCTATTCGTAATTAAGGAGGAAGACCAGAGAAAAAACACGCAATGGGGGTCTGAAGATACCTACTTCCATCATCCCCTTCTGACAATCTATCGTCCAGGGGCGTCACAGTTACCAGCTACGGTGTAGGATTCCCTTTCCCTTAGAAAAACGATATTAGCCCAAATAAAGGGTTTATTTTACTGACATCTAGTGTGGTTTAAAACTTATCTACTGCACAATTAGGTGGACTACGAGCGTCATTAGAGACCAAGTGACCATAACTAAAAACATCGAATCCCTAAGTAAAGATTGACGTAAATTGAGTGTATATACACAGGTATGTGCGTATACAATTGTACACTGACAAATATACAAGAAATTAACAAACATTTAGACAAATGTTAGTTGAACGACTGAGAAATAATCTTAGATGTCACTGTCCCATCATTTCCACACGTATACATTGACATACAGTATGTATAAACATACACCTGTGTATACAAATCATACACCTGTATACCATAATTGGAAAGAATGATAAGGGAAGATTAGAGTTTAATATAAAACTGTGTATTTACAATAACTGAAAAATTAGACGTGTGTACCACACTGGCTTCATCAGTCCAATACAAAAGACTGGTGAAGTTCAGGAGTGAGGTGATCAGTCCCTCAGTCTGGAGTATGTAATCAATCCATCAATTTTCAAGACTGGTTGATTGATTACATCGACTCCAGGCTGAGGGACTGATCACCTCACTCCTGAACTTCATTCTTCTTTGTATTGGACTGATGAAGGCGTATCCAATTGTTGTGATCCAAGTGTTGTACACGTAATTTATCAACTTCTCGGTTCTCGGAGCCATTTATCTACACTTTAGCAGTGTATTAAATGGCTCAGTCTTGTTTATGCAAAAGTCAAGTAACCCATACTGGTTTGCACTTCTACGAATACACTAGGGATACTCTTCCCAGTTTTTCTCATTACAGGTGTGCGAGAAGACAGGTGTGTGACAGATGTGGCAGTCTTACTAACGAGACTACACACTCTTCGTTATTACCACCTTTAATATACCTTGAAGAGTCTCGAGAGTTTCTCTACTCTGAGCCCGGCCATAGGCCAGGCTCGTCTGGTGCTTGCCTGGTCAACCAGGCTGTTGCTGCTTGGAGGCCCCGCTGTCCCACAACCTCAGTTTTGGCAACGAAATGGAAAACTTCCGCTCGTCCCAGCCACCATCACCATAATTCCCTGAAGTGACGTCTCGCCCCAAAATACCATAGAACCAGCCAGAGCCCAGGAAGGTAACTACCATTCTCTCAAATGTGAAATGGAAGCCAGTTAGAAGTTTTGCACTCTGACAGGATTGCTTCCTCTCGTGAACACACACCAACTTTACCTTTGATGAGTTTCGAGTGTGTGTCTACACTCTCGGAGCCCGGCCATAGGCCAGGCTCGTCTATTTTAATCACTTTTAATTAGAAATTCCCCTTTCTAACTAAATTTTATTTACAATCTATGGAGGGGGTGAGGGAGAGATATACCTGACGGGTTTATCACAGGAATATCATCCCAGAACCACTTAAATTTGACATTTATGGAGCAGTGACATAGGTCACTGCAGCTAAAAAAAAAATGCAGTGATAGACGAAGGTACAAAAAGAAACCGAAAGCAAATTGTGTTCACCTCTGTGGTAGAGCAACAGTGACATCTGTTGGTGTATCGTCAGGCAACAGTGACATCTGTTGGTGTATCGTCAGGCAACAGTGACATCTGTTGGTGTATCGTCAGGCACGTGGGATTTTGTTGGTGTATCGTCAGGCAACAGTGACATCTGTTGGTGTATCGTCAGGCAACAGTGACATCTGTTGGTGTATCGTCAGGCAACAGTGGCATCTGTTGGTGTATCGTCAGGCAACAGTGGCATCTGTTGGTGTATCGTCAGGCAACAGTGGCATCTGTTGGTGTATCGTCAGGCAACAGTGGCATCTGTTGGTGTATCGTCAGGCAACAGTGACATTGTTGGTGTATGTAGGCAACAGTGACCCTCTGTTGGTGTATCGTCAGGCAACAGTGGCATCTGTTGGTGTATCGTCAGGCAACAGTGACATCCGTTGGTGTATCGTCAGGCAACAGTGACATCCGTTGGTGTATCGTCAGGCAACAGTGACATCTGTTGGTGTATTGTAGCGTCAGGCAACAGTGACATCTGTTGGTGTATTGTAGCGTCAGGCAACAGTGACATCCGTTGTATTGTAACAGGCAACAGTGACATCCGTTGTATTGTATCAGGCAACAGTGACATCCGTTGTATTGTAACAGGCAACAGTGACATCCGTTGTATTGTATCAGGCAACAGCGGCATCTGTTGGTGTATTGTAGCGTCAGGCAACAGCGGCATCTGTTGTATTGTAGCGTCAGGCAACAGCGGCACCTGTTGGTGTATGTTGCAGAAGCTAGAAGCAAATACTGCAACATCACGAGGTGAGGTCAGATAACTAGTTCATGTACGCAGAGTGTGGGTCATGGAACCACTTGTTAAGTAACAAGGCGCTTTATCTGGGTCAACAGACTCGTTTTTAAGCTTAATACAACTCTCAATACATTATTTAGCCGTCTTAAATACTCAGGTCAGGAGACTAATGTAATGTAGCAATATGACTGCCAACAATATTGTCAATAGCAGTCTATGAGTCGTTAAATCAGACTAGGAAAGTTAGTGGATTTTATAACCATTGGATTCTTGGATTTACGGGAAAAGAACCCAGGAATGAGAGGCAGTCAGGTTTGATAGCAAATAGGGAAGCAGACATCCGGTTCCTTTCAAGATTCTTTATAACATTTGGCAAGTCCAGAGACGTTTTTCCCCACTCCTGGACCAGGTTCGTCTGGTTCTTACCTAGTCTCTTGAGAGAAGACGACGATTACACAGAATCAGTCACTGTATAGTCTCCAATAGTCTACCTGCAAGAACATTCCTGTCCCCAGTATTTCGAGAATTATAGACGGTGTTCTGTCCCCGGGAACGGGTTCGTCAGTAGCTAAATGACGGTTCCTAGGTAGAAGACGAGGGGGGGGGAGATCAGATTTTTTCAATGCCTTGCTCTGGTACAAGTGTATGCTACATACGTAAATCTTCGAGAAAAATTTTCCTAGTTCAAGCTGTGCTGGAAGCCAGTATCCCCTGGTGATTACATCAGTAAGGGAGGACAGCTGGTTTCAGGGTCACAGCGTAAACAGTGCGTTTGAGAGGACCTACCTAGTATGGGCCAGTATGCCTCCTGTAGTGTTCTTAAGAGTACTTTCCAACGTCAGCTATGCTCATCTTGTGGGCGAAATGTTACCTAACTTTCCACGTTTCTCCTAGATATAGGTGGCTAATGTACGTGGGGAGCTAAATGGGAAGACAGACATGACTTTGACCACACTGAAGCTATCAGCTGAAATTACTTTCAGTATTAATAACTAGGGTGTTTCGGGAGTCTTCGACCTCGCGGCCCGCTCCATGACCAGGCCTCGTACACTGAGGTAAGAAAGAAAACCACATGTCTGACGCAGACTTAAAAATATGGACTGATTACATTGACTCCAGGCTCTGGGACTGACTACCTCAAACTACTCCTGAACTTCACCATTCTTCTTCGTTTAGGACTGATGAAGCCGCTGCCTGGCACAACTGTTGTACATACGTCTTAATCATTAACCTTTGTTAATTATGCTAAAAATAAAATTAGGTTAATAACTAAATTACCTTTACAGGTATAATCAGCAGTGCTGTTGCTTGCCGGTTTAACAGGTTTCACTGAGACCGGATTTAAAGGTCGGGGCAAACCAACCAGGTAAGGAATCTTTAAGTAAGTCACTTGCTAAAGCACTGAAGATTGTTTGAGAATGACTTGCCTTGTATGGGCCAGTAGATCCGTGCAAACGCGAAGCTGTGGGTTTTGTTTTGTCAGTAACAATATATGCAACACAATATACCATATTTCACAACACAGTAGCCTGTACAATACCAGATCAACCAGGCTGTGATGGATATGTGGGCGGCGGGCCTCCAGCAGCATCATCCTGGTTGACCTGGCAAACCCCAGACGAGCCTGGCCCATGGCCGGGCGTAGCAAGACTTAGATACTAATCAAAGGTATATACTACAGTTTAATCCTATGGTGCCACGACAGTCTCCTGAGATTACGTTGACAGTGGGAACCAGGACACGACCCACTGAACCGGTTTATGCCAATGGATCAAGTTATGGATCACTGAAGCTATTTTGATCCATGCTAGGTACGTCTGTGTGTGTGTGTGTGTGTGTGTGTGTGTGTGTGTGTGTTGTGTGTGTGTGTGTGTGTGTGTGTGTGTGTGTGTACGTATTCACCTATTTGTGGTTGCAGGAAGTCGAGTCACAGCTGCTGGCTCCGCGTCTTCACTGGTCGCTACTAGGTGCGCACACTCCGTTCCATAAGCATCATACCTCTTCTTAAAGCTGTGTATGGATCCTGCGTCCGTGCTTGTACGTGGTACGAGAGCTCAACGTGTATTGTACTCCTAAATAAACATTGATACTTAATACAACGAGCTGCAACACAAATCTTACACAAGATAGTGTTGCACACCTGCCAACACCTGGGCACCAAGACGCCCTAATGTGGGTACCAATAAATACGTTGTACCCAGTGCTTAACTTTTTTTTTACCAATGTGTATTTAATTATACATAGACTCATCCCATGTATGAATATACTGTATGTACAAACAAATATACATCTATACATAACATAATACATACACAAATACATCTATACATATATACGCAATATACATAAAATGCATATATAATATACGTAAAGTATACTAGCTGATATAACTCACATGACGTCAGACTCGTGGCTTCTGCGTATGACGTCAGTATGATGTCATAAATCATATGGTCGGTGAGACGTCAGTGAGACGTCACCAGGAACACACGGAAAGATGACGTCAGGTGAGTCAAGGATACACACACACACACACACACACACACACACACACAGTGTTGATCACCATTACTAAGCCAACATCTGCTATCCATGACAGATGTTATAATCAGTTCCTTTACCCCTGCCTATCTACCTACCTATCTGCCTATCTACCTACCTATCTGCCTATCTACCTACCTATCTGCCTATCTACCTACCTCAGCCCCTCCCTCTTTCCCTCTCTCCCTCACTATCCTCCTCTCAGAACACCTGTCCCTTTCTACCCATTCGTATTTCCCTTAGTTATTCTGGTGGAACAGAACCCGTGAACCTCAGAGCTGACGAACCACTGATGGGATACTTAACTATGTTAGGAAGCATTGGATAAGATCTTTCCCATGGCCCAGACCAAGTCTCCCAAGGTTAGTCTCACGACTCCAGGAGAGACCAGGTCTCCCAGGTTCAATCACACTTCAGGAGAGACAAGGACTGGGTTGAATCACACTTCAGGAGAGACAAGGACTGGGTGGAATCACACTTCGGAGAGACAAGGACGGGTGATAACTTTAGAGAGACAAGAGTAAGAGAAATTACTACATTTCATAATTAGTGCCAACTGCTCCATTACAAGTACCTCACTGCTCTACTGAAGTCAGCTCAAGCTGACTTAAGCACTAGGTAAGCCCCGTACTGCCTGACTACACGTGACAGTGGGTATCTAGTAAGCTCTTGTGCCCACTACCACACAGAATAGGGTAGCAACACTGAACCAGTTTTGCTAACAATATCCGTTATTGGTCCTTCTCAATTTTATCTGGGTATCACCCTACACATTTAGTTTATTAAGAATATAAAGGAACAGTGCAGTCTGCCTACTGGCCCATACTAGGTAGGTCCTTCTCAAACTATTTCCTTATCCTGATCTGTAAACTGACACTAAAAAATTGTTTTGGTCCCATTGTCATAAAAATTTTTTTTTCCAATTTTTGTATACCCCTTAATCGGTTTATGGGATGGGATTTTCCCTGGGGGGAAGGTGGGAAAGTAGGGGTGTTTTGATTTTCTTTTTAAAGGGATGGTGAGGATGTTACAGTCTGGAGGGGGGAAAGAAATGTCCTGTATCTGAAGGATGAGTGAGGTGTTCCCGCCCGGGAGGTGGGAAAGAGTGTCTGTACTCGAAGGAGGGGTGGGATGTTACGTTTCTGAACGCATTTTTCGGACCCCTGGAAGAAGTGATGGAGTAAATGATGTGAAGTTTTCCCCTTTTTTTGGGTCCCCGTACCTCCGTGGGAAACTCCCGGGGTGTTAATAAAATTGACGGGTTGGGTATTTTCTATTCCTGGGCGGCTTTGTCCGAGTTTTCTGGTGCCAGGGGGTTGTTGGGACCAGTAGTCCCAAATTTAAATTTGATTAAATTTAAAATTTAAAGTGGACAGTGAGGGGAAATCGGGGGTGTATATCCCTAAAGGGATCAAATAATCCTAATCCCCTTTACGATTTATGCCAAAAAGTTTTGGGTAAAAACTTAGGTGCCCCTTGCGACCCCGTTTTAAAAGGGTGGGAAAGCTTACACTAAGCTTTTTTTCCCACTGCTGTCTACGTTAAGAGGTCAGTGAAGCCGTGATGGCTATTTTGGCCAGCGGGCCGCTAATAGCAACAGCCTGGTTGAGCAGGGGATAAAGAAAGGGTAGCCCGGTCATATGTCAGGCTCAGAGTTAAGTGTCGAAGGTAAAAAAAACGGAGCCGAAGAGACCCAACCCGAAGGGAGACCCAACCAGAAGGAAGACCCAAGCCGACGGACAGAGTAAGCTGCAAGACAACCGTAAAATCTGAGCACCTCGTTAAAAAGTCTTCATATATCCCACCGTGGGCGAAACGCGCCAATAAAGCATCCTATCATATTGCTCTGGTCTCTTACATCTTGTCAGCATCCTGCAGCATCTCTCCAGAGCTTTACCAAGTCCTGCTGTAGCCTGCTGATGTTTTCCCCTCTATGGTCAAGCTGTATACAGAGCAAAACTCTTTTTTCCATCGGTCTTCACAGTCGAGTGTAAATTCGGAGCCAGGAAAGTCACAGGAAAATAAAGGGTAACCAAAATTCTCTCTCCTGCCCAAAATGGTGGCTTATTTTGACCTGGCAGTGTAAATTCATCCAGAACGTGGATGGTTCCACTCTTACACAGCGGAGGGAGCAGCAACCTTACCCTCCCAGCCATACCAGCTCCTACTGCCATTGATTTTGCTGTTACCGTCGCCAGACTAGGTATTTATGGTCCCTCCTCACGCTTGTCCTCTGATCAGCCCCTAGAGGTGAAAAATTTACATTACCTTTGATGAGTTTCGAGTGTTAGTAGTCTCGGAGCCCGGCCATGGGACAGGCTTGTCTGGTGCTAGCCTGGTCAACCAGGGTGTTGCTGCTGAAGGCCTGCTCCCCCACATATCCATCACAGCCTGGTTGATTTGTCACCTAGTGAAGATACGTGTCTAGTTTCCTCTCGAAGACTTCTACACTTGTTGCAGCAGTGTTTGATATCTTCTGGTAAGATATTAATTAATTTAAGGCTACGAATATTGATACAGTGTTCTCTTATTGTGCCCACGGAACCTCTTTTTTTTGTTACAAAAGGTAGAACTCTACTTGCTGTCTACGACAGTCGAGACTCGCTACTGGACAGATATGTGGGAGAGCGGGCCTCCAGCAGCAACAGGCTGCTTGACTAGGCTAGCACCAGATGAGCCTGACCCATGGCCGGGCTCCTGGAGTAGAAAGACGGGAATCTCAAAAGTTACGAGTTTGGGGAAACTACCTAAACAATGTACCCCATCAGCAAGGCTGTGGTTCGTACGTTGGACTACGTGGCGCCGGCATTAACAGCCTGATTGATCAGGCCCTGATTCACAGGAAGGCCTGGTAAACGACTGGACCGTGGGGGCGTTGATCCCTGGAACACCTTGCAGGTGTGACTCAACCACAAGGACCAAAAGGGATCGGAATTTATTATCCTTACCCATTTTTTTCCTAGTTACACAAAGATTTAGATTTTGCCATCGTTGTGGCTAGTTTATTGTGCACCCCATATCCATCCTATGGACGGTAGTGGCTAGTTTGTGTACCTCATATCCATCCTGTGGATGGTAGTGGCTAGTTTATTGTGCACCTCATATACATCTTATGGACGGTAGTGGCTAGTTTATTGTGCACCTCATATCCATCCTATGGACGGTAGTGGCTAGTTTATTGTGTACCTCATATCCATCCTGTGGATGGTAATGGCTAGTTTGTGCACCCCATATCCATCTTATGGATGGTAGTGGCTAGTTTGTGTACCTCATATCCATCCTGTGGATGGTGGTGGCTAGTTTATTGTGTACCTCATATCCATCCTGTTAGGTAAGACACATATGCAACAGTTAGGTATCTTTATTTTGAAACGTTTCGCCTACACAGTAGGCTTTTCGTCGGTACGAAAAAATTGATAGAAGCAGAAAATACTTGAAGACGATTAAACAGTCCCTCCCCTTTTAAAGTTTTGGGTGGTCGTCCCCCATTGGAGAAGGTTTTTTTCCATAGAATGAAACAATAGGAGATGAAGTGAAGGGGGCCTATTTAAGGCCCAACGGTGAGACGTAGTACTAGGAGAGGGAAGAACTCAGATGTTGGGAGGTAGGGGCCTCTCAAATCCCGCCGTTCTACAGTAGGGTTGTAAAAGTTGATTGCGGGCTGTACCCAAATACCCTTTTGGTTTTCAGTGCTGCAGGTTGAACATTTTAAAAGGTATAAAATACCCCCAAGGTTTTTAGGTAAGAAATAGCAACAGTTTGGTACTTTATTTTGAAAAATTTCAAATAAAGAACCCAACTGTTGCTTGTGTTTACCTAACAACCTGTCGGTATTTTATACCATTTTAATGTTCATATCCATCCTGTGGATGGTAGTGGCTAGTTTATTGTGCACCCCATATCCATCCTGTGGATGGTAGTACAAGAACATATGGATACACAAAAGACTTAGGAACAAGGCCTCAAAAAGGTTCACAGAACATCTGGATTTATATCTACAGTTCACTTATCTGTTACAAGCAAATTTGGAAAAGATGTTTAATATATCCGGTATCTTACTTTTATTAATAAATATCCTGACAGGTCACATGGCTTATTATACTATCTCTAACCGAAGGAAGTTGTTTAGAGGTAGCTTCTAGTCTTCTAGCACTGGGAAAGTCGACTCGACAAGAGTTTTATACAGAGCTACGACAAAGACAGTTTTCTGCCCGCAATACACAGCTATATAAGGTACGTAGACACGCTAGATTCGTGAATAACTGGTGTTTCAGGGAGAGAAAGTTGTATTGATGCGAGAGGAGTTATTTTAGGAATAGGAACAGTGACCGAAATAAGACTATGCTGGTGTACCGGGAACAAGAGTATAGGTTTTGTTACTGAGAAGACAGTAGCAACAGCAGCACAACCACCACTAGCAGAACCACCACTAGCGACAGCACCACTAGCAACAGCACACACTAGCAACACCACCACCACTAGCAGCACCACCACTAGCGACAGCACCACTAGCAACAGCACCACCACTAGCAGCACCACCACCACTAGCAACACCACTAGCAACAGCACCACTAGCAACACCACCACTAGCAGCACCACCACCACTAGCAACAGCAACACCACTAGCAACACCACCACTAGCAACACCACCACTAGCACACCACCACTAGCAACACCACCACTAGCAACAGCAACACCACTAGAAACACCACCACTAGCAACACCACCACTAGCGACACCACCACTAGCAACAGCAACACCACTAGCAACAGCAACACCACTAGCAACAGCACCACCACTAGCAACAGCACCACTAGCAACAGCACCAACACCACTAGGAACACCACTGGCAACACCATTGGCAACACCACTAGCAACAGCACCACTAGCAACATCACTGGCAACACCAACACCACTACCAACACCACCACTGGCAACACCACTGGCAACACCACTGGCAACACCACTGGCAACACCACTGGCAACACCACTGGCAACACCACTGGCAACACCACTTACAATTATCTGAACTAGTGGTTATTATGAAGGTGACCATAAGACATTAAGCAGCCTCTAACAGTGTGACTCAGTGTTCACCTTGTGATCCCCTGGCAAAAAAATCTTAACCACAGATACCAACAACACTTTCAAAACACTACGAGGTTACACTGTTCTTGTGTGTCTAGATGGTGACACACTCCCTTGATAGTGAGTATCTGAGATCTCTAGGAATCTAGATAAACATGGAGAGTAAGAGTGCATAAAAGAAAAAACCTGAGTGCATGTGTGAGTGTGTGTGTGAGTGTGTGAGTGTGTGTGTGTGTGTGACCCTGGAGAAGAGATTAAAGTGGGAGTGGGGGGGAGAGAGAGAGAGAGAGAGAGAGAGAGAGAGAGAGAGAGAGAGAGAGAGAGAGGGGAGAGAGGCCAATATTGTCAAAATACCACACTTGGATCCACTTCGAGGACAGCGTGAAACAAGCTTTTATGCCACAAGACGGGCAGAAAGCAGCAACTTCACTCTGGCTGTACCCTTCTCCAGAACATCACTCCATCTGAGATCATACATACCCAGGATGACTCGAGTATGGAACACATTCGTACAGCATAATGATGTCAACGAGATAACGTCAGTTGATCAAATGAAAATGCTGGCCCACAGATGGCTCCAACTTCATCCTGTTCCCTACTTGTATGTCTCATAACAAAAATGCTTTCAAATGAGCTGATGTAGGTAACAGCTCTTAGCTTGCCAATAAAGTTAGGAATCCTTAACCTGTAAATAGCTGTCAATAAAGCTAGGGATCCTTAACCTTGTCAAACCCTGTGTAAAAAAAAAAAAAAAAAAAAAAGAAGGGAGAGAGAGAGAGAGAGAGAGAGAGAGAGAGAGAGGGGAGAGAGAGAGAGGGAGAGAGAGAGAGAGAGGGGAGAGAGAGGAGAGGAGAGGAGAGAGAGGAGAGGGGAGAGAGAGAGGGAGAGAGAGAGAGAGAGAGAGAGAGGGGGAGAGAGAGAGAGGAGAGAGAGGGAGAGAGAGAGAGAGAGAGGGAGGGGAGAGAGAGAGAGAGAGAGAGGGGAGAGAGAGAGAGAGAGAGAGGGGAGGAGAGAGAGAGAGGAGAGAGGAGAGAGGAGAGAGAGAGGGAGAGAGAGAGAGAGAGAGAGAGAGGAGAGAGAGAGAGAGAGAGAGAGGAGAGAGAGAGAGAGAGAGAGGAGAGAGAGAGAGAGAGGAGAGAGAGAGAGAGAGAGAGAGAGAGGAGAGAGAGAGAGAGAGAGGAGAGAGAGAGAGAGAGAGAGAGAGGAGAGAGAGAAGGTGGATGAATGTTATTGAAGCTAGCTGGCCCAGTGGCTAACGCGACGGTCTGGAGTTTTGAGGTTCTCTGTTCGCGGGTTCTAACCCCCACCCGTGGTATGGTTTCTTTTGCAATCGTGTCATTACGATTTCGTGAGTAAAAGTTCATGATCTAACACGCAGAGGCGGAAGATATCAACCAGGGAACGACTGTGTTTGAACTCGTGGCAAGCGAGTCCTCAAACTCACAGGCCAGTGTGTTAGCCACTGGACCAGCTGGCTACAATTAAGAGTCATCCAATTAGGTATATTTATACACCATAGGGAGGCTAGCATGGGCCACAACTGTGACCACAAATGCAAGTTTCTACAGACTAACACACATTTGCCGTGGTTTTAAACCCTACCCGTTCCCGGGTAAGTTAGATACACGACTAGGCAATGAAAAATAGTTTATCCTGTGCGACGTTTCGCCCACTATTCCACAGGGAAGACTGTCACACAAACTGCCTTTACCTTTGATGAGTTTCAAGATTTTTTTTCCTGCTCTGAGCCCGGCCTTGGGCCAGGCTCGTCCGGTGCAAATAATTGCAATCAGGTTTGATTAAAGAAAGGGGAAGATGCAGTTCCTGGGATCAAGAGCCCTTAAACAGCATCTAACCACCTGGGTGACAGTTACCAGCAAGACGTGAGGAACTGCCAGCCTCTACCAGTCCCACAAACTAAGGGACCGATTATCTGGAGTTTATCTGGAGAGAGTTCCGGGGGTCAACGCCCCCGCGGCCCGGTCTGTGACCAGGCCTCCTTAGGTCAGTGTCCCAGGATGCGACCCACACCAGTCGACTAACACCCAGGTACCCATTTTACTGATGGGGAACATAGACAACAGGTGGAAAGAAACACGTCCAATGTTTCTACTCTGGCTGGGAATCGAACCCAGGCCCTCACCGTGTGAAGCGAGAGCGTTAACCACCAGGCCACCAGAGACCACCTCCTCTTTCGTACATAGTTCCATTATACCCTTGAATCTGTACTGATGAAGCCACTGCATGACGAAAAGTCTACAAATCAAGATACCCAGGTGTAATACAAGTGTAATTCTTGATCTTGTCGGTACCGTGTACCATACATGTATCACGGAATGCTTGAGTGTCCCCCTTAACGTAAACAGCTGAGAATGCAAATAGGTTTGAGAACGTTGTTACTGTGTCCCGTTACAGCTGTGTCTGGGTGTGGACGTGTGAATGACTCGTTATTCTGCAACTTATGATTATGACCATGTATGGACGTGTAGATGATTCATTACCCAAGTTGGTTAGCTATTAAAACTTGGGGTACAGTCCCTGGAGCCATTATGTACCTCTGTAATGTTGAGGTACAGTCCCTGGAGCCATTATGTACCTCTGTAATGTTGAGGTACAGTCCCTGGAGCCATTATGTACCTCTGTAATGTTGAGGTACAGTCCCTGGAGCCATTATGTACCTCTGCAATGTTGAGGTACAGTCCGTGGACCCATTATATATCTCTGCAATGTTGAGGTACAGTCCCTGGACCCATTATATACCTCTAATCTTTTGACCAAGATATTAAACTTAAAAAAAAAAAAAAAAAAAACTGAGTGTAAATCAGGGGTCCCCAACCTGGGGGCCCCGAGGGCATGTGGGGGGCCATCGGGCCCCTCACATTAATTAACTTTCATGCAAGTTCCACACTGTACTTTCAACACTTAGAAATTATTAATTATACAAATTAGAAAGTACATAATACGGCCCTTTTAAATTTGCCTTTTTCAAATCGGTACTTTCACATTAAGTCTGGGGTCAGATTACTGGTGTAAATGGCTTTATACCCATTTATGGGGTATAGGAGAAATGTCTGGGGTCAGATTACTGGTGTAAATGGCTTAACACCCATTTATGGGGTATAGGAGAAATGTCTGGGGTCAGATTACTGGTGTAAATGGCTTAATACCCATTTATGGGGTATAGGAGAAATGTCTGGGGTCAGATTACTGGTGTAAATGGCTTAACACCCATTTATGGGGTATAGGAGAAATGTCTGGGGTCAGATTACTGGTGTAAATGGCTTAACACCCATTTATGGGGTATAGGAGAAATGTCTGGGGTCAGATTACTGGTGTAAATGGCTTAACACCCATTTATGGGGTATAGGAGAAATGTCTGGGGTCAGATTACTGGTGTAAATGGCTTAACACCCATTTATGGGGTATAGGAGAAATGTCTGGGGTCAGATTACTGGTGTAAATGGCTTAACACCCATTTATGGGGTATAGGAGAAATGTCTGGGATCTGGCCGAAACGAATTTCGTGGTCAATGCCCGAAATTCGTTATACAGGCTATATCCATTAGTGTTCACGAAATTCTGAACTAGTGATGACGTCCGGGAGGTTTTTCTCCTGGAGCCCGGCCATGGTCCTTGCTCGTCCGGTGCTTGCCTGGTCAACCAGGCTGTTACTGCTGGCCCGCTAACACCTGCGCCCTGACAATGCAGTCTTTCTCCAAGACGCAGGGCGAGGGACTAAGGTAGACTGGGGAGGAGTGTACACTACTTCGTAGTCTACCCTCGTAGACTACCCTCCCAGCTCCGGTTCCAGTCTCACACAGTGATCTTCCAGACTTTCTAACCTCTTTGTATGTATCCCTGGACGCTAGACAGCCTTCATATGGATATACTGGGAGCCGCTACATGCCCCACGGTGGGGGCTGGGTGACGCTCCATGCCCCGCGGTGGGGGCTGGGTGACGCTCCATGCCCCGCGGTGGGGGCTGGGTGACGCCCCATACCCCACGGTAGGGGCTGGGTGACGCCCCATGTCCCACGGTGGGGGCTGGGTGACGCCCCCATGCCCCACGGCGGGGGCTGGGTGACGCCCCCATGCCCCACGGTGGGAGCTGGGTGACGCCCCATGCCCCAAGGTGGGGGCTGGGTGACGCCCCCACGGCGGGGGCTGGGTGACGCCCACGGCGGGGGCTGGGTGACGCCCCCACGGCGGGGCTGGGTGACGCCCCACCACGGCGGGGGCTGGGTGACGCCCCCCAGTGCCCCCACGGCGGGGGCTGGGTGACGCCCCCACGGCGGGGGCTGGGTGACGCCCCCACGGCGGGGGCTGGGTGACGCCCCCACGGCGGGGGCTGGGTGACGCCCCCACGGCGGGGGCTGGGTGACGCCCCCATGCCCCACGGCGGGGGCTGGGTGACGCCCCATCCCCACGGCGGGGGCTGGGTGACGCCCCCACGGCGGGGCTGGGTGACGCCCCCACGGCGGGGGCTGGGTGACGCCCCCATGCCCCACGGCGGGGGCTGGGTGACGCCCCCATGCCCCACGGCGGGGGCTGGGTGACGCCCCCATGCCCCACGGCGGGGGCTGGGTGACGCCCCATGCCCCACGGCGGGGGCTGGATGACGCCCCATGCCCCACGGTGGGGGCTGGATGACGCTCCATGTCCCACGGTGGGGGCTGGGTGACGCTCCATGTCCCACGGTGGGGGTGGGTGACGTCCATGCCCACGGGGGGGCCTGGATGACGCTCCATGCCCCACGGTGGGGCTGGATGACGCCCAGCCACGGGGGGGCTGGGTGACGCCCCTACCCACGGTGGGGCTGGGTGACGCCCTGCCCACGGTGGGGGCTGGGTGACGCTCCATCCCACGGTGGGGGCTGGGTGACGCTCCATTCCCACGGTGGGGGCTGGGTGACGCTCCATGCCCACGGTGGGGGCTGGGTGACGCTCCATGCCCACGGTGGGGCTGGGTGACGCTCCATGTCCCACGGTGGGGGCTGGGTGACGCCCCATGCCCACGGTGGGGGCTGGATGACGCCCCAGCCACGGTGGGGGCTGGATGACGCTCCATGTCCACGGTGGGGGCTGGGTGACGCCATGTCCCACGGTGGGGGCTGGGGTGACGCTCCAGCCCACGGTGGGGGCTGGGTGACGCTCCATGTCCCACGGTGGGGGCTGGGTGACGCCCCATGCCCACGGTGGGGGCTGGTGACGCCCCCATGCCCCACGGTGGGGGCTGGATGACGCTCCATGTCCCACGGTGGGCGCTGGGTGACGCTCCATGTCCCACGGTGGGGGCTGGGTGACGCCCCATGCCCCACGGTGGGGGCTGGGTGACGCCCCATACCCCACGGTGGGGCTGGGTGACGCTCCATGCCCCACGGTGGGGGCTGGGTGACGCCCCATACCCCACGGTGGGGCTGGGTGACGCTCCATACCCCACGGGCATGGGCCAGTTAAAATCTTTTAATCACAATGTGACTTAAAAGGCAGCGATTTCCAACAATATTAATAACGAGGGCCTTTTTTAAGCATTTAAGAAAATGGTGCACCTTTTTCTCTACATGGTAAGTTATTTATAAGGAATATATTAAACCCTTCGCGGACACTGCGACCCCTCCTAGGGGTCCGCGACCCCCTGTCTGGGAACCAAAAATATCCCCGTCAGGCTGACTTCCCATTTTTTCTTCCTGGCAAACAAAATGCCATTTAAAAAAAAAAAGGCACTAATACCTTGACTGGAACGATACATAAATAACCCACACACAAATTTACGACGTTTCAGTCCGACATGAACCATTTAAGTCACAGTAATTTAAATGGTCCATGTAATTTGTGTATGGCCATTTTCACATATACTTCGCTAAAATTTAAAGTTTGAGCGCAGAATTAACGATTTGTAAAAAGAATTGGTGTACAATATGCGAAATATCGTCCAAAAAATAGTGAATTTTCACGAGCTTTCGTGATTTCTCACATTATCAAGGACCTGTGTTGCAGTTGTGGATATATAAGGTTGATGTTTCGCCACGAGTGGCGAAACGAGGTTTCCGTTGCTCTTCTATGGAAGATTGGAGGAAGTGAAGACCGTGCACGGAGTACAGCACGAGTTCAAATCATTTATTACAGTGAAAGTTTTATGTGCGAGACCTGGGAGTATTGATGTAGGAGGATTTCTCACCCAAGGTACCGTGGGCCAGGGGCTGGTCCAGCCAGGGTACCGTGGGCCAGGGACTGGTCCAGCCAGGGTACCGTGGGCCAGGGGCTGGTCCAGCCAGGGTACCGTGGGCCAGGGTACCGTGGGCCAGGGACTGGTCCAGCCAGGGTACCGTGGGCCAGGACTGGTCCAGGGTACCGTGGGCCAGGGACTGGTCCAGCCAGGGTACCGTGGGCCAGGATGGTCCAGCCAGGGTACCGTGGGCCAGGGACTGGTCCAGCCAGGGTACCGTGGGCCAGGGACTGGTCCAGCCAGGGTACCGTGGGCCAGGGACTGGTCCAGCCAGGGTACCGTGGGCCAGGGACTGGTCCACCCAGGGTACCGTGGGTCAGGGGCTGGTCCAACCAGGGTACCGTGGGTCAGGGACTGGTCCAAACCAGGGTACCGTGGGTCACGGACTGGTCCAACCAGGGTACCGTGGGTCAGGGACTGGTCCAACCAGGGTACCGTGGGTCAGGGACTGGTCCAACCAGGGTACCGTGGGTCAGGGACTGGTCCAACCAGGGTACCGTGGGTCAGGGACTGGTCCAACCAGGGTACCGTGGGTCACGGACTGGTCCACCCAGGGTACCGTGGGTCAGGGACTGGTCCACCCAGGGTACCGTGGGTCACGGACTGGTCCAACCAGGGTACTGTGGGTCACGGATTGGTCCAACCAGGGTACCGTGGGTCAGGGCTGGTCCACCCAGGGTACTGTGGGTTTTTTCCAGCCACGGTATTGCTATTTTCTTGGCTAGGTTCAGGACTCAAAATTTCCCTCTATTGTATTTACGTTGTTGCAGAAGCCTCCATAGTTTGTAGTGTCATGTATTTCAGATTTCGTATCTAAGCAGAGCTTTTAGTCCGAGGGAAGAGCGCTAGCACCACCAGCAAACAACCGCTGCACCACCAGCACTAACAGCAAACAGCAGCAGCTGTGACACCAATTGGACATCTGGACTACAGAGCACCCAACGCTCATAGGTATTAAAATACACGCAAAAAACAATGGAAGGAACTAAGAAACAATGCAAATACTACCATACCAGGAGCAGCAACAGCGGTGGTAGTACTAGTGACAACAGTAGAAGCAACAACAGCAGCACCAGTAGCAGTACCCGCCTAACATTAGCATTCTACACATATAATAGCCAAGTCTTCCACCCATGGCACACCATCTCCCACAATAGCGCATCGTAGAGTTTCCTTATTGTACCCTCACTATTTCCACTCCTGTGGCCCTTGTGAACGACCTACGCTGTTAAATAGAGTGACTTAATAACAAGGTGCTGTGGAATCAACGGTGGGAGCTTATTACCAAGACGTGAGGTCATCACTGCATACCACAAGGCGTTTGCGAGGTGCCTACGAGAATCTAACTTTCGTTTCTCAAGCTTAGAAATTTATTTACCTACTTTCACTGCTGCAGTGGAATTTATCTAGTAAGAGAAGCAGTGTATTATCTAACACATGTCTCTGTACAGAGTGGTGTTAGGAACTGGATCTGTGCAGAGCCAAAACGTTCATTATATTAGGTAGGTTTTGCCCACTAGTGGAGTTATCACGTATATTTCTACTAACTGTTTGCGTATCTGTTTGTACAGCGACGCATCTGATATGGATTATCATCAAATATCCCTTGCGTCTCAGATTAGGCCTCCTGCCTAGCATGTGTCAGTAGGCCTGGAGCAGTGCCCCTTCCTTCTCAAAAGGGTGTGACTAACCTTGCCAAGCATGGGCGAGTAGTTAGACTCCTTTAGTACACGTCAGAAATGTTGCCTGACCGACAAGCAAACGTTACTTTATGAAGACGTTAGTTACTCAAGACTTGCTTGTCGTTTTAAGTACACGAGAAAAAAAATGGGAATCCTCTACAAGATTATGGATTTCGTTGTCACAGGTGGTATGCAATGGTAGTACCTCTCTGAATGGTTACTGCACCACCTGGCCAGTGGATGGTCACAGCCTACCACCACCTGACCACTCACCATAAAGCCACTGGATGGCGAAACGTCTACAAATAAAGATACCCAGATGTTGCACACATGTTTGTTTCTCTCGTCTAATGTACACTATACTTATATATTTTATGAAAGGTAAATCAGAGAGGCATTCAGCACATAGTGAAGGCTCGATCCTCCGGTCGATAATCAAAAGAAGCAGTATTCTCATGGCCAGGGTTGGCCTTCCAGACAGGAGAACCTGGATCTGTGACATATGATACGAGCAGCAAGCAGACACAGGAAGATGGAACACTGTGTGTGTGTGTGTGTGTGTGTGTGTGTGTGTGTGTGTGTGTGTGTGTGTGTGTGTGTAAGAGTGAGTGTAACCACTGCCCCCTAGGTGTGGGTCACCCAACTTCTAATCCCCTTCACCCCACACACACACACACACACACACACACACACACACACACACACACACACACACACACACACACACACACACACACACACGCGGTGAATCTGAGACCAGGAGCTGTGAATCGACCCCTGCAACCACAAAGACTGCACATTATCAACACATTAAAGTCTGTAGGGACGAAGATAGGAACACTGCAGGAGGCCTACTGGCCCATACTAGGCACGTCCTTCTCAACTGGAAGCCATCTCCACTCTTTCCTACACAAGATGCTTGCCATAAATCACAACCCACAACTCCCAGGTTGTATTTCAGTCACTAATTCACAATTCACAGCCATAAATCATACATACACACACAAATCTTTATCAAGATAGTGTGAGGAAGTGGCGAGGTTTGATCCAAGGCAAAAGAGCAGCTGCACTCGGCCACAATAGAGTTGTGGCTGAGTGCAACAAGTTGCCATGAAATTTGGGCATCCCAGACGTGGGTTTGTGTTATACTCAAATTTTTCAACGAGGCATCCTGGTCAAGCAGGCTGTTTGTGCTAGCTGCTCGCCATCACAACTTGGCTGCTCTGGCACCTCCAGAAGGAAGCAGGTACCATGGACCTTACTCCTGTACGTACATGACATCCATTCTGTACAAATAAATACAGTGTTCCTGTCTGAGACAATGGAACTGTTGGTGCCGTCTAATGTTACACTTTTCGTACGTTCATAATGAGTGTCCCTCAAAACCACCAAATTACTTGTGTACACAAGTAAATTGGTTCTACCAAGGTACTGGGCTGTCAGTAGTTCCTCTGATGGTCCTCCCCAATCACAGCTTTGATGATTGAAAGATATCACGTCAGAGTGAAATGAATTTTGGGGCAGAGATGGCTTCACGTCCAGGCTTTGTGTGTGAAATTATGGGGCAGAGATGGCTTCACGTCCAGGCTTCCTGTGTCTGAAATTATGGGGCAGAGATGGCTTCACGTCCAGGCTTCATGTGTCTGAAAATTTATGAGGCAGAGATGGCTTCACGTCCGGCTTCCTGTGTCTGAAATTATGGGGCAGAGATGGCTTCACGTCCAGGCTTCCTGTGTCTGAAATTATGGGGCAGAGATGGCTTCACGTCCAGGCTTCCTGTGTCTGAAATTATGGGGCAGAGATGGCTTCACGTCCAGGCTTCCTGTGTCTGAAATTTGGGAGTCAAGAGAGAGGTCAAGTCTCGTAGACGCCGAATCGAAACTAAGACACTTAGTGAAGAACTGGCAGGGAAGACTATATTGAATATTGAATAAAATACTGACAAGTTGACGATTAAGATGCATGTGCAACAGCTGGACATTTCTGTTGTTGCAACTTTTCGCTTATACGGAAGGCTCCTATAGTTAAATACAGAGGCATTAGGTGTGGTAGTACAATAAAGATATAATCGGTATTAGCCCTGGAGAAATACTGTCTCTGCAAGTTCCAGTCACGGTATTGTGACTTGTGCTGTTTAATATCATACAAGATTTTGCTAAAACGTACAACTTGTCTGCCTGCTTTGCCACAGTGCAATTTACTTGCCCGTCTGCAGCCACAGACCACCACCAACTTGCCTGTGCCTGCAGCCACAGACAACCACCACCACCTTGCCTGTGCCTGCAGCCACAGACAACCACCACCACCTTTCCTGTGCCTGCAGCCACAGACAACCACCACCACCTTTCCTGTGCCTGCAGCCACAGACAACCACCACCACCTTTCCTGTGCCTGCAGCCACAGACAACCACCACCACCTTTCCTGTGCCTGCAGCCACAGACAACCACCACCACCTTTCCTGTGCCTGCAGCCACAGACCACCACCTTGCCTGTGCCTGCAGCCACAGACAACCCAAACCACCACCTTGCCTGTGCCTGCAGCCACAGAACAACCACCACCACCTTTCCTGTGCCTGCAGCCACAGACAACCACCACCACCTTTCCTGTGCCTGCAGCCACAGACAACCACCACCACTTTCCTTGCCCTGCAGCCACAGACAACCACCACCACCTTGCCTGTGCCTGCAGCCACAGACCACCACCTTGCCTGTGCCTGCAGCCACAGACAACCACCACCACCTTGCCTGTGCCTGCAGCCACAGACAACCACCACCACCTTTCCTGTGCCTGCAGCCACAGACAACCACCACCACCTTGCCTGTGCCTGCAGCCACAGACAACCACCACCCACCTTCCCTGTGCCTGCAGCCCAGACAACCACCACCACCTTGCCTGTGCCTGCAGCCACAGACCACCACCACCACCTTGCCTGTGCCTGCAGCCACAGACCACCACCACCACCTTGCCTGTGCCTGCAGCCACAGACCACCACCAACCCACCTTGCCTGTGCCTGCAGCCACAAAACCACCACCACCACCTTGCCTGTGCCTGCAGCCACAGACCACCACCACCACCTTGCCTGTGCCTGCAGCCACAGACCACCACCACCACCTTGCCTTGTGCCTGCAGCCACAGACCCACCACCACCACCTTGCCTGTGCCTGCAGCCACAGACCACCACCACCACCTTGCCTGTGCCTGCAGCCCAGACCACCACCACCACCACCTTGCCTGTGCCTGCAGCCACAGACCACCACCACCACCTTGCCTGTGCCTGCAGCCACAGACAACCACCACCACCTTGCCTGTGCCTGCAGCCACAGACAACCACCACCACCTTGCCTGTGCCTGCAGCCACAGACAACCACCACCACCTTGCCTGTGCCTGCAGCCACAGACAACCACCACCACCTTGCCTGTGCCTGCAGCCACAGACAACCACCACCACCTTGCCTGTGCCTGCAGCCACAGACAACCACCACCACCCTGCCTGTGCCTGCAGCCACAGACAACCACCACCACCCTGCCTGTGCCTGCAGCCACAGACAACCACCCACCTTGCCTGTGCCTGCAGCTACAGACAAACCAACCAAACCACCTGCCTGTTTTCCTGCAGCCACAGAAACCACCACCACCCTGCCTGTGCCTGCAGCCACAGACAACCACCACCACCCTGCCTGTGCCTGCAGCCACAGACAATCTTGACTGAACATAGTGTACTTTTCTTGCTATCTGAAGCAATGTGGGTACACCAACTTAGCCTTGAACAGTCCTTGTGCCCCCACACGTTCTTAACTCAGGCCCTCTCACCCACACACTCACAGCAACCCTGCTATATATCTCTCTCACCCACACACTCACAGCAACCCTGCTATATCTCTCTCTCACCCACACACTCACAGCAACCCTGCTATACATCTCTCTCACCCACACACTCACAGCAACCTGCTTACATCTCTCTCACCCACACACTCACAGCACCCTGCTATACTCTCTCCCCTCACACACTCACAGAAACCCCTGCAAAACATCTTCTCACTCACACACTCACAGCAACCCTGCTATACATCTCTCTCACTCACACACTCACAGCAACCCTGCTATACATCTCACACACTCACAGCAACCCTGCTATACATCTCTCTCACTCACACACTCCCAGCAACCCTGCTATATATCTCTCTCACTCACACACTCCCAGCAACCCTGCTATATATCTCTCTCACTCACACACTCCCAGCAACCCTGCTATATATCTCTCTCACTCACACACTCCCAGCAACCCTGCTATATATCTCTCTCACTCACACACTCCCAGCAACCCTGCTATATACTCTCTCTCACCCACACACTCCCAGCAACACCTGCTATATACTCATCACCACCACACACCACCTCCACCACACACACCCTGCCTAACTACATCCTCTCACACACCCACACACCTCCCCACAACACCCAACCCTGCTATATCTCCTCTCCACCCACACACTCACACACACCCCACCACACACACCCACACCACCCACCACACCACACACACACACACCCCACACCACCCCACAACACCCCCACACCCCACACACTCCACACACACCCCACAACACTCCCCACACCCCACACACCACACACACCCTCTACACACCCCCCCACACCCACCCACCACACTCACCACCACAACCCACACACCACACCACACCCACCACACACTCACACACAACCCACCACAATCCACACCACCACACACACTCACCACACACACCACTGCAAACACCCACACACACATCACCCACACACGACACCCAGCACCACACACAACCACACCACACACACCCACACACACACACACCCACCCACCACACACACCCACCACACAACACACCACCCACACACCACCCACCCACACAACACACACCACCACACACAGACACACACAACACACACACACACACACGACACACACACACACACACACACACACACACACACACACACACACACACACAACACCACACACACTTGTACCCTTAAAGCTAACCTCTCACTACCCCTCTCCCTCACCCCTGCCTTCACCTCTCCCTCCCCCAATACATCCACCCTTCCTATCCTCCCCTCCCTTCCTCTCCCGTGATTCATTCTCAAGCAAGCAGCGGAATAAACAAATCTGTCAAACCTTATTGTAACAAACTTCTTCCTAGTATATTCTAAGTCAGTTATAAAGTACTGTTAATGCACTGGGTGTTATAACCATACCTGCTGTCTAAGTAGTGCTATGGTTAGCACTACTTACTGGGCTAGTCTGGCTGCAAACGTGAGTCTTCGTGGACAGCAGGTTGGTAGTGCCCCTAACTTACTGGACACAGGTAGGTACTTTGTGGTTATACATACCCGTTACGTCGCCAAACATGGAGTGCCTATTTTATAACCATACACCTGCTGTCCATCAGCTACAACAGTAGGTGCCTGCTGTTAGTCAACCACACCTGCTGTCACCAGCAAGCACAGTGTAGCGTTAAGTAGTAACCATACCTCTGTCCCGTTACGTAGGTCTAACACACCCCACCTACTTACTCGGTAGGACAGCAAGCATAGGTAATAATTGTAATTAGTAACCAACCTTCCCATAAGTAGGTTCTATCGTTTAAGTAACCATACATCCTGCTAAGTCCCAATTTCACCTTCCCAATAAGTAGTGCCTGCGAATAGTCCTGGGTTAGTCACACACTTACCAACCTGCTCGTCCACGTACACCAAAACAACAGTGTACCATTACACGAACACTGCTACATAACAAGCCTGTACGTAATACGACCCACACACTACGTGTAAGCGTCGGGTAGACACAGCTGAGCCATCACAGGGGCAAACACTAAGTAATACAGAAACACATCCCACAACCCCAAATACATATCTCTCAGAAACCATAACATACACCAAACATCCCCCCCACAACCCAATAAACCACTATTATCCCACCAATACCCCACCAAAAAACCAGCCAGTTGCGAAACACACGCACCAAACACACACAACACACCACAAACACACACAAAACACAAACACACAGACACAACAACACAACAACCCACACACACACACAACACACACACACACACAACACACACAACACCACACACACAACACACACACAACACACACACAACAACACACACACACAGACACACAACACACACACACAACACACAACACACAACACACACCAAACACACACACACACACACACACACACACACACACACAACACACACAAACACAACACACAAACACACAGCACACACACACACACACACAACACACACACACAAACACACACACACAACAACACAACAACAACACCACAACACACAACAACACACAACACACAACACACACAACAAACACAACACACAACACAACACACACACAACACACACACAACACAACACAACACCACACAACACACACACAAACACACACAACACACACCAACACCACAACACACACACAACACACACACAACACACACACACACACACACACACACACACACAACACACACACAACACACAACACACAACACACACAAACACACACAAACACAAATGTATTAAATTCCTTACTGTATATAATTTGCCTCTGTTGGGCGTGTTTCTGCTCCCGGAGCCCGGCCATTGGCCAGGCTCGTCTGGTACTAGCCTGGTCAACCAGGCGGTCCACCGCCCCACATCCATCACAGCCTGGTTGATCTACCTCCCAGTAAAGGCACTTGTCCACATTTTAAACATGGAAAATTAAGCTCTTAAGAGAGTTGATCAGCAATTTTTTTTTGAAGTTCCACCACAAGAAACCAGATTCTGAATCGGTCATCAATTTTTTCTACCAATACCAGCCAAAAAATCCTAAAAAGCGGTCATCGTTTTTTTTGGGGGGTTTAAGTCAAGAAAAAACCTGGTTTTTTCCCCAAGGGTGGGTTAAAAATTGCTATCCCAGGTATTTCATAGATCCTTAAAACGCAAAGTCATCTTTCCTGTGTGCTGTCTCACACCTGTGGGGTGACTGGCCACTCGTCAGACGAGCCTGGCCCAAGGCCGGGCTCAGAACACTAACCCTTGATACTAAATGCTCAGTATTCTGGATTTATTTCATTAATATTGATATTAGTAACATTAATAGTAATGGTGTCTCGTATGTTGATTGGTAGCGCACTCGGCTCACACACTGAGGTCCGTGGTTCGATCCCCAGTACGGGTGGGAACTATTAGGATGAACATCAAAATGGTATACAATACCGACAGGTTGGTAGGTAAGACACATAGGCAACAGTTAGGCAACTTTATTCCGAAACGTTTCGCCTACACAGTAGGCTCCTTCAGTCGAATACAGAAAGTAGGCAGGAACTGAACTTCTCCAGGCTGAGGGACTGACAACCTCAAAATTCTACGACTTCAAGGGTGATGGACTGATTACATCGTCTTCACATCTCTACTGTTCCTGCCTACTTTCTGTATTCGACTGAAGAAGCCTACTGTGTAGGCGAAACGTTTCGGAATAAAGTTGCCTAACTGTTGCCTATGTGTCTTACCTACCACTATTAGGATTTGTTTCCCTAAGACACCTAGCGGTAAAATGGGTACCTGGGTGTTAGTAGACTGGTGTGGGTCGCATCCTGGGGGCAAAATTACCCTAATTTCTGCATATGGTGGTAACCTTGTTAGTGCATAGTTCCTGGTACCTACAATACCCTTGACATTAGTACACACATTAGTACGTACGTGATATCTAGTACGTACATGCGCTACGGACGCATGTACGTACTAGGTATGACGTCCAGTCTACCTCAAGGGCATTCCGGGGGTCAACGCCCTCGCGGTCCGGTCCAGACCAGGCCTCACGGTGGATCAGAGCCCGATCAACCAGGCTGTTACCGCTGGCCGCAAGTAATCCAACGTACGAACCACAGCCCAGCTGATCCCAAACTTACTTGATAGTCACATACGTACAAAGTACAGGAAAATAAGTACACACCCACATCAGGGGCAAATACGTATGGACAGGTCCCCTTACACCTATTAACCTAATAAATACGTACGCAACTCTCTACCTACTGAGAGTTTAAGGAGCCATTTGCTATGGGATTCCTACCGTCTAACATTGTTACGTACGTGGTGAAGGGGCGCTAAACCCTTAAGAGTTGTAGTGTCTGGGAGGAAAACGAAGACAAATAGAAGAGTAATGGTAGTAGTAACAGTAGTGATAGTAACAGTAATGGTAGCAGTAACAGTAATGGTAGCAGTAACAGTAGTGGTAGTAACAGTAATGGTAGCAGTATCAGTAGTGGTAGTAACAGTAATGGTAGCAGTAACAGTAATAGTAACAGTAATGGTGGCAGTAATGGTAGTAACAGTAAGGGCAGTAACAGTAACGGTAGTAACAGTAATGGTAGTAGCTAATGGCAACAGTAACAAGGGGAGAATAACATAAGCAACAATAGTAGTAATACACAGTTTAAATACAGGTAATAACAAAGCATATAAAGCAGTAATAACAGCAGTAATAACTACAGCAGTAATAATAACTAAGCAGTAATAACTAACAACAGTAGTAATAACAGCAGTAATAACAGTACAGCAGTAATAACTAACAGCAGTAATAACTAACAGCAGTAATAACAGCAGTAATAACAGCAGTAATAACTACAGCAGTAATAATAACTACAGCAGTAATAATAACTACAGCAGTAATAATAACTACAGCAGTAATAACTACAGCAGTAATAACTACAGCAGTAATAATAACTACAGCAGTAATAATAACTACAGCAGTAATAACTACAGCAGCAGTAATAACAGCAGTAATAACAGCAGTAATAACTACAGCAGTAATAACTACAGCAGTAATAACAGCAGTAATAACAGCAGTAATAACAGCAGTAATAACTACAGCAGTAATAACTACAGCAGTAATAACAGCAGTAATAACTACAGCAGTAATAACAGCAGTAATAACAGCAGTAGTAACAGCAGTAATAACAGCAGTAATAACTACAGTAATAACTACAGTAATAACAGCAGTAATAACTACAGTAATAACTACAGTAATAACAGCAGTAATAACTACAGCAGTAATAACTACAGCAGTAATAACTACAGCAGTAATAACTACAGCAGTAATAACAGCAGTAATAACTACAGCAGTAATAACAGCAGTAATAACTACAGTAATAACTACAGTAATAACTACAGTAATAACTACAGTAATAACTACAGTAATAACTACAGTAATAACTACAGTAATAACTACAGTAATAACAGCAGTAATAACTACAGCAGTAATAACAGCAGTAATAACTACAGTAAAACAGTAATAAAACTAGCAGTAATAACACAGTAATAACTACAGTAATAACTACAGTTAATAACTACAGTTAATAACTACAGTAATAACAGCAGTAATAACTACAGCAGTAATAACAGCAGTAATAACTACAGTAATAACTACAGTAATAACTACAGTAATAAACACAGTAATAACTAGTAAATAAATACAGTAATAATACAGTAATAACTACAGTAATAACTACAGTAATAACTACAGTAATAACAGCAGTAATAACTACAGCAGTAATAACAGCAGTAATAACTACAGCAGTAATAACAGCAGTAATAACTACAGGTAATAACAGCAGTAATAACTACAGCAGTAATAACAGCAGTAATAACTACAGCAGTAATAACAGCAGTAATAACTACAGCAGTAATAACAGCAGTAATAACTACAGTAATACTACAGTAATAATCAGCAGTAATAACAGCATTAAACTACAGAGTAATAAACAGCAGTAATAACTAACAGTAATAACAGCAGTAATAACTACAGTAATAAACAGCAGTAATAACTACAGTAATAACAGCAGTAATAACTACAGCAGTAATAACAGCAGTAATAACTACAGCAGTAATAACAGCAGTAATAACTACAGTAATAACAGCAGTAATAACTACAGTAATAACAGCAGTAATAACTACAGCAGTAATAACAGCAGTAATAACTACAGCAGTAGTGATACATTTCACAGCACTTTGAACTGATCTAAGGTCAGGTCTAATTCAGGCATCAAGATCCCTTTACCGGCATCAAGGAACCACCCACGAGGGTTTATCGCCCCTAGGACACCAATGACGATAGATAATTCATTACAAGAAACATCCTGGGAAACTAAAACCCGTAGGGGCTACCCCCATCCCTTGAATCCAGAGCCCTTCAAGGTAGGAATGACAAACAATGTACCGAAAAGTACAAGTAGACAGTGCCAGGCTTTTCAGTGCCAAACATAGGGTGCCAAGGGATGAAAATGTCAGCAAAAGACTGGTCAGATATTAGGAAGTACTTTTTCAGCTTTGGAAAGCACTAATTGTGGTAAACACCATACGCATCTTCAAGACTAGGAATGATCGTGTCATGGAGCCGAAAGTAACATTAATCGGTAGGTGTTGGAGGTGGGAGGACCAGGAGCTATAACTCTACCCTTGCAAAACCCAGGCCCAAGGCCGGGCTGTGGGAATATGTCTATTACTACAAGAACATGATACAACTTATACAGACCATAGCTCACGTCAATGACATACTACTATATAGAAAGTCCCGTGTTATGCTGGGTATTTCGGGAAAATTAGGTTAATTTTGTCCCCCGGGATGCGACCCACACCAGTCGACTAACACCCAGGTACCTACTTACTGCTAGGTGAACATAGACAGCAGGTGTAAGGTGGCTTAACACTCAGGTACCTACTTACTGCTCTGATATCAACTTGCACTGGTTCAACACAGCCCACACTCACCTAGCGAAAGTAAAAACCGGTCTACCTAGATACCAAGACTACAAAACCACTCACCTATTTAGAAATGCATTCAACTAACCACTTGCAAAGTCACCTAGAACCTAGAAGTTACCTTTGCCGCACTTATTTTCTAAATGCTGGTGAAAACCCCCTTTCTATGGCGTTTAAGGGATTTGGACCCGGTCTAAACACCTGGCAGGGGTCTAATTCTCAGTCACCTTCCCTTTCCCGGCGGCCCTGTGCCTGGTTAATCAGGCTGTTAGTGCTAACAGCATGTAATCCAACGTAATCCACGGCCCAAGTTGATCAGGAAATTATTCGCCAAGATAACTAGGGATCTGATCTTTTAATAATAATAATGAATAATAATTACGTGGATTACGTTGGATTATATGCTGCTAGCACTAACAGCCTGATTAACCGGGCACAGGACCGCCGGGAAAGTATGCTATGGATGAGGCGTCTGAACACTGGTAAAGTGGTTTAGACGAGGGGAAATACTTACTAATATCCTATGAAGAGGGGAAATTCCTATCATGGGTCAGGGTCGTGGGAAGGATGGCTCCTACCAAGAGTCAGGGTCGTGGGAAGGATGGCTCCTACCAAGAGTCAGGGTCGTGGAAGGATGGCTCCTACCAAGAGTCAGGGTCGTGGGAAGGATGGCTCCTACCAAGAGTCAGGGTCGTGGGAAGGATGGCTCCTACCAAGAGTCAGGGTCGTGGGAAGGATGGCTCCTACCAAGAGTCAGGGTCGTGGGAAGGATGGCTCCTACCAAGAGTCAGGGTCGTGGGAAGGATGGCTCCTACCAAGAGTCAGGGTCGTGGGAAGGATGGCTCCTACCAAGAGTCAGGGTCGTGGGAAGGATGGCTCCTACCAAGAGTCAGGGTCGTGGGAAGGATGGCTCCTACCAAGAGTCAGGGTCGTGGGAAGGATGGCTCCTACCAAGAGTCAGGGTCGGGGGAAGGATGGCTCCTACCAAGAGTCAGGGTCGTGGGAAGGATGGCTCCTACCAAGAGTCAGGGTCGTGGGAAGGATGGCTCCTACCAAGAGTCAGGGTCGTGGGAAGGATGGCTCCTACCAAGAGTCAGGGTCGTGGGAAGGATGGCTCCTCCCAAGAGTCAGGGTCGTGGGAAGGATGGCTCCTACCAAGAGTCAGGGTCGTGGGAAGGATGGCTCCTACCAAGAGTCAGGGTCGTGGAAGGATGGCTCCTACCAAGAGTCAGGGTCGTGGAAGGATGGCTCCTACCAAGAGTCAGGGTCGTGGGAAGGATGGCTCCTACCAAGAGTCAGGGTCGTGGGAAGGATGGCTCCTACCAAGAGTCAGGGTCGTGGGAAGGATGGCTCCTACCAAGAGTCAGGGTCGTGGGAAGGATGGCTCCTACCAAGAGTCAGGGTCGTGGGAAGGATGGCCCCTACCAAGAGTCAGGGTCTGGGAAGGATGGCTCCTACCAAGAGTCAGGGTCGTGGAAGGATGGCTCCTACCAAGAGTCAGGGTCGTGGGAAGGATGGCTCCTACCAAGAGTCAGGGTCGTGGGAAGGATGGCTCCTACCAAGAGTCAGGGTCGTGGGAAGGATGGCTCCTACCAAGAGTCAGGGTCGTGGGAAGGATGGCTCCTACCAAGAGTCAGGGTCGTGGGAAGGATGGCTCCTACCAAGAGTCGGGTCGTGGGAAGGATGGCTCCTACCAAGAGTCAGGGTCGTGGAAGGATGGCTCCTACCAAGAGTCAGGGTCGTGGGAAGGATGGCTCCTCCCAAGAGTCAGGGTCGTGGGAAGGATGGCTCCTACCAAGAGTCAGGGTCGTGGGAAGGATGGCTCCTACCAAGAGTCAGGGTCGTGGGAAGGATGGCTCCTACCAAGAGTCAGGGTCGTGGGAAGGATGGCTCCTACCAAGAGTCGGGGTCGTGGGAAGGATGGCTCCTACCAAGAGTCAGGGTCGTGGGAAGGATGGCTCCTACCAAATCAGGGTCGGGGGAAGGATGGCTCCTACCAAGAGTCAGTGACGTGGGAAGGATGGCTCCTACCAAGAGTCAGGGTCGTGGGAAATAATACATACCACCTTGTGTACGAAACTGATTTGTCATGAGCCTCTAACAACACCAAAACAATGAACACAACACCAAGGACAGTCTACAGGAAGACCTGACTATATTACAAGACTGGTCTAACATGTGGCTGGACTGCAAGACTGGTCTAACATGTGGCTGGACTGCAAGACTGGTCTAATATGCGATAGAGCTCAATGCTAAGGTTCCAAACTGGAGGACACCAACTCTCTTTAGTTACTACGGGACCGTCATACCAAAGAAACTGTAGCTTGTTAAATATTTTGCACTCTGGCAGGATACATTGTAAAAACCTCTGTACTACAAACAAAATTAATCTGCTAATAGCCAGTGTAGTGAAATATAAACCTTTTTAATAATTTATTCCCGTAGAAACATTTAAATGCCACCTCGGTCTAAATGGCCTTTTAAAGTATATGCATTAAATTATCATTTCGATTAAAACTAAGACTATCTTCAAATTTTAGCTAAAAATTACGTATATCAAATGTCTAACTGAAACGTCGAAATATATAATGTATATTTTAAGGACTTTTCATAAGATATACATTAAGATGTGTATATCCAGTTTTTATTCCAGTTATGTTTCTCGTGCCAATTTTAGACTTGGGTCCCGGGAGCTGTGATTCCCAGAGCCACCAACACAGTGGAGGTCCACGTCATCCACAACACAGTGGAGGTCCACGTCATCCACAACACAGTGGAGGTCCACGTCATCCACAACACAGTGGAGGTCCACGTCATCCACAACACAGTGGAGGTCCACGTCATCCACAACACAGTGGAGGTCCACGTCATCCACAACACAGTGGAGGTCCACGTCATCCACACACAGTGGAGGTCCACGTCAACCACAACACAGTGGAGGTCCACGTCAACCACAACACAGTGGAGGTCCACGTCATCCACAACAGTGGAGGTCCACGTCATCCACAACAGTGGAGGTCCACGTCATCCACAACAGTGGAGGTCCACGTCATCCACAACAGTGGAGGTCCACGTCATCCACAACACAGTGGAGGTCCACGTCATCCACAACACAGTGGAGGTCCACGTCATCCACAACACAGTGGAGGTCCACGTCAACCACAACACAGTGGAGGTCCACGTCAACCACAACACAGTGGAGGTCCACGTCAACCACAACACAGTGGAGGTCCACGTCAACCACAACACAGTGGAGGTCCACGTCAACCACAACACAGTGGAGGTCCACGTCAACCACAACACAGTGGAGGTCCACGTCAACCACAACACAGTGGAGGTCCACGTCAACCACAACACAGTGGAGGTCCACGTCAACCACAACACAGTGGAGGTCCACGTCAACCACAACACAGTGGAGGTCCACGTCAACCACAACACAGTGGAGGTCCACGTCAACCACAACACAGTGGAGGTCCACGTCAACCACAACACAGTGGAGGTCCACGTCAACCACAACACAGTGGAGGTCCACGTCAACCACAACACAGTGGAGGTCCACGTCATCCACAACACAGTGGAGGTCCACGTCATCCACAACACAGTGGAGGTCCACGTCATCCACAACACAGTGGAGGTCCACATCAACCACAACATACTGGAGGTCCACATCAACCACAACTGCCTTAAGGGTATTGATGCCTGTGGACAGAACTCGCCTAGGCAGAAGCATGGACAAGTAAATAAGCTTCAACACGCTCATTACTCTACTAATCTTCATGTCCTCCTCTTCTTCCCTATACTTCGTCTTCTTTCTTGCGTCAAAGGCGAGTTCTGGTCTAATATTTCTGCGAGTATGCCAGACCTGCGTCAAGTCTGTCAATAGCTCACTATATCTCAATATTTTTCCGCCAGTATCTTCCCGGACACACAAACCATGTCAGGCACTTCAAGAATCACGAGAAAGTTAAGACATTTGTAGTGTGGAAGCAGAGCTTTGCACTAAGAGTAAAGGAAAACATTACCAGCACTAACTCTCCTCCCCCTCTCTCCCCCCCCCCCTCTCTCTCTCTCCCCCCACAAGCAACTCAACCCAAGATGTACGAGATATTTTGATCGTAGTCCATCCTGGGCTATCATCAACTCACGACCTTAAATAGTCCATGAAGGACCTTGACAAGTCTTAAAATTTTCTCAAAAATCTAAGTTAAACGGGAATTGTTATAGACAATGTACCGTGGCTTATATTCTCCTCATATCTAATACTGTCACAACAGATTCGTGTCCTCAGCACAGACGCCAGTTGCATCCCAACACAGAGAAAGTAGTCGTAGATGCATCTGTGAATATAATGCCGACCACACCACCACACTATACAAACACACCTTGTAACGGGTAATTGAACTGTTGATACAAATCCTGATGTACTCCTGTTAACCCTTTTGGGGACTAGTTCCTAGTTCTTTTGTGTATCCATATGTTCTTGCACTAATTCCACAGGATGTATACGAGGTACACACACAAACTAGCCACAGGATGTATACAAGGTACACGAACTAGTATACATCCTGTGGACAGTAGTGGCTAGTTCGTGTACCTTGTATACATCCTGTGGCTAGTTCGTGTACCTCGTATACATCCTGTGGACAGTAGTGGCAAGGTACACGAACTAGCCACTACTGTCCACAGGATGTATACAAGGTACACGAACTAGCCACTTTGGTGACAATCTAATCTTTAGACGGGATTTGTCAGGCTAAAAACCCGTCTACTACACAAGGTTCATTAAGACTGCAATTCACCTGTAAACTACCACCCAAGGATACTTTAATTATCAACACAAGGACTAGAGTAAACTGCATTTACATAATGATTGAATATGCTAAATGCTCGTCATGTGTGTATACTCTACTCTTGCAGATAAATACCTTGGATATACCTTTTGAAGAGTTTCGAGAGTTTCGCTACTGGTTCAGAGAATCGAAAGGCTGACGAATTAAACACTTATGCGACACTTTGGTATCTCTGTGGAATCGTTCCGCCAACCAGTGGTTTCCTCAGTCCAGTACAGAGAAGAACTGAAGATCAGGACGATTGTGAGGTAATCAGTCCCTCAGCCTGGTTCGATTACCCCAAATCTATTAGGGGGGGGGGACAGTACCCTGTCAACTTCCTGATCAACCAGACTTGCTGGAGCTAAACGACATGCTGCCCACCATAGTGGGGGGGGGGGAATGAGGGACTTGACAACGACGGGAAGAGGAACACTGTTCGAAATGTCGCCCCGGGAGTGCACTGACCTGAGGTACTGCAATAGCGATGCAACCCCTTTGTACACCACCAATTGCAAAGGCTATGCAGGAAAGCAAAGGTGACACCAGCGTGAAACAGCCTAGAGAGACCGGTCGAAAATGATCCACTGGATATCGCCTTCATAGGGAAGAACTAAACCTGTATGGGACCGTACAGCGCATGATAGTGACGGCTGATCTTATCAAAGGGAGGGCTACAACTCCTTGGATCAAGAGCCATTGACCCCCCCCCCAGAAGTTTCATGATCCTGAACAGTCTTTAAGATTCCTACTTTGATATGCGTGGTAGACCGGTCCTCGAGGAAGTGGCGCCAGTGTTGAGCCCGGCAAATTTGGCAAGAGTGCAAAAATTTTAACTCCGTTCGTTTTGAAATTCACTGCAAGAACCCCAATGAGAACTTTCAGCAATAACAAGAACCCACAACAACCTACAGCAACCCATATCCCACAAGAACCAACAGCAACCCACAAGAACCCACAGCAACCCACAAGAACCCACAGCAACCCATAACCCACAAGAACCCACGGCAACCCATAACCCACAAGAACCCAACAGCAACCATAACCCACAAGAACCCACAGCAACCCATAACCCACAAAGAACCCACAGCAACCCATAACCCACAAGAACCACAGCAACCCATAACCCACAAGAACCCACAGCAACCATAACCACAAGAACCCACAGCAACCCATTAACCCACAATAACCCACAGCAACCCATACCCACAATACCCAGCAACCATAACCCACAAATAACCCACAGCAACCATAACCCACAAGAACCCACAGAACCATATACCACAAGAACCCACAGCAACCCATAACCCACAAAACCCACAGCAACCCATAACCCACAAGAACCCACAGCAACCCATAACCACAAGAACCCACAGCAACCCATAACCCACAAGAACCCACAGCAACCCATAACCCACAAGAACCCACAGCAACCCATAACCCACAAGAACCCACAGCAACCCATAACCCACAAGAACCCACAGCACCCATAACCCAAAAGAACCCAGCAACCCATAACCCACAGCAACCCATAACCCACGTCACCTCAACAGTGTCAGACAGAGCCTGGGAGACTGTCAAAGAGAGAGAGAGAGAGAGAGAGAGAGAGAGAGAGAGAGAGAGAGAATGAGAGAGAGAGAGAGAATGAGAATCAACCAGTACGATCACAGCATAACAATGACCACTACACTACCTTGTCCCCCTGACCATCTTCCTCACCACACCCACCCCTAGTCTGGTCTGGGACCGGTCTCCGGGGGCGATGACCCCCCACAACAGATACAACTCCCTTACAATATTCACCTCTCTCTCTCTCTCTCTCTCTCTCTCTAGGATTAGGCACCAATCAGGTTTAACCCA
This sequence comes from Cherax quadricarinatus, assembly GCF_026875155.1. Taxonomy (NCBI): domain Eukaryota; kingdom Metazoa; phylum Arthropoda; class Malacostraca; order Decapoda; family Parastacidae; genus Cherax; species Cherax quadricarinatus. The sequence continues at coordinate 10,926,217 of NC_069484.1, read as the reverse complement.
AAAGGAAAAATAGCCCAGATTCCTTGGATCAAGAACTCTTGGTACTTTTAAAAGTACTTAATTGACTAATGTTGATGTAGTGACTTGGACCTGCCTAGCATGGGCCAGTAGGCCTGCTGCAGTGCTTTGTTATGTAAAGCCCGGTGCAGTTAAATGAGATTTTATTAGCTGCATTTCGCCCACAGTTATCAAGTTTATCTCGCTGTGGGCGAAACAGTCAAAAAACCAACGGACCTTCCTTAGTATCTTTATTAATTTACTTTATGGTAAAAAAAAAATCAGTAAATCTACCTTTATTTATGGTAAAGATAGGTCAATATCCAATAAATCTACATTTTACGCTTTCCCATCAAGAATCTGCTGAAAAGGACCTCAGATACACACTACCCTCTTCGCTCATCTCCAGGCTAAGCCCTTCCCTTCCCACTGGCCATCTTATCAACATTATCACCCATTACCTTTTAACTAGTGTTCTGTACTATTGTATACAAGTATGGATGAAGGAGGGGGGGAAGGAGAGGGGGAGAATAAGAGGGAGGACAGAAGCGAAGATGGTTGAGGGTACAAGACGAATCAGCAAAGAATTTGTACATATACAAGGGCTCTGGTGGCCTGGTGGTTAACGCTCTCGCTTCACACGGTGAGGGCCTGGGTTCGATTCCCAGCCAGAGTAGAAATATTGGACGTGTTTCTTTCCACCTGTTGTCTATGTTCCCCATCAGTAAAATGGGTACCTGGGTGTTAGTCGACTGGTGTGGGTCGCATCCTGGGACACTGACCTAAGGAGGCCTGGTCACAGACCGGGCCGCGGGGGCGTTGACCCCCGGAACTCTCTCCAGATAAACTCCAGATACACCGCAGGGGTGCGGTGGGGACAATAAGGGAACACTATATCAATATTCGTGGCCCCAGATTATTTGAATAATCTGATTTGAATAATATCGTGCCAGATCAACCAGGTTGTGATGGATATGTGGGGCAGTGGGCCTCCAGCAGTAATATCCTGGGTGACCAGGCAAGCACCAGACGAGCCTGGCCCATGGCCGGGCTCAGTAGATAAACTCTCTAAACTCTTCAAAGGTATATCAAAGGTATACATGATGGATATCTTGCAAATTTATGAGAGAAAAAAAAGACACCAGCAATCCTACCATCATGTAAAAATTACAGGCTTTCGTTTTACACTCACTTGGCAGGACCTACCTAGGTTTCAGGTACGTCTTGCTACTTAGGTCACACTACACATGCATGTACAAGCAATATATACATACCCCTCTGGGGTTTCTTCCATTTTCTTACTAGTTCTTGTTCTTGCTTATTTCCTCTTGTCTCCATGGGGAAGTGGAACAGAATTCTTCCTCCGTAAGCCATGCGTGTTGTAAGCGGCAACTAAAATGCTAGGAGCAAGGGGCTAGTAACCCCTTCTCCTGTATATATTACTAAATTTATACAGACTTCATTCTTTTTGGGCCACCCTGCCTCGGTGGGATGCTGCCGGTGTGTTGAAAGAATGATGGAGATCTCTGATGAGTTTCCGGAGTGTTTATATTCCCGGAGCCCAGCCATGGGCCAGGCTCGTCTGGTGCTTGCCTGGTCAGCCAGGCTGGCGGGCAGCCTCACATATCCATCACAGCCTGGTTGATCTGGCACCTGGCGAAGATACTTGGCCAGCATCAATGAGTCGAGATGAAAGCACAAGTGTCATAACACCTGGCTCCTGCACACTGCTAGCAGGTGTACACACCACCAGGTACATCACCACCTCCCCCTACTGTACACTCAGGTGTACATGCGTTACTACACCCCAACCCACCCTGTACACTGCCAGTGCAGGTGTACAAGACAGTGTCACACTAGAAGTACCCAGAGAACTCTGCCTTATACTTCACATGCTCAGCTTTAAGCAGTGGTGGCAGCAGCAGTGGCGGCAGCAGCAGCAGCAGCAGCAGCAGCAGCAGCAGCAGACTTGCCACTGGGGGTACAAAGCAGGTTGAGGAAAGTCTGACCAAATGACCAGAAACCAGAGGTCTTGAACCCAAAACCTTTTAGCATCAGCAAAAACACAAATCACATTGAAGAGGTTTCAGAAACCGTGATAACACCAAGAACACACGCTGAAGAACAAGTACAGTACGTGAGGCTCTAAACCCATATGGGGGATCTTTCATTTCGATCGCAAATCCCACCAGTATGAACAACGACTAAACTGTTTTTATTACTAAAAGGCGTAACAAAAGGCCAACTGCATTCCATGTTTTGAAGGCTCGATCCTCCGTACGCTAACTACGAACAGGTTTAAGTCAGGCTGTTGGCGATTCCTTTTTTCCGACAGGGGTTCGAACTTCTGATCTGAAGAGAATCTCTAAATTACCCTAAGGAATTATATTGATTCTTAAATTATTTTCCCATAGGTTAATTTAGCAGGCTATATCACCCCCCAGGATGCCACCCACACCAGTTTACTAACGCCCAGGTACCTACTTACTAGGTGAACAGGGACGGCAGGTGTAAGGTAGCTAACACCCAGGTACTACTTACTGGGTGAACAGGGACGACAGGTGTAAGGTAGCTAACACCCAGGTACCTACTTACTAGGTGAACAGGGACGGCAGGTGTAAGGTAGCTAACACCCAGGTACCTACTTACTAGGTGAACAGGAACGGCAGGTGTAAGGAAACAAGCCCAATACTTCCACCAGTACCGGGAAACGAACCGCGGACCCTCAAGTATGCTAGCTAAGGGCGCTACCAACCGAGCCACGAGACTACACGACAACATTTCGGTCTATCCTGCCACCTGATGACCCAGGACGAGCAAAACGTCTTAATGTCACCCCCCAAATAGCGGGCTACTTGCAAACTGACCCACCCAGGGTGTTGTGACTTGGCTTAGATAACTAATTTAGTAAGATCTACGATACTTCAATTAAAATCCAGGTTAGGGCAAAACTGTCTTGAATGATTTATGGGCGAAACGAGCATCTCAACTTTCACACATAATATGCAAGGTAATAAATAGAAATTAACACTTGAAGAGACTAGAATTTGATTTGAAGACAGACACTTATGCAGCATATGAGAATCTTTATTCAGGAAACGTTTCGCCACACAGTGGCTTCATCAGTCCAATACAAAGAGGAAGGCGTAAGGAGAGGAGGAGTATGAGGGACTGATTACCTCATACTCCTCCTCTCCTTACGCCTTCCTCTTTGTATTGGACTGATGAAGCCACTGTGTGGCGAAACGTTTCCTGAATAAAGATTCCCATATGCTGCATAAGTGTCTCAATCTTCAACTTGTCGGTTTTTCAAACCATTCATCACAGAATTTGATTTATCTAATACCCGGCAACAAAGGGAATTACTATTATCCCAATTCCCCTATTCCAAATTCCCCTCCTATTCAAAATTCCCTTATTGAAAATTCCCCTATTATTCAAAATTCCCCCTATTAAAAATTCCAGCCCCCTATTAAAAATTCTCCCCTATTCAAAATTCCCCCTATTCAAAATTCCACCCCCTATTCAAAATTCCCCCATTCAAAATTCCCCCCCTATTCAAAGTTCCAGCCCCCTATTCAAAGTTCCAGGGCCCCCTATTCAAAGTTCCCCCCTATTCTTGCTGCTGCTCACAATGAGATGTCACACTCAGCCCATCCTACGCCTGCTTGATCAGACTGAAGCCTGGTGTCTGACCGGGCCGCGGGGGCGTTGACCCATTAACACCCTCCAGGTAGGTGGACTCCCTCCACTTCCTCTGATCACAGCTGAAAGCTCCCAGGCGTCCCCCCTCCCCCCTGGAGTATCAATACCAGTAGCCAAAAACTATCAAAAGTAACTATCTTACCTGGTAGTTCAGTGGATGGTGATAGTCCTGACCACTAGACAACTGAGATAGTTACATAGAAATAAAAAAACATTAAAACTGTTTTAAATTATGACAGGAGGCCTGGTCACAGACCGGGCCGCGGGGGCGTTGACCCCCGGAACTCTCTCCAGGTAAACTCCAGGTATATATAAACAATGTATATATCTAAACAAATGTACTTATTTCTCTAACATTGCAAGCTTCTGATGTGTTGATTTCAACACGAAAGGCCTAGAGCTATCGTTCAACTCCCTCTGTGGTTGTTTTATACTTTGCAACTCTTATTTGCGATTACTCTCTCTCTCTCTCTCACACACACACACACACACACACACACACACACACACACACACACAACACACACACACACACACACACACACACGAGAGGCCCCTAGTCCCTCTATTATTTTCCATGTGTAAATTATGACGCATCTTTCTCGCCTACATTCCAGGGAGTACAGGTCAAGAGACGCCAAACGTCCCCAGTAATTAAGGTGCTTGACTGAACTTGTACGTTCAAATGAAGGTTCTCTGTACATTCTCTAGATCTGTTGTTTCACCTACCTTGAATGGGGCTGTTAGTGTACAGCAGTATTCCACCCTAGAGAGAACAACTTTGTTTATCAGTGGTAAGGCTTGATGTAACAGTTTAATCAGACGTACGAACCACAGCCTGGCTGATCGGTATCTGTCCAGTTTATTGAAGACAGCCAGAGGTCTATTGGCAATCCCCTTTATGTATAAGAACAGAAAAGCAATGCAGAAGGCCTACTGGCCCATGCTAGGCAGGGCCAAGTCATCTACTGGCCCAAGCCTGTTATGTCCAAGTCACTTAAGGACGGACGCCCACATCAGACCCACTAGCACAAGCCAGTCAGGTCCAACTCACCCACCTGGTGTCTACCTAGAAGGCATTCCGGGGATCAACGCCCCCGCGGCCCGGTCCATGACCAGGCCTCCTGGTAGATCAGGGCCTGATCAACGAGGCTGTTAATGCTGGCCACACGCAGTCCAACGTACGAACCACAGCCCGGCTGATCTGGCACTGACTTTAGGTATCTGTCCAGCTCCCTCTTGAAAACAACCAGAGGTCTATTGGTAATGCCCCTTATGGCTGGTGGGAGGCTGTTGAAAAGTCTTGGGCCCCGGACACTTAGTGTTTTCTCAGTGTATTTGTCCAACCAATTTTTAAAACTATACAAGGTTTTAAACCTCAATGATGGTACACAAGAAAGAAGGAACACTGCAGCAGGTCTACTGACCCAAGCGAAGCAGGCCCATGTCCCCCCCGGATTAGCCCAATGACCCACATAGTCAGGTCACTTCCACTGAAGGAAGGAGCACGGCACCAGACCCAGCAGCACCAGCTAGTCAGGTTCAACTCACACCCACCCATACCCACTCATGTAGTTATCTAACCTATTTTTAAAACTACACAACGTTTTAGCCTGAATAACTGTACTCGGGAGTTTGTTCAACTCATTCACAACTCTATTACCAAACCAGTACTTTCCTATATCCTTCCTGAATCTGAATTTTTCCAACTTGAAACCATAGCTGTGAGTCCTGTCTTGGCTGGAAATTTTTCAGCACACTATTTACATCCCCTTTATTTATTCCTGTTTTCTATTTATACACCTCGATCATATCCCCCCTAATTCTACGCCTTTCGAGAGAGTGCAGATTCAGGGACCTCAGTCTATCCTCATAGGGAAAATTTCTGATACATGGGATCAACTTTGTCATCCTCCTCTGTACGTTTTCCAGAGCATTTATATCCATTCTGTAATACGGTGACCAGAACGGCTGGGATGCTGTCGAGTATATTCATCAGTGTATTCAACCCCTACCTTCAGGCCTTGATGAATCTCACCAGACTGCAGTATGTTTGCTGGCCATTTCAAGCATTATCACTGTGGTGTGTGCATCATGGTGGTGCTGGTAGTTACCATGACCTTCTAAGCGCAGCGATCCTCTCAGGAATCTACGAAGACACTTATCAGATGTGCTTAAAAATCTTGCCTAACTTCTTGCATCATGAGACAGTGAACGTGTCGATGTATACACTAGACTTAATGCCATCTATTACATTCAAGAGGAAGCGCTAAAGCCTTAGGGTCCAATGGTATCTCACGTGATAATCGGATTTGATACAACAGTAGATACCACTCTGCATTGTACCTTCGACGAGTTCAGAGCTGTTCTACTCCCGGAGCTTGACTAGTCAACCAGGCTGTTGCTGTGGCCTGCTGCCCCAAGTATCCATCACAGCATGGTTGATCTTGCACCTGGTTAAGGTACTTGTCCAGTTTCCTCTGGATTTCTCCCAGCTCACCTCAAACACTAAGAATGGGTAGATGTTAACTCAAACTTGTCCCATCTAACAAGGCAGATTAGCCTATCATGTACGTACACAAGTACGTTTAGCGTCGTTAAACTACGCACAATTTAATCTAAACGAAGGATGGTGAAGCAACCGGGGCGTGCATATTCTGATTACATAGCGCATATTCTGATTACATAGTGCATATTCTGATTACATAAATCTTGCAGATGGGAACAGAATTACGTTACGTTACCTTGTTATATTCTCACACAGGGATTCAGACAACAGATGGCAGTAGCATCCTAAGCTGGGAGACAACAGTATGGTAATAACTGTGTCAAGCATTCCATTGTATGTTAGGTATAAGGACACAAGTGCAACTAGACATTTTATTGTGGCAACGTTTCGCTCTCCAGGAGCTTTGTCAAAGATTGAGACGTTGTCTGTGTCTCCCATTACCCACTGCAGGCTGACCAGCAGTAGATCACGACACTTCTCGGTATAAACTACCGACAGGTTGTTAGGCTAGACACACATGTAACAGTTAACTATATTTCGAAATGTTTCGCCTACACAGCAGGCGTCTTCAGTCGAGTACAGAAAAGTTGGTAGAAGCAGAAGAGATGTAAAGACTTATCAGTCCATCAGACATAGCTTTGAGGTGGTCAGTCCCTCAGCCTGGAGAAGGTTTCAGACTATGGAACAATAATGTGAATCTGAAGTGACAATACGGCGCCTTATATACTGTCAAAAGATGAGGTGTAGGCCACTAGCAGAAGAATGTAATCGAGAGGTCACGTCCCACTGCATAATTACCATTACGTGAGAATTCTCCTGAGAAGGCTATCACACGGACACGGAAAAAAAACAGAATATGCAAAGAAGAAATGATAAAAAAAGGCCTATATCCATAGATCAGGGACACGTCAAAATGTTCAGGAGGTGGGAAGTGCTGTACTTAAAATCTAGAAAGACTGAGGATGAAAATTAAAATTTGTTAGGGATCTTTATTGATGAAACGTATCGCCTACACAGTAGGCTTCTTTAGTCAAATACTGAGTGAGCAAGCGTAGTGAAAGAAAGATGTAATCAGTTCCTCGACCTTGGAGAGAGTATCTGAGGTGGTCAGTCCCTCAGCCTGGAGAAGAGTTCAGTTCCATGGTCTGGGTGAGGGTTATGACTGTGAAGGGTGAGAATACAATGCCATAGAGTGCCAGTACTCTTAAGGAGGCGGCTGCAGTTTTACAGTGGGAAGCAGTGTCTGTATTCTAAAGGATATAATTGTAAGTGCTAAACCCGCACTCTGAAGGACAAAGGGAAGTTACTGAACTGTGTGAGATCTGCAGCACATCTCTCAAAACAAATATCGAATGACTTTACTTTTAACGAGCATAGACTCCAGGAGTAAACTGGAGAGAGACAGACGCTCCCTCTACAGAAGACGACGAAGAGTCACTGAGCTCCTCAGGAGTGCTAGAATATCTGATACACGAAAGGAGGCGCTGACCAGGGAAGTGGAAACTATCCAACTTAAGTTAAATGACTCTTACAGGAACCAGGAGAGACAGGAGGAGCTTAAAGCTATTAGTGACATTGAAAAATTCAAAATATTTCTTTTCATATGCCAAAAACAAGGCAAATACCACATCTAGTATCGGGCCCTTACTCAGACAGGATGGGACTTGCACAGATGACAACAAGGAAATAAGCGAAATATTGAAATCCCAGTACGACTCTGTGTTTAGTGAACCACTAATTGGTCTGAGGATTGACGACCCAAATGATTTCCTCATGAATGAGCCTCTAAACTCCATAAATGTATGCCAGATTTCCGACATTACCCTAACTCCGATAGATTTCGAAAAAAACATTGACAACATGCCCATGCACTCAGCCCCGGGCCCAGACTCGTGGAACTCTGTTTTCATTAAGAACTGCAAGAAACCCCTCTCGCATGCCCTAAGTACACTATGGAGGAGGAGGTTGGACATGGGTGAAATTCCACAGTCACTTAAAACAACGGATATAGCCCCACTCCATAAAGGTGGCAGCAAAACATTAGCTAAGAACTATAGACCAATAGCTCTGACGTCCCACATCATAAAAATCTTTGAAAGAGTGCTAAGAAGCAGGATTGCAAATCACCTGGATTCCCAAAATCTGCACAATCCAGGGCAACATGGGTTCAGTGCAGGTCGCTCCTGCCTCTCACAACTACTGGATCACTATGACATGGCCTTGGATGCACTGGAAGAAAATCAGAATGCAGATGTAATATACACAGACTTTGCAAAAGCATTTGACAAATGCGATCATGGCGTAATAGCCCATAAAATACGTGCTAAAGGAATAACTGGGAAAGTAGGGAGATGGATCTTCAACTTCCTAACAAATCGAACACAGTAGTGGTCAACAGAGTTAAATCGGAGGCTGCCATAGTGAAGAGCTCTGTTCCACAAGGCACAGTACTCGCCCCCATCTTATTCCTTATCCTCATATCAGACAGAGATATACACCACAGCACCGTATCATCCTTTGCGGATGATACTAGGATCTGCATGAGGCTGTCATCTGCTGAGGACGCGGTTAACCTCCAAGAAGATATAAACAAAGTTTTCCAGTGGGCAACGGTAAACAATATGATGTTCAATGAGGACAAATTCCAACTACTCCGTTATGGAAAACTGGAGGAGATAATAACTAGAACAGAGTATACTACTGACTCCGGCCATACAATACAGCGGAAAAATAATGTAAGGGACCTGGGAGTAGTAATGTCTGAGGATCTCACTTTCAAGGATCACAACAGTGCCACGATCGCACGTGCAAAGAAAATGATAGGATGGATAATGAGAACGTTCAAAACGAGAGATGCCAAGCCAATGATGATCCTTTTCAAATCACTTGTTCTCTCCAGGCTGGAATACTGCTGTACATTAACATCTCCATTCAAAGCAGGTGAAATCGCAGATCTAGAGAGTGTACAGAGATCCTTTTACTGCACGTATAAGTTCTGTCAAGCACCTTAACTACTGGGAACGTTGGAAGCACTTGACTTGTACTCGTTGGAACGCAGGAGGGAGAGATATATCATAATCTACACTTGGAAAATCTTGGAAGGAATGGTCCCAAATCTGCACACAGAAATCACTCCTTACGAAAGTAAAAGACTTGGCAGGCGATGCAAAATGCCCCAATAAAAAGTAGGGGCGCCATTGGTACACTAAGGGAAAATACCATAAGTGTCCGGGGCCCAAGACTGTTCAACAGCCTCCCATCAAGCATTAGAGGAATTACCAATAAACCCCTGGCTGCCTTCAAGAGAGCTGGACGGATACCTAAAGTCAATGCCGGATCAGCCGGGCTATGGCTCGTACGTTGGACTGCGTGCGGCCAGCAGTAACAGCCTAGTTGATCAGGCCCTGATCCATCGGGAGGCCTGGTCATGGACCGGGCCGCGGGGGCGTTGATCCCCGGAATAACCTCCAGGTAACCTCCAGGTAGTAATATCAGAACAGCCTTTAAAGGCTAGCCGGCGAGCCTATAAACAAAGGCTAGCCAGCGAGCCTATAAACAAAGGCTAGCCAGCGAGCCTATAAACAAAGGCTAGCCAGCGAGCCTATAAACAAAGGCTAGCCAGAGAGCCTATAAACAAAGGCCATTATCAAGGACATCAGAAAACTAATCAATGCTAACTGCGTCAAGTTCAGGATATTAAAACAATAGATACGAATTCAACAGCCAAGGGTCATACAGTTCAAGGATGAACCAGTATTAAAAATACGAATGATTGCATGACTATTTCACAGACATCCTAAATGCATTCCAAGAGGGAGAGTTTGCTATCTAGCCATAGTTGCCAAGACATTACCTTTCTGTTTAAGTAATTTGAGATTAAGGTTATGTCAGTATAGAGTAATTTAGGTTAATTTAAATGAAGTCGCTATAAGGTGTTTGGAAGAATTGACAAGTCATGCATTTCAGTTTCTAAGGCCATTATCAAGTCAGGGATCTAAGGTGTACAGTATTAGATTAGCATCAGGTCGAGTTTAGGAATAAATACCTTTACCTGTGATATACAGACAGATACAGCCACCAAGCAGACACAGCTACAGCCACCAAGCAGACACAGCTACAGCCACCAAGCACAGACACAGCTACAGCCACCAAGCACAGACACAGCTACAGCCACCAAGCACAGACAGCTACAGCCCCAAGCAGACACAGCTACAGCCACAAAGCAGACACAGCTACAGCCACAAAGCAGACACAGCTACAGCCACCAAGCACAGACACAGCTACAGCCACCAAGCACAGACACAGCTACAGCCACCAAGCACAGACACAGCTACAGCCACCAAGCACAGACACAGCTACAGCCACAAAGCAGACACAGCTACAGCCACAAAGCACAGACACAGCTACAGCCACAAAGCACAGACACAGCTACAGCCACAAGCACAGACACAGCTACAGCCACCAAGCAGACACAGCACAGCCACCAAGCACAGACACAGCTACACCCACCAAGCAGACACAGACAGCCACCAAGCCAGACATCACACTTGCCCCCACAGCACCTCGCCCCAGCAAGACACAGCACAGCCACCAACACGACACAGCTTAGTTTACAAGACGATTCCACTCACCACCTCAATGACTTCATCTCACCCCAAGCACAGACCAGCTACACCACCAGCCACAACACACTAACCACTTGTCACTAGACACACTATTAGACCCAATGACTATGACACGTCTACAGCCCCACGACGACATCTACAGTACTAAACATCACACTATAGAAATCTACAACGTACGAAAGAAGCTATCATAAGACAAACTACATGCTACAGATCCACATACGACAATCAACAACAAATTTCAACATATTACGCCAAACAGCAAGAAAAAGCATGAAGCTACAGCACCAAGCTGAAAAAAGTGAAACCAAGCGTTGCGACATTGCTCAGCAATACACAGCACAATAAGCCACAAACACAGACAGCAGCTGACAGTTCCATATCAACACATGTATATTCCACAAGCCCTAAGAACTATGACACTACAAGAGAATAGCCACCTATGAGAAGTCACACTGGCCAAGCAAGCCCTGTCCATGCAATGACACTGAACCTGTTGTGGAACAGTTTTTAGCAGACGTTTCACATCATTTATCATCCACAGACGCAGCTCCCTGGATCCAACCATTACCTGTTGATGGTTACTTTCGATAACTATTCGACCTCATGTTTGACTTCGCCCGACGCATCGGACAGACTTAAATCTGTCACCTCTAAACATTATAACTGTACGATAGCTGAGCTATCCATTAAGCACTACTATCATCTACGAGACCATCTACGAATCATACGCTGAAAATCTTCACCAATTTACTGAAATCTACAAGAAAAACTTTCAAAACTGAAAAACAGTTGAAATTCCAAGCTGTCGTCATTTCTAGCAATCAATCTCTGGTAATAA
>NC_069484.1:10902040-10912040 GCF_026875155.1 Cherax quadricarinatus | reverse complement strand
GAAACCACATCGCTCCTGTTGAAAGACTTCTTCTAGCAATAGTACCTGTATAACCTATTATTTTAAATTTCCGGGAAAAGGGCCTCTCGCCGGGATCAAAGAACCCCCCCTACAAAGGAAAGTTTTTACAAACCTAGAATCAATCCAAAATAGCCTAATAAAGGCTACCCACGAGCCATAAAGGCTAGCCACAGCCTTTAAAAAAAAGGCTAGCCAGCACCTTAAAAGCTTTTCGATGCTCGACAAAAAAATCATCGGTGTCATCAAAAATTTTTGTTTCAAATTTCCCCAATCAACTTTGACCTACCTTCTTTTTTTTTTTTTTATTTTTTTGCTTATTTTCACCGAATTTTTTGTCTTTTTTTCGCACCAAAAACTGAAAGGGCCAAACTTTTTCGCACCAAACAAAAGACTGGCCAAAAACTTTTCGCACCCCAACAGGGGCGCAGTTAGGGGCCAATTTAAAAGCTTTTAATACAAGTAAAACCCCTTTTCAGGGAACTGTATATTTCTTAAAAAAATTTTTTTTTTGATCCTTCGGGTCTGGCTTTAAGACAAAATGCCCGGGATTAATTTTCAATGTCTCAGTCCCCCCCCCCCCCCACCTCTCTCTCCTCTCTCCCCCCCCCCACCTCTCCTCTCTCCCCCCCCCCCCCACCCCTCTCCCCCCCATCTCTCTCCCCCCATCTTTTTCCCCCCCCCAAAACTCTCTCTCCCCCCTCCTCCCCCCCCCCTCTCTTCCCCCCCCCATCTCCTCCCCCCCCCATTTCCTCTCCCCCCATCCCCTCTCTCTCTCCCCCCCCCATCTCATCTCCCTCTCTCCCCCCCATCTCTACTCTCTCTTCCTCCCCCCCCACTCTCCTCCCCCCCCCCATCCTCTCTCTCTCCCCATCTCCCCTCTCCCCCCAATTCCCCCCCCCCCCCCGGGCCCACTACGACCCCACAAGATTCACTTCATAACGGTTTTTTCTCGAGAAAAAGGCCCCTGAATTTTTTTTCATTTAAGAAGAGATTATGAATGGAGGGGGGGGTTTGATCCAATAAATTGGCTTTGTTCCTTGATTAAGACCCCCTTTTTACCACATAAAAGTACCCATCGGGGTTAAAGGTTTCCTATCAGGTCTACACACAAGCTTTTGGTCAACTGACCGAGGCCTTTACTGTTTCCCCCCTTCCACCCCAAGGGAAAAAAGTGTCACTTTTTTTTTATTATTACCCGGGGGTAACTACTTTTTACGTTTGTATATTTGTATTTTTGTGTACCAAAATAAACCAAAGCTTTAAAAACAAAAGGGGAACTGCAGCAGGCCTACTGGCCCACGCTAAGAGGTCAAAGTACCTACGGCCCAAGCTAGTCACCCCCCCAAGTCCCCTCGGGCCCCAAAGCGTCACCCCCAAGTACTACGGCCCCAAGTTTGCCCGCCCCCCAAGTCACCTACGGCCCAAGCAGTCCCCCCCCAAAGTCCCTACGGCCCAACTGTCACCCCCCCAATCACCACTGGCCCAAAGTAGTCACCCCCCCAAGTCACCTACTGGCCCAAGTTTTCAGCCCCCCAAGCACCTACGGGCCCCAAGCTAGTCACCCCCCAAGTCACTAGGGCCCAAGCTAGTCCCCCCCCCAAGTCACCTATGGCCAAGCAGTAAAGCCCCCCCCCAAAGTCACCTACGGGCCCAACTAGTCCCCCCTAGTCACCTACTGACCCAAGCTAGTCCCCCCCCCATCACCTACGGGCCCAAAGTAGTCACCCCCCCAAGCACCTACGGGCCCAACTAGTCACCCCCCCCCCCCCAATCACCACGGGCCCCAAAGTATCACCCCCCCAATCACCTACTGGCCCAACTAGTCGCCCCCCCCCAAGTCCCCTAGGGCCCCAGCTAGTCAGCCCCATAGCCACCTACTGCCCAAGCAGTCACCCCCCCCCAAAAGTCACCTACTGGCCCACTATCCCCCTTCACCTACTGGCCCAAGCTGCCCCCCCTAGTCCCTCGGGCCCCAAGCTGTCACCTACTGGCCCAACCTAGTCCCCCCCCCCCCCAAAGTCACCTACTGGCCCAAGTATCACCCCCCCACCCCCTACGGGCCCAAGCTAGTCACCCCCCTCCCTAGTCCCTCTGGCCCAAGCTAGTCCCCCCCCCAAGTCACCTAGGGCCCAACTAGTCCCCCCCCAGTCACCACTGGCCCAAGCTAGTCACCCCCCCCATCACCTACGGGCCCAACTTTCACCCCCCCAAAGTCACCTATGGCCCAACTAGTCCCCCCCCAGTCACTACTGGCCCAAGTTTCACCCCCCCCCAGTACCTACGGGCCCAAGCTAGTCACCCCCCCCATCACCTACTGGCCCAAGTATCACCCCCCCCCCTTCCCAAGCCCTACGGGCCCCAACAGTCCCCCCCCAATCACCTACTGGCCCAGGCTAGTGGGGCCCCCCCCCCAATCACCTACGGGCCCCAGGCAGTCAGCCCCCCCCCCCCCAATCACCTACTGGCCCAACTAGGCCCCCCATTCACCTACGGGCCAAAAGCTAGCCCCCCCCCCAAACCCCTACTGGCCCAAGCGTCAGCCCCCCAAGTCACCTACGGGCCCCCAAGCATCAGCCCCCAATCCCTCGGGCCCAAGCAGTCGGGCCCCCAATCACCTACTGGCCCCAAAGCTATCACCCCCAAGTCACCACCCCAAGCTAGTCAGCCCCCAAGCCCCTACCCCCCAGGTACCCCCCCAAGTCACCTATGGCCCGGCTAGTCAGCCCCCAATCCCCTACGGCCCAAGCTATCCCCCCATTACACGACAGTTATATTCTCCATTGTTAAAACTAAGGGAATGCCTTCAAGGGGCCAATTTTCGCTCAACCCCTATGAAGCTCACCCTGAGCAAAAACGGCACAGCAGCTAAGGGTTTTCCCCGTGTTAATATTTTTCAGATATAAAATATCATTTACGTCGAAACGTTCCCCCTGCACAGCAGGTTTGGGTCGATACGGGAAATTTATTTTAAATTTACAGTGACCCTTCCCTCTCTTTCCCCTAGTAACCACCCGTTTTACACTAAAGAAATCCACCGTCCCCGGGAAAACTTTTCCCAAACATGTTGCACAGTTGAAATATTAAACGTTTCGCCATAAAATCCCCAAATTTGGCGTATGTTACTTGATGTTGCGATTTTAAAAAACATAAAACAAAAAACGGGAACCGCAGAAGGCCTACTGGCCCCCTGCGAGGCAGGGCCAAGTCTCCCACCGGTTAACCCAAAGTTAACATTTCCCCCTGTAGAAGTTAGAATAAACGCGTGTAAAAAAAAGCTTTTTAAAAGGGCAGACTCAAAAATTGACAACTGGTTGCTAAAAGACTATTTTACTACAAAAAATTTCTGGACATTTACATCAATGATATATAAAGTACCTCCTAGTTTGGGGCCCGCAGGCCCGCTCATGTTCCCCCTTTAGTTCTTATGTTTTTATGGTTATGCAGAGCTTTGGGGAAAATTTGGTTTTCCCCGGATCGACCCACCAGTCAACTAAAAAACCAGGTACCTATTTTTCTGCTAAACATGGCACAGGGGCTTAAGGAAACGCGCCTAATTTTTCCAGCCGTACCGGGGGTCGAACCACGGCCTTAGTGGTTTTATTAATTGGGGTATGGGGGACTACGGGGCACAATTGAAAAACTCACAAAAATTTTACGAAACTCACTTTACATATATATAATACACAGAGAGATACACAGGAAAAATACCAAAAAGAGATACACGAGAGATACCGAGAAATACACAGATACACACACACATACCACACAAACCCACACGATACCACACACAGAACACACACACAGATACACACACACAGATAACACACACAATACCACACACAGAACACACACACAGTACACACACCAGTACACCACACAGATAACACACACAATACACACACACAAATACACAACACACAAAACAACACACACAGATACACCACACACACAAATTTTCACACACACACACAATACCACACACACACGATACACACCACACACAGATACACACCAACAATAACCACACACGTACAACACCCCCACAGAAACACACACCAGATACACACACACACAATACAACACAAAAGATACACCAAAACCCCACAATACCAAAACACACAGATACACACACACACCAAGATACACACACACACACAAAAAACCCCACAACAGAAACACACACACACAGATACAACCACACACAAATACACACCCCAAACCCCAGATACACACACACACACAGTACACCCCACACCCCCAGATCACAACCCCACAGATATACACCACACACAGATAACAACACACAGATACACACACACACACAGATAAAACACACCAAAAGATCCACACACACACAGATACACACACACACACAATACACACACACACAAATACACACACACACACGTACAACACACCACGATCAAACCACACACAGATACACACACACCAAAAACACCCCAAAACCCCACAGAAAAAACACACACACACAGATAAAACACACAACCACGAAACACACACCCACAGTACAACACAACACAAATTTCACACAAACCAATACCACCACACAGATACACAAAACCCCAGATACACACACACACACAGATACACCAACCCCCACAGATACAACCCCCACACAGAACCACAGATACACACACAAATCACACACACACAGAAAAAAAACACACAGTCACACACACACACAAATACACACACCACACAGATACACACACCACCACAATACACAACCCCAACACAAAACACACACACCACAATACACCACACAAAACACAGAAACCACACACACACACGATACACACAAACCCCACAATACCCACACACACAGATACACACAGATACACACACAATACACACACACAATAAACAGATCACCACACACACACACACGAACACACACAGATACACACAACAGATACCACACACAATACACCACAGATCACACACACAGATACACACACACGATCACAACACAAATACACACAGAAAAACCCCAATCACCAAATACACAGTATATACACACAATATATAACCACAGATATACACCACACAGATATACACACACACACAAAAATACAACACACAGATAACACACACCGTATACACACACACAATTACACACACACAGTATACACAAACCCCCAGATATACACACACACAGATATACACACACACAGATACACACAGATACACACACACACACAGATACACACACACACAGATACACACACACAGGAAGGACAAACCAAGAAGCATAGGGGCCATAACTAGGGAAGGGACTGAAGGAACACTCCACGGGAAGGAACAAACACATCAGAGGATGCAATGGGAGTCACAGTGGGAGGTGGAAAGGGAGAGATCCGTGTTTGTCTATGGGCTAGACGAAGCTAAAGGGGAAACTTATGATGAAAGAAAGCAGGAGGAGAAAAAAGCGATTGAAGATATCATGAAGGTGATAGGCGAGGGGGACACGACCCAGATGGCAAATTTTCGGAGAATCGGGTGGTTCACAAAGAAAAGGAATCGGCCTCTCAAAGTAATTTTCAAGGCAGAATCAACCCGAACCATGATCCTGCAAGAGAAAGCACGGCTGAGAGGCAAGCAGGAGTTCCGGAGTGTGTACCTCGATCGAGACAGAACACAGGACGAAAGGAAGACAATGAAAGAGTTCAAAAACGAAAGGAGAAATGGGAGGAAATGAAAAAGGAGAGCAGAATAACCCAGGATTAAATGGAAGGACAAGTGCACCCCCCAGAAACACCTGCAGAAGGACTCCAGCCACGACACCCCCAAGGCAACTGAACAATCCAAACCAACCATCACACACCGATCCCTCTGTTTCCACCCCCCGCACCACAGTTACAGTATTAGAACAGAAGTTGAAGGTTTGGTACACAAATGCAGATGGATTAACGAATAAACATGAGGAATGGCAAGAAAGAATCAATGAGAAGTCCCCAGACATCATAGCAGTTACAGAAACAAAACTCATGGAGACAATAACAGATGCAATCTTCCCACCAGGATACCAGATCATGAGGAAAGATAGAAGGGCAGGGGGGGAGGTGGGGTTGCTCTGCTCGCAAAAAACAGATGCAAATTCGAGAAAATGGAAGGAATAGATGAGATGGGAGAAAGAGACTACATAGCAGGTACACTTCAGTCTGGGAACACAAAGTGGTCATTGCAGTGATGTATAATCCACCACAGAACTGCAGGAGGCCAAGAGAGGAATATGAAGAGAGCAACAGAGCAATGGTGGACACACTTGCTGAGGTGGCAAGAAGAGCTCACTCCAGCAGAGCAAAGTTGCAGGTTATGGAGGATTTCAACCACAGGGAGATTGACTGGGAAAACCTGGAGCCACATGGGGGTCCCGAAACATGGAGAGCCAGGATGTTGGATGTGGTGCTGGAAAACCTCATGCACCAACATGGTAAGGACACTACCAGAGTGAGAGGGGAGGATGAACCAGCAAGATTGGACCTTGTGTTCACCCTGGGCAGCTCAGACATTGAGGACATCAAGTATAAGAGTCCCCTAGGAGCTAGCGACCACGTGGTTCTGTGCTTTGAATACATAGTAGAGCTGCAAGTGGAGAGAATAACAGGAGTTGAATGGGAAAAGCCCGACTATAAAAGAGGGGACTACATAGGGTTGAAGAACTTCCTGCGGGAGGTCCAGTGGGACAGAGAACTGACAGGAAAGCCAGTAAATGAAATGATGGAATATGTAACAACAAAATGCAAGGAGGCAGTGGAAAGGTTTATTCCCAAGGCAACAGTAACAACGGAAGACCAGAACGAGCCCCGGGTTTTCCCCAGGGTGTAAGGGGCAAAAAAAAAAGTGCAGTGAGAATGGAAAAGTACGAAGGCAAAACACAAAAAATGGGGAGATCATCCAGCCCCGGGAATGATAACAGGAAAGGGGGGAGGCCCCGACAGTATAAAATGACAAGCTCGAGAATCAAGACTGACCCAAAAACTGTTTTAAGAACCCAGGGGGAAGACAAAGTCAAAGCCCGGGTGTCAATTAAGGACAAAGTGAGAACTCACAAAAAATTCGGGAGTTGCGGGGAGCAAAACAGGAGTTTTTTAAGGGAAGTTTTTACAGTAGAGACGGAAGGGCTGGGGGAAACACACAAAAGGGAACATCAAGAGGGAAGTACCAACAAGGTTGGATACATACAACAACTGAGGAAGGGGTAAAGAGCTTTTAAGTGCCCTTGACCCCTCAAAGGCGATGGGACCGGACAACTTTCCCCCCAGGGGTCCTTAAGAAGGACAGAGAGCTGGCGTCCCCTCTAACCACAATCTTCAAAAATCCCTTGAAACTGGGAAACTACCCCAAAAAAAGGAAGACAGCAAATGTACCCCCATATTTAAGAAAGGAAACAAAAGGAGCATAAACTACAAACCGTCTTCTGACATGTTTGTGTGCAAAGTCAGGGAGAAATTATCAGGAGGGAGTGGTCGAAAACCTGGAAAGGAAAAGTTTATAAATAAAAACCAGCATGGGTTCGGGAAGGAAAAATTTTGTATCAAAAAACCTCCTGATTTTTTATGAAAAGGGTAACAAAGAAAGAACAGAAGAGAGGGGGGGGAATTGCGTTTTCCTAGACTGCAGGAAGCCTTTGACACATTTCCCCCAAAGATAGGAGAAGCTGGGGGAAACGGGTGTAAAAGGGGGGGGCACTGCAAGGATAAGGGAATACCGACAGGGGGCAGCAAGAGCATGGTACGTGAAGGGTATCACAGTGGGCGCCTGTTACGGGGGGGTCCCCAGGTCATTCTAGGCCCGTGCTATTTGTTTTAAATGTGAACGACATAGGGAAAAGAATGGGACTTGAATTTCCCCTTTTTCGCAAGGGAAAAATTGATGAAAAAATTAAATCGGACAGGTGAGGCGGGACTGCAAAGAACCTGGACAGGTGACATTGGCCAGAAACGGCTTCTCGAATTCAATCCCCCAAAAATGCAAAGCCCGAAGATTGGGGGGGCAAAGAAGACCCAGACAGATAAGGCTAGGTGGCAAAGACTACAGACCTCATCGGGAAAAAAGCCCTTGGGGTGCCATAACACCGAGCCTCACCTGAGGCACAAAACCCAAAAACCCGCTGCAGATACGGCGCCTGGAAAACCTGAGAAAACGTTCCGAAACCTAATAAGGTTTTTTCAAGACACGTAAACCATTATTTTACCCCCTACTGGATAGCGCACCACTGGAACCCACACCTGGTCAACACGTCAGAAGTTGAGAAATACAAAGGTTTGCAAAAAAGGCTAGTCCCAAGTTAAAGGAATGTCCAGGAAAGGAAAGGGAAAAATGGGATGACGACATGGAGGACAGAAGGGGTTCGGGGAACAGGGGTAACGACATACAAGATACTTCGGGAATAGACAGGGGGACAAAATAGGTGTTCCAGAGGGGGGGACCGGGGACAAGGGGTCCAACGGGAAGCTGAAACTCAGACGGTCACAGGGACTTAGAAGTAAATTTTTCAGTCATATAGTTGTCAGCAAGTGGAATACCCAGCAAGTGAAGATGGGGGCAGGAACCATACTATTTTAAGAAGAGGATGACAAAGCTCAGGAACAAGAAAGGCCCATAGCGATCAGTAAAAAGGCGGGACAGGAGCTGGTCCGACCCCCGAACCCAAAATTTGGCAGTACAATTTGGCGATTACACACACAGAAACACACACACACACAATACACACACCATCACAGATATAAAACACACACAAGATATAACACAACCCCAATTCACACCCAGATATACACACCACAGATATCCCACACCAATACACACACACACAGAAAACACACACAGATATACACAGAATTTTACACACACAATATCACACAACAGATAACACCACACACACAGATTATACCACACACACACATAATACCCACTATATACACACAATATATACACCAATTACCACACACAAATACACCACGAACCCTGCCAGTTTTTTGACGAGTTTGTAAAGCTCTGGGGCGGGGGGGAGAGGGCCTAGTAGCAACGGGGAAGAGGCGGGGGCCCGGGGGCTAGGACTCACCCCTGCAACCAAAAAGGAGTACAAAAAGGTGAGTACACACAATTACACAACACATAACACACACAGACATACACCACCAATAACACACACACAATATACACACACACAATATACACACAACAGATATACAACACACCCGATATACACACACACAGATAAAAACCACACAGATATCACCACACATATACACACACACACAGATTACACAACACGATATACACATACACACAGATATAACACACACACAATACCCCATACACAGATATACACTACACAATAACACACATATTACACAGATAATACACACGATATTAAAAAAATACCACATTAAAAACAACAGATAACACACACACACAATAACACCAAAACAGAAACACACACACACAGATTACACACACACGATACACCACATACAACAATATACCAAATAACACACAGATATACAACACACAGTATACAACACGATATATACACACACACGAAACAAACGGGAAAAAACCCCATGCTCAACATGTTAGAGACACTACCAGGAGGAGAGGAAGGAGAAACCCCAAAACTGACCTTGTATTCACCTTGATATTCGGGCACGAGGTTCTTATGAAAGGGCCCCCGGGGGCTAGTTATCAGTGGTTTTTGTTTCTTGACTCAATTAAACTCCAATGGAAGATAGCAGGAAAACGCTGGGGGAAAACCAAAATACAAAAGGGGAACTACTCAGGGGTGAGGAACTTCCCAAAGACATTCATGGGAAGGGAACTGGGCAGGGGAAAAACCCGAAAGAAATGAGGACTAGTGGGAACAAAATGCAAGGGAAGCAGAGGGAGGTTTGCCCCCAAAGGGGAAACAGAAAATAAGGGAAAAACAGAACGGTCCCCTTGGGTTTACCCAAAGGTG
>NC_069484.1:10882040-10897040 GCF_026875155.1 Cherax quadricarinatus | reverse complement strand
GGATGTGAATATCGTGTGGGGAAGGAAGGCAGACATAATAAGAGGGTAAGAATAGAGTTGAGAGCACAGGAGGACCATCTGGGCCGGGCCAGCCGGTCTCATTACTCACCCCAACTTCCGCTGATGTTACTCTTCTGATGTATATTCTTCCTCTGGGACGTTTTTGGTATATTGAGCAGCCACTCAGCACCAAAATCTTGGCTATTTTCCCCTTTTCGCACGTAAAATCCGTATTAAAACAGTCGCTCTGGTAAAAACAAGTCAAACTTAATGGCCACTTCGAGAGGGAGGGGAATATGGAGTTTTTTGAGATTTGCGGCGAGAATCACAAAGGATTCTCAAGGGAACCTCACTGTCAGATGCCTGAGCGTGCAGGGAGCAGAACACACGAGCAACACATCTACTCCTTACAGTGAACCGCCGTACACTGACTCAACTTGCTGCCTCTGCTGCTCACTCATCGCCCTTCTCCCTGCCTCGGCAAGGCCCTCTCTGTGTCGCCAGTTACTCAATAAACCCGCCACTTCGGGGATAAAAAAAACCCCATTGCATGCTTGAAAACCTGTTTTGCAGGTGAAGCACACGGCTAAAATGCATTTCGTGTCACTTGAGTTCAATGAAAGGCCTTTTGAGGGGTAATTAGGGAGGTATGCAACAGGTCTAGTGTTGTTGTGTGGTAACGTGCTGCCTCAAATACAGACACAAGGATGGAAAACGAGCGTCATCACGAAGCTAATGCAAGGTCAACTTACCTGAGGCTCCTCACCGACAACTTATCCACACTACACTGCACTTTGCGGGGGAATATGAACATTAAAACCTGTAAAAAATACATTAGTAGATCTGCCGACTCACGCTGGATAGCTCCTACTGTCTCAGCCACTCTCCATGTTACCCAGGAGTGGGACTTACGGAGTTGCATCTAAACATTGGAATGGTGTCCCAGTGAAAGACTATTCTGTCAGGTGTAGTCTTTATCTTCATTACTGTCAGCAATTTGCAGTTAAGAACACAAAAAACGGTAGTAAACAGAGCAAAATCCAGCATCAGTGAGGTAAAAAGACCAGTTTCCCCAAGGCACTGTCCTGGCACCTCTGCTGTTTCATATCCTCATAACGTAGATAAAAACACCCGTCACAGTTTTATATCATTATTTGCGGATGGCACTAAATTAAGGATGAAAGTCACTTCGTTAGAAGACACTGAAGAATTCCAGGATTTTCCAGTGGGGGGTGAAGACCATGACGTTCAATGATGTTAAGTTCCAGCTGATTACGTATGGAAAACAATGAGGAACTCAAATGGGACACTGTATACAAAACTCGAGAGGATCATCAACTTGAACGAATGGAATATGTAAAAGATCTGGGAGTAATTATGTCAGCTGACCATAACGTACTGGAGTGAGAGATATGGGAGGAGGTGCAAAATAAACCCAGCGAAAAGTAGAGGCACCGTGGGCACAATAAGGGAACACTGTATCAACATCCATGACCCCAGACTATTCAACATCTTACCAGAAGATATCAAGAAAACCGATGGGACAAGTGTAGAAGTCTTCAAGAGGAAACTGGACAAGAATCTTCACCAGATGCCAGATCAACCAGGCTATGACGGATATGTGGGTCAGTGGGCCACCAGCAACAACAACCTAGTTGACTAGGCAAGCACCAGACGATCCTGGCTCGCTCCAGCAGTAGAAAAAATCTCGGGACACGTTAATAATATATGAAAGTTGATCGTGGCTGTAACAATTCACAGATAATCCACACTACATAAATTTGGGCTGACACTGGTTGCCTGGACAGCAGCCTGAGCCAAAGTCTGCTCCCTGCTGTGATGATTCGTATTCTGGGTGTCCTTGAGCCATTTCTATATAATTAACTATGTTCTTCAGCAGAAGAGGGACCCAGTAGAGGGTCGAAATATACAGACCAATTAATCTCCAGAGTGTCTGACTCCACGAAAGTTATTTCTGACAAGTTTTCGTTATACTTTATTTAGTTATTCACAATTATCAAAATAAACACCATTGAAAAAAATTAAAATACGTATGAGTCCTCAGTAATAATTCCTTATGGGTGCTGCCTCAACCCTGGTGAGGGGTCCCATGATCATGGGGGCCACAGGACTACCATTACCATTATTATTGCATTCATGGGGGAAATGCTAGACTCTTTGGGATCATACAATGACTGGTAACTGGTAAGACTGGCCCATGCGAGGCATGGGCCAGTAGGCCTGCTGCAGTGTTCTTTCTTTCTTATGTTCTTATGTGTGTATTATCCTGCCATAAATCAGTTTTGAAGAATTGACACATGTGTAACATCTGGGTGTCTTTATTTGTAGACGTTTCGCCGTAGTTGTAGTTGGTAGAGAGTACCGTAGTCTTGAGGACTACGGTACTCTCTCTACCGTAGTCTTGAGGACTACGGTACTCTCTCTACCGTAGTCTTGAGGACTACGGTACTCTCTCTACCGTAGTCTTGAGGACTACGGTACTCTCTCTACCGTAGTCTTGAAGACTACGGTACTCTCTCTACCGTAGTCTTGAAGACTACGGTACTCTCTCTACCGTAGTCTTGAAGACTACGGTACTCTCTCTACCGTAGTCTTGAGGACTACGGTACTCTCTCTACCGTAGTCTTGAAGACTACGGTACTCTCTCTACCGTAGTCTTGAGGACTACGGTACTCTCTCTACCGTAGTCTTGAGGACTACGGTACTCTCTCTACCGTAGTTTTGAAGACTACGGTGCTCTCTCTACCGTAGTCTTGAAGACTATGGTACTCTCTACCATAGTCTTGAAGACTATGGTACTCTCTACCATAGTCTTGAAGACTATGGTACTCTCTACCGTAGTCTTGAAGACTATGGTACTCTCTACCATAGTCTTGCAGACTATGGTACTCTCTACCATAGTCTTGAAGACTATGGTACTCTCTACCATAGTCTTGAAGACTATGGTACTCTCTACCGTAGTCTTGGCTGAGGGACTGATCACCTCACCTTCTATACATAGTTCTACCGTCTTCCCATTATTTCCTTGAATTTGGACTGATAAAGCCACTGGATGGCAAAAACGTCTCGAAAGATTTTTTAAACTCACCACATCTTAATAACACAATCGTAAACA
Source organism: Cherax quadricarinatus (assembly GCF_026875155.1). Lineage (NCBI taxonomy): Eukaryota > Metazoa > Arthropoda > Malacostraca > Decapoda > Parastacidae > Cherax > Cherax quadricarinatus. The sequence goes on along the minus strand of NC_069484.1, from coordinate 10,893,904 downwards.
AACCACGGAACGGGTGAGGTTTGAACCCATGGCGATGAGTTTTAGGACCTATTAGCCAATAGCTACCGCATATATTTCTGTCCCGGAAGCCATGTGTTTCCTCAAGGTGTCCTTGAAATACAAGGCGTTGTCTGGTGTTATCTGGCCATTATCTGGGACGTGAGTGTCCCTGTATAGGCAGGACACCAGTCTACCAGCACAACACGTGTCGGATACAACCGCGTAGCTGTGAAGTGTTAAGATGAGATTTGCTGGGATTTTCAACCCTATGGGAGGTTAACCTTCCAGGATAACCTGGGGAAGGGTTAGCCACTTGGGATAACCCGGGGGAGGGTTGGCCACACATGATTACTCGTGGAAGGGTTCGCGACCCAGGTTAATCCGAGGGAGGGAGGGTTAACCACCCAGGATAACCCGGGGAAGGGTTGGCCACCCAGGATAACCCAGGAAGAGAGGATTAACCACCCAGGATAACACGAGAAAGTCAGTGCGTCATCGAGGACTGTCTGCATTATTTCTCATTTTGGTCCTTCAATCTTGTCCCCCAGGATGCCACCCGCACCAGTCACCTAACACCCAGGTACCTACTTACTGCTAGGTGAACAGTGACAACAGGAAACTTGCCCAACGTTTCCACCCGTCCTGGGGATTGAACCACAAACACTCAGTGTGTGAGGCGAGTGCTCTGCCAACCAAGCCACGGGACAATGTATTCCCCGAGACAGTCGGAATCAATAGAGGAAACCGGAGCTTCGAAGCTCTGGGTCGTCAACCACACACGAGAACATCGTCCAGAAGTATGAGAGGCGGGCACCCTTAACAATAATAACAATCTTTATTTCTAAAAATGCATGATACAACTTAGACCATAGCTGACATCAGTAACATGCTACTGTATAGAAAGTCCCTTGTTTTCTAGAACATTTCCAGCAAATTAGGTCTTGGTCTAGTCACCCAAAGGCCTTGGCCTGGACATCCAATGGTCTTGGTCTTGTCACCCAAAGGCTTAGGCCTGGGCATCCAATTGTTTTGGTCTAGCTACCCAAAGACCTTGGCCTGGACATCCAATGACTTTGGTCTAGTCACCCAAAGGCCTTGGCCTGGCCATCCAATGGCCGGCCAGAGAAGAGACGAAGATGGAAAAAGACAGGAGGCAGGTGACCTTGTATACCAGTCCACTATACCCCACTACCAGTCCGCTACCAGTCCACTATACCCCACTACCAGTCCACTATACCCCACTACCAGTCCGCTACCAGTCCACTATACCCCACTACCAGTCCGCTACCAGTTCACTATACCCCACTACCAGTCCGCTACCAGTCCACTATACCCCACTACCAGACCATTACCAGTCCACTATACCCCACTACCAGTCCGCTACCAGTCCACTACACCCCACCACCAGTCCGCTACCAGTCCACTATACCCCACTACCAGTCCGCTACCAGTCCACTATACCCCACTACCAGTCCGCTACAAGTCCACTATACCCCACTACCAGTCTGCTACCAGTCCACTATACCCCAATACCAGTCCGCTACCAGTCCACTATACCCCACTACCAGTCCGCTACCAGTCCACTATACCCCACTACCAGTCCGCTACCAGTCCACTATACCCACTACCAGTCTGCTACCAGTCCACTATACCCCACTACCAGTCCGCTACCAGTCCACTATACCCCACTACCAGTCCGCTACCAGTCCACTATAACCCACTACCAGTCCGCTACCAGTCCACTATACCCCACTACCAGTCTGCTACCAGTCCACTATACCCCACTACCAGTCCGCTACCAGTCCACTATACCCCACTACCAGTCCGCTACCAGTCCACTATACCCCACTACCAGTCTGCTACCAGTCCACTATACCCCACTACCAGTCCGCTACCAGTTCACTATACCCCACTACCAGTCCGCTACCAGTCCACTATACCCCACTACCAGTCCGCTACCAGTCCACTATACTCCACTACCAGTCCGCTACCAGTCCACTATACCCCACTACCAGTCCGCTACCAGTCCACTATACCCCACTACCAGTTCGCTACCAGTCCACTATACCCCACTACCAGTCCACTATACCCCACTACCAGTCCGCTACCAGTCCACTATGCCCCACTACCAGTTCATTACCAGTCCACTATGCTCCATTACCAGTCCACTATACCCCACTACCAGTCCGCTACCAGTCCACTATACCCCACTACTAGTCCGCTACCAGTCCACTATACCCCACTACCAGTCCGCTACCAGTCCACTATACCCCACTACCAGTCTGCTACCAGTCCACTATACCCCACTACCAGTCCGCTACCAGTCCACTATACCCACTACCAGTCCGCTACCAGTCCACTATACCCCACTACCAGTCCGCTACCAGTCCACTATACCCCACTACCAGTCCGCTACCAGTCCACTATACCCCACTACCAGTCCGCTACCAGTCCACTATACCCCACTACCAGTCCGCTACCAGTCCACTATACCCCACTACCAGTCCGCTACCAGTCCGCTACCAGTCCACTATACCCCACTACCAGTCCGCTACCAGTCCACTATACCCCACTACCAGTCCGCTACCAGTCCACTATACCCCACTACCAGTCCGCTACCAGTCCACTATACCCCACTACCTGTCCGCTACCAGTCCACTATACCCCACTACCAGTCTGCTACCAGTCCACTATACCCCACTACCAGTCCGCTACCAGTCCACTATACCCCACTACCAGTCCGCTACCAGTCCACTATACCCCACTACCAGTCCGCTACCAGTCCACTATACCCCACTACCAGTCCGCTACCAGTCCACTATACCCCACTACCAGTCCGCTACCAGTCCACTATACCCCACTACCAGTCCGCTACCAGTCCACTATACCCCACTACCAGTCCGCTACCAGTCCACTATACCCCACTACCAGTCCGCTACCAGTCCACTATGCCCCACTACCAGTTCATTACCAGTCCACTATGCTCCATTACCAGTCCACTATACCCCACTACCAGTCCGCTACCAGTCCACTATACCCCACTACTAGTCCGCTACCATTCCACTATACCCCACTACCAGTCCGCTACCAGTCCACTATACCCCACTACCAGCCCATTACCAGTCCACTATACCCCACTGCCAGTCCTTTACCAGTCCACTATACCCCACTACCAGTCCTTTACCAGTCCACTATACCCCACTACCAGTCCATTACCAGTCCACTATACCCCACTACCAGTCCGCTACCAGTCCACTATACCCCACTACTAGTCCGCTACCAGTCCACTATACCCCACTACCAGTCCGCTACCAGTCCACTATACCCCACTACCAGTCTGCTACCAGTCCACTATACCCCACTACCAGTCCGCTACCAGTCCACTATACCCCACTACCAGTCCGCTACCAGTCCACTATACCCCACTACCAGTCCGCTACCAGTCCACTATACCCCACTACCAGTCCGCTACCAGTCCACTATACCCCACTACCAGTCCGCTACCAGTCCACTATACCCCACTACCTGTCCGCTACCAGTCCACTATACCCCACTACCAGTCTGCTACCAGTCCACTATACCCCACTACCAGTCCGCTACCAGTCCACTATACCCCACTACCAGTCCGCTACCAGTCCACTATACCCCACTACCAGTCCGCTACCAGTCCACTATACCCCACTACAGTCCGCTACCAGTCCACTATACCCCACTACCAGTCCGCTACCAGTCCACTATACCCCACTACCAGTCCGCTACCAGTCCACTATACCCCACTACCAGTCCGCTACCAGTCCACTATACCCCACTACCAGTCCGCTACCAGTCCACTATGCCCCACTACCAGTTCATTACCAGTCCACTATGCTCCATTACCAGTCCACTATACCCCACTACCAGTCCGCTACCAGTCCACTATACCCCACTACTAGTCCGCTACCAGTCCACTATACCCCACTACCAGTCCGCTACCAGTCCACTATACCCCACTACAAGTCCACTACACCCCACTACCAGTCCACTATACTCCACTACCAACTCCAGGTCTTTGAATCAAGACCCGCCTCACTGGCAAGAAGGCATCCAAATACCAGATCTAACACGGTCACATAAGGCTGCTGGATGTACAAGCTCACAGCAACAAAACCTGCTTTACCCCCCTCCCTCCAACTCTTACCTTGACGACCTTGATTATACACCTTCTTGCTTGTTCTTATAGATTTATGGAATTAAATTTTACGTGCTGGTCAGCCGGACTTGAGTCCTGGAGGTGGAGGAGAGTGTTGTACTTCTCAAGTTCATGTTTACTCACTTCTGTTGAAGATTAAGACACATGTGCAATAGTTAGGTATCTCTATTGTTGAAACGTTTCGCCTATACAGCAGGCTTCTTCAGTCAGATACAGAGAAAGGGGGAAGATGGAAAAGAGGTTGAGGTGATCAGTCCCTCAACCTGGAGTCAGTGTTCGGTCCATCAGTCTTTTGTCAAGACTGCTGCAGTGTTCCTCCATTCTTACGTTCATATAAGGCGGAGCACTGCAGCAGGCCTACTGGGCCATACCAAGCAGACCTTTCTCAAACCCAGACCCACTAATAAAAATATCTGCCCAGCCCATTCGTGTACTGCCTTCTCCACTACTCTCACTAGGTGCCTGTATATTGGTTTCGCCCTCAGGTACATAAAGAACTTCACTTTCACCTTCACTTTCACTACATGTTCAGAATTACACATTATCTGACTTCTCTCCACACAGCGTCCCTGGTCACTTTCTCCTTGACACACAACACCTAGTCCTTTAAGACAGGTAGTACTGGGAAAAACTATACACGAATACAGTATAATGCGCTTCTTTCTTGGCAACGTTTCGCCCACATAGTGCGCTTTATCAAGTCACAAACAGGTCTACCTGGGTGAATTCATTCATTCATACTGGTTCGCCTGTGGTTCGGGTCACCACAGGAATAAGACCCAGGACCGGCACCGCGTCTTCTCCCTGTGGTGACCCGACAGTGACTCCCGAGGGAGTGTCAGTGTTTGTAGCAATGCTAAGCTATAGAAGGTAGCAATGCTAGGTTACAGAAAGTAGCAATGCTATGTTATACAAGATAGCAGTGCTATGTTATAGAAGGTAGCAATGCTAGATTATAGAAGGTAGCAATGCTATTTTACAGAAAGTAGCAATGCTATGTTATAGAAGGTAGCAATGCTATGTTATAGAAGATAGCAGTGCTATGTTATAGAAGATAGCAGTGCTATGTTATAGAAGGTAGCAATGCTATGTTATAGAAGGTAGCAATGCTATGTTATAGAAGGTAGCAGTGCTATGTTATAGAAGGTAGCAATGCTATGTTATAGAAGGTAGCAATGCTATGTTATAGAAGGTAGCAATGCTATGTTATAGAAGGTAGCAATGCTATGTTATAGAAGGTAGCAATGCTATGTTATAGAAGGTAGCAATGCTATGTTATAGAAGGTAGCAGTGCTATGTTATAGAAGGTAGCAATGCTATGTTATAGAAGATAGCAGTGCTATGTTATAGAAGGTAGCAATGCTATGTTATAGAAGATAGCAGTGCTATGTTATAGAAGATAGCAGTGCTATGTTATAGAAGGTAGCAATGCTATGTTATAGAAGGTAGCAATGCTATGTTATAGAAGATAGCAGTGCTATGTTATAGAAGGTTGCAATGCTATGTTATAGAAGGTAGCAATGCTATGTTATAGAAGATAGCAGTGCTATGTTATAGAAGGTTGCAATGCTATGTTATAGAAGGTAGCAATGCTATGTTATAGAAGGTAGCAATGCTATGTTATAGAAGATAGCAATGCTATGTTATAGAAGGTAGCAGTGCTATGTTATAGAAGGTAGCAGTGCTAGGTTATAGAAAGGTAGCAATGCTATGTTATAGAAGATAGCAGTGCTATGTTATAGAAGGTAGCAATGCTATGTTATAGAAGATAGCAATGCTATGTTATAGAAGGTAGCAATGCTATGTTATAGAAGGTAGCAATGCTATGTTATAGAAGATAGCAGTGCTATATTATAGAAGGTAGCAATGCTATGTTATAGAAGATAGCAATGCTATGTTATAGAAGGTAGCAGTGCTATGTTATAGAAGATAGCAATGCTATGTTATAGAAGATAGCAATGCTATGTTATAGAAGATAGCAATGCTATGTTATAGAAGATAGCAATGCTATGTTATAGAAGATAGCAGTGCTATGTTATAGAAGATAGCAGTGCTATGTTATAGAAGGTAGCAATGCTATGTTATAGAAGGTAGCAATGCTATGTTATAGAAGGTAGCAATGCTATGTTATAGAAGGTAGCAATGCTATGTTATAGAAGGTAGCAATGCTATGATATAGAAGATAGCAATGCTATGTTATAGAAGATAGCAGTGCTATGTTATAGAAGATAGCAATGCTATGTTATAGAAGATAGCAATGCTATGTTATAGAAGATAGCAGTGCTATGTTATAGAAGATAGCAATGCTATGTTATAGAAGATAGCAGTGCTATGTTATAGAAGATAGCAGTGCTATGTTATAGAAGGTAGCAGTGCTATGTTATAGAAGGTAGCAATGCTATGTTATAGAAGATAGCAATGCTATGTTATAGAAGGTAGCAATGCTATGTTATAGAAGGTAGCAATGCTATGTTATAGAAGGTAGCAATGTTATGTTATAGAAGGCAGCAGTGCTATGTTATAGAAGGTAGCAATGCTATGTTATAGAAGGTAGCAATGCTATGTTATAGAAGATAGCACTGCTATGTTATAGAAGGTAGCAATGCTATGTTATAGAAGGTAGCAATGCTATGTTATAGAAGATAGCACTGCTATGTTATAGAAGGTAGCAATGCTATGTTATAGAAGGTAGCAATGCTATGTTATAGAAGGTAGCACTGCTATGTTATAGAAGGCAGCAGTGCTATGTTATAGAAGGTAGCAATGCTATGTTATAGAAGGCAGCAGTGCTATGTTATAGAAGGTAGCAATGCTATGTTATAGAAGGCAGCAATGCTATGTTATAGAAGGTAGCAGTGCTATGTTATAGAAGGTAGCAATGCTATGTTATAGAAGGCAGCAATGCTATGTTATAGAAGGTACAATGCTATGTTATAGAAGGTAGCAATGCTATGTATGGAAGTAGCAGTGCTATGTTATAGAAGTAGCAATGCTATGTTATAGAAGGTAGCAATGCTATTTATGAAGGTAGCAGTGCTATGTTATAGAAGGTAGCAGTGGCTAGGTTATAGAAGCAGCAGTGCTATGTTGTAGAAGGTAGCAGTGCAATTTTATAGAAGGCAGCAGTGCTATGTTATAGAGCAGCATGCTTGAATTATATGAAGGTAGCACTGCTATGTTATAGAAGGTAGCATGCTATGTTGTTACATAGTATAGAGTTAGCAATGCTAATGTTAGTGAGAAGGTAGCAGTGCTATGTGGAGGTAGAGTGTATGTCTAAGAAGTACAGGGCTAGTTATAGAAGTAGCACAGTGCTATGTATAAAGGTACATGCTATGTTATGAAGTAGCAGCTATGTTATAGAAGGTAGCATTGCTATAGTTATGAATAGCAGTAGTTGAAGGACAGTGTATGTTCCTATAGAAGGTTATCAGTCTATGTTATAGAAGGTACGCTAGCAGTGCTATTCTATAAAGGTAGCACATGCTACTGTTATAAAGTCAGCATGTGCTCATGTTAAAAATGGTAGCAGTGCTACTGTTATAGAAGTAGCACTGCTATGTTATAAGGTCGTGCATTGCCCTATGAAGTATCAATGCTATGTTACTAAAGGTAGCACTTAATCACTGCTATGTTATAAATTACGCAATGCTAGTTATGAAGGTTAGCAATTACTCTGACAGAGTAGCATCTATCATTAAGACAGGTAGCACTGCTTGATTAAGACATAGCCAATGCTAATGCTTTTGCAACGTTTGTACATTGCTTTTATAAAGGTCAGCAATGTCTATTGTGGAAGTCATATCTACTGTTTCAGACTGCATGCTTGGTCAAGAAGGTAGCAGTGCTATGTTTAACTGTTGCAATGCATGTTATAGAGGATGTCATGTTTAGGTAGCAATGCTATGTTATAGAAGGTAGCACTGCTATGTTATCAGAAAGTAGCAATGCTATGTTATAAAGGTAGCATGCTATGTTATAGAAGGTAGCAGTGCTATTATAGAAGTAGCAATGCTATGTTTATAGAAGTAGCACTGCTATGTTATAGAAGGTAGCAGTGCTATGTTATAGAAGTAGCAATGCTATGTTATAGAAGTAGCAGTGCTATGTTATAGAAGGTAGCAATGCTATGTTATAGAAGGTAGCAATGCTATGTTATAGAAGGTAGCAGTGCTATGTTATAGAAGGTAGCAATGCTATGTTATAGAAGGTAGCAATGCTATTTTGAAGGTAGCAATGCTATGTTATAGAAGGTAGCAATGCTATGTTATAGAAGGTAGCACTGCTATATTGTGGAAGGTAGCAATGCTATGTTATAGAAGGTAGCAGTGCTATGTTATAGAAGGTAGCAATGCTATGTTATAGAAGATAGCATGCTATGTTATAGAAGGTAGCAATGCTATGTTATAGAAGAGTAGCAGTGCTTATGTTATAGAAGTAGCATGCTATGTTATAGAAGGTAGCAATGCTATGTTATAGAAGGTAGCAATGCTATGTTATAGAAGGTAGCATGCTATGTTATAGAAGGTAGCAATGCTATGTTATAGAAGGTAGCAATGCTATGTTATAGAAGGTAGCAGTGCTATGTTATAGAAGGTAGCAATGCTATGTTATAGAAGGTAGCACTGCTATGTTATAGAAGGTAGCAATGCTATGTTATAGAAGTAGCATGCTATGTTATAGAAGGTAGCAGTGCTATGTTATAGAAGGTAGCATGCTAGGTTATAGAAGGTAGCAATGCTATGTTATAGAAGGTAGCAATGCTATGTTATAGAAGGTAGCAATGCTATGTTATAGAAGGTAGCAATGCTATGTTATAGAAGGTAGCAATGCTATGTTATAGAAGGTAGCAATGCTATGTTATAGAAGGTAGCATGCTATGTTATAGAAGGTAGCAATGCTATGTTATAGAAGGTAGCAATGCTATGTTATAGAAGGTAGCAGTGCTATGTTATAGAAGATAGCAATGCTATGTTATAGAAGTAGCAATGCTATGTTATAGAAGTAGCAATGCTATGTTATAGAAGATAGCAATGCTATGTTATAGAAGGTAGCAGTGCTATGTTATAGAAGGTAGCAATGCTATGTTATAGAAGGTAGCATGCTATGTTATAGAAGGTAGCAATGCTATGTTATAGAAGGTAGCAATGCTATGTTATAGAAGGTAGCAATGCTATGTTATAGAAGGTAGCAATGCTATGTATATAGAAGTAGCATGCTATGTTATAGAATAGCAGTGCTAGTTATAGAAGTAGCAATGCTATGTTATAGAAGATAGCAATGCTATGTTATAGAAGATAGCATGCTATGTTATAGAAGATAGCAATGCTATGTTATAGAAGATAGCATGCTATGTTATAGAAGTAGCATGCTATGTTATAGAAGGTAGCAGTGCTATGTTATAGAAGGTAGCAATGCTATGTTATAGAAGATAGCAATGCTATGTTATAGAAGGTAGCAATGCTATGTTATAGAAGTAGCAATGCTATGTTATAGAAGTAGCAATGTTATGTTATAGAAGGGCAGTGCTATGTTATAGAAGTAGCATGCTATGTTATAGAAGTAGCAATGCTATGTTATAGAAGATAGCATGCTATGTTATAGAAGGTAGCAATGCTATTATAGAAGGTAGCAATGCTATGTTATAGAAGTAGCACTGCTATGTTATAGAAGGTAGCAATGCTATGTTATAGAAGGTAGCAATGCTATGTATAGAAGGTAGCATGCTATGTTATAGAAGGCAGCAGTGCTATGTTATAGAAGGTAGCAATGCTATGTTATAGAAGGCAGCAGTGCTATGTTATAGAAGATAGCAATGCTATGTTATAGAAGGCAGCAATGCTATGTTATAGAAGTAGCAGTGCTATGTTATAGAAGGTAGCAATGCTATGTTATAGAAGGCAGCAATGCTATGTTATAGAAGTAGCAATGCTATGTTATAGAAGGTAGCAATGCTATGTTATGAAGATAGCATGCTATGTTATAGAAGGTAGCAATGTATGTTATAGAAGGAGCAATGCTATGTTATAGAAGGTAGCAGTGCTATGTTATAGAAGGTAGCAGTGCTAGGTTAAAGAAGGCAGCAGTGCTATGTTGTAGAAGGTAGCAGTGCAATGTTATAGAAGGCAGCAGTGCTATGTTATAGAAGGCAGCAGTGCTATGTTATAGAAGGTAGCACTGCTATGTTATAGAAGGTAGCAGTGCTATGTTTAGAAGGTAGCAGGCTAGTTATAGAAGGAGCAGTGCTATGTTATAGAAGGTAGCATGCTATGTTTAGAAGGTAGCAGTGCTATGTTAAAGAAGGTAGCAGGGCTAAGTTATAGAAGGCAGCAGTGCTATGTTATAGAAGGTAGCAGTGCTATGTATAGAAGGTAGCAGTGCTATGTTATAGAAGGTAGCATTGCTATGTTATAGAAGGTAGCAGTGTTATGTTATAGAAGGTAGCAGTGCTATGTTATAGAAGGTAGCAGTGCTATGTTATAGAAGGTAGCAGGGCTAAGTTATAGAAGGCAGCAGTGCTATGTTATAGAAGGTAGCAATGGTAGTTAAGAAGGTAGCAGTGCTATGTTAAGAAGGTAGGCAGTGGGCTATGTTATAGAAGGTAGCAGTGCTATGTTATAGAAGGTAGCACTGCTATGTTATAGAAGGTAGCAATGCTATGTTATAGAAGGTAGCACTATATTATAGAAGGTAGCACTGCTATGTTATAGAAGGTAGCAATGCTATGTTATAGAAGGTAGCAATACTATGTTAGAAGGTAGCAATGCTATGTAGAAGGAGCACTGCTATGTTATAGAAGGTAGCAGTGCTATGTTATAGAAGGTAGCATGCTATGTTATAGAAGGTAGCAATGCTTATTGTTGAAGGTAGCAATGTATGTTATAGAAGTAGCAATGCTATGTTATAGAAGGTAGCAGTGCTATGTTATAGAAGTAGCAATGCTATGTTATAGAAGGAGCATGCTATGTTATAGAAGGTAGCAAGGGCTATGTTATAGAAGGTAGCATGCTATGTTATAGAAGGTAGCAATGCTATGTTATAGAAGGTAGCATGCTATGTTATAGAAGGTAGCAGTGCTATTTTTATAGAATGTAGCAATGCTATGTTATAGAAGGTAGCACTGCTATGTTATAGAAGTAGCATGCTATGTTATAGAAGGTAGCAATGCTATGTTATAGAAGGTAGCAATGCTATGTTATAGAAGGTAGCAATGCTATGTTATAGAAGGTAGCACTGCTATGTTATAGAAGGTAGCAGTGCTATGTTATAGAAGGTAGCAATGCTATGTTATAGAAGGTAGCAATGCTATATTGTGGAAGGTAGCAATGCTATGTTATAGAAGGTAGCAGTGCTATGTTATAGAAGGTAGCACTGCTATATTGTGGAAGGTAGCAATGCTATGTTATAGAAGGTAGCAGTGCTATGTTATAGAAGGTAGCAATGCTATGTTATAGAAGGTAGCAATGCTATGTTATAGAAGGTAGCAATGCTATGTTATAGAAGGTAGCAATGCTATGTTATAGAAGGTAGCAATGCTATGTTATAGAAGGTAGCAATGCTATGTTATAGAAGGTAGCAATGCTATGTTATAGAAGGTAGCAATGCTATGTTATAGAAGGTAGCAATGCTATGTTATAGAAGGTAGCAATGCTATGTTATAGAAGGTAGCAGTGTT
>NC_069484.1:10874540-10877040 GCF_026875155.1 Cherax quadricarinatus | reverse complement strand
TGTAATTTGTTATTTTAATTAGAAGGCAACTATCCTGGAATAATTATCTTTAATTATTCAGTTATTTAAGAAGAAGGTATTAAATAGATATATTAAATAGATGAAGGATAAACACACATAACATTGTATATATATAATATATATATATATATATATATATATATATATATATATATATATATAATAATATATATACATGTACGATAGTTCTAGGCCTTTCGTGTTGCAATAGACACATCATCAGGAGCTTGCAATGTTGCAGAAAAGAGGAGAAGGTCCAAGCAAATACGATCACAGGAAGTTCCTGTACTCCAGCAATAAATGTTACAATAATAGGTACATGTATGTTACCTGTTCATGAATGGTACTGGTACATGAGTGATACAGTAACAGGTACATCTATGTTAACTATACAAGGAATCACTCTCCTCCCTTTCTGTCGCTACATTCACTAGGTACCTTTTATCTCTCTTCTTGAACTGGTTCCTGCTATGACTGGCTTTAACAAGTGCAGGCAGTCTGTTCCACTCCTTTTTTGCTGTATAATAAAAGGTGTTTGAGGCCTGGCCACTTACTGTGGAGGAGAGAGTATGCTCCACTTTCTTGGTTTGCCTGCCCCCCCCCCCTCTCATCTGCGACTGCTTGACAGAGTAGAGAACAGAGCAAGACGTCTCATCTCTCGCCTGGACCCATCCTGGATAGATCTGTCATTTCAGCAGAGCCTTCAACATAGGAGGGATGTGGGTGGCCTTACTGTTATGTACAAGGCCAATATTGTCAAAGTACCACACTTGGATCCACTTCGAGGACAGCGTGAAACGCTTTTATGCCACAAGACGGGCAGAAAGCAGCAACTTCACTCTGGCTGTACCCTTCTCCAGAACATCACTCCATCTGAGATCATACATACCCAGGATGACTCGAGTATGGAACACATTCGTACAGCATAATGATGTCAACGAGATAAAGTCAGTTGATCAAATGAAAATGCTGGCCCACAGATGGCTCCAACTTCATCCTGTTCCCTACTTGTATGTCTCATAACAATAAAAATCCTTTCCAATGAGCTGATGTAGGTAGCAGCTCTTAGCTTGTCAATAAAGTTAGGAATCCTTAACTTGTAAATAGCTTGTCAATAAAGCTAGGGATCCTTAACCTAACCTTATCAAACCCTGTGTGAAAAAAAAGACAGAGACAAAAGCAGAGAGACATAAAGAGAGACAGAGAGAGAGACAGACACAGAGGTATGTCACTGATGTCAGCTAGACCTGTGTACCTTGTACATGTATTTGTAGAGATAAAGATTATAATTTTCATTATTTTAATTCTTATTATTGTTTTTAAAGCACGTTATAAAGACGATAATAAACGCATATTTGTGCCAGAAGTCAAAGCAGAACGTTCAGTCGTCATGACACAGTGTTGGTAAAGCAAATATACCACGAAGGTCAGAAAACAGACTCACTGTGAACACCACTGGAAGAAGCTACGGATGGTGTAAGGTCGGGGTGAGAATGCATAATTCCAGCACTTACAAAGGTACTTGCAACAGGGTAAGCCTCTGAAGCTGTAAATGCATGTGAATTTGTTGCATTTGAGTCGATGTGAGTTCCCGTAACTTGTATTTCTGTATATTATAACCCCAGGTTCGTCTGGGTTATTGTGCACCCCGTATACTATCCTGTGGATGGTAGTGGCTAGTTTATTGTGTACCTTATATCCATCCTGTGGATGGTAGTGGCTAGTTTATTGTGTACCTCATATCCATCCTGTGGATGGTAGTGGCTAGTTTATTGTGTACCTCATATCCATCCTGTGGATGGTAGTGGCTAGTTTATTGTGTACCTCATATCCACCCTGTGGATAGTAGTGGCTAATTTATTGTGTACCTCATATCCATCCTGTGGATGATAGTGGCTAGTTTATTGTGTACCTCACATCATCCTGTGGATGGTAGTGGCTAGTTTATTGTGCACCTCATGTCCATCCTGTGGATGGTAGTGGCTAGTTTATTGTGTACCTCATATCCATCCTGTGTATGGTAGTGGCTAGTTTATTGTGTACCTCATATCCATCCTGTGGATGGTAGTGGCTAGTTTATTGTGTACCTCATAATCGATCCTGTGGATGTAGTGGCTAGTTTATTGTGTACCTCATATCCATCCTGTGGATGGTAGTGGCTAGTTTATTGTGTACCTCATATCCATCCTGTGGATGGTAGTGGCTAGTTTATTGTGTACCTCATATCCATCCTGTGGATGGTAGTGGCTAGTTTGTGTACCTCATATCCATCCTGTGGATGGTAGTGGCTAGTTTATTGTGTACCTCATATCCACCCTCTGGATGGTAGTGGCTAGTTTATTGTGTACCTCATATGCACCCTGTGGATGGTAGTGGCTAGTTTATAGTGTACCTCATATCCACCCTGTGGATGGTAGTGGCTAGTTTATTGTGTACCTCATATCCATCCTGTGGATGGTAGTGGCTAGTTTATTGTGTA
>NC_069484.1:10834540-10869540 GCF_026875155.1 Cherax quadricarinatus | reverse complement strand
CTAATCTTTTTGTTATCCTCATAACCTTACTCTTTCCTGTATTCACCTTTAATTTTCTTCTTTTGCACACCCTACCAAATTCATCCACCAATCTCTGCAACTTCTCTTCAGAATCTCCCAAGAGCACAGTGTCATCAGCAAAGAGCAGCTGTGACAACTCCCACTTTGTGTGTGATTCTTTATCTTTTAACTCACGCCTCTTGCCAAGACCCTCGCATTTACTTCTCTTACAACCCCATCTATAAATATATTAAACAACCACGGTGACATCACACATCCTTGTCTAAGGCCTACTTTTACTGGGAAAAAATTTCCCTCTTTCCTACATACTCTAACTTGAGCCTCACTATCCTCGTAAAAACTCTTCACTGCTTTCAGTAACCTACCTCCTACACCATACACTTGCAACATCTGCCACATTGCCCCCCTATCCACCCGTCATACGCCTTTTCCAAATCCATAAATGCCACAAAGACCTCTTTAGCCTATACTAAATACTGTTCACTTATATGTTTCACTGTAAACACCTGGTCCACACAACCCCCTACCTTTCCTAAAGCCTCCTTGTTCATCTGCTATCCTATTCTCCGTCTTACTCTTAATTCTTTCAATTATAACTCTACCATACACTTTACCAGGTACACTCAACAGACTTATCCCCTATAATTTTTGCACTCTCTTTTATCCCCTTTGCCTTTATACAAAGGAACTATGCATGCTCTCTGCCAATCCTAGTACCTTACCCTCTTCCATACATTTATTAAACAATTGCACCAAACACTCCAAAACTATATCCCCACCTGCTTTTAACATTTCTATCTTTATCCCATCAATCCCGGCTGCCTTACCCCCTTTTCATTTTACCTACTGCCTCACGAACTTCCCCCACACTCACAACTGGCTCTTCCTCACTCCTACAAGATGTTATTCCTCCTTGCCCTATACACGAAATCACAGCTTCCCTATCTTCATCAACATTTAACAATTCCTCAAAATATTCCTTCCATCTTCCCAATACCTCTAACTCTCCATTTAATAACTCTCCTCTCCTATTTTTAACTGACAAATCCATTTGTTCTCTAGGCTTTCTTAACTTGTTAATCTCACTCCAAAACTTTTTCTTATTTTCAACAAAATTTGTTGATAACATCTCACCCACTCTCTCATTTGCTCTCTTTTTACATTGCTTCACCACTCTCTTAACCTCTCTCTTTTTCTCCATATACTCTTCCCTCCTTGCATCACTTCTACTTTGTAAAAACTTCTCATATGCTAACTTTTTCTCCCTTACTACTCTCTTTACATCATCATTCCACCAATCGCTCCTCTTCCCTCCTGCACCCACTTTCCTGTAACCACAAACTTCTGCTGAACACTCTAACACTACATTTTTCTAAACCTACCCCATACCTCTTCGACCCCATTGCCTATGCTCTCATTAGCCCATCTATCCTCCAATAGCTGTTTATATCTTACCCTAACTGGCTCCTCTTTTAGTTTATAAACCTTCCACCTCTCTCTTCCCTGATGCTTCTATTCTCCTTGTATCCCATCTACCTTTTACTCTCAGTGTAGCTACAACTAGAAAGTAATCTGATATATCTGGGGCCCCCTCTATAAACATGTACATCCTGAAGTCTACTCAACAGTCTTTTATCTCCCAAATACATAATCCAACAAACTACTGTAAATTCGCCCTAAAATCATATCGTGTATACTTATTTTATCCTCTTTTTCTTAAAATATGTATTACCTATAACTAAACCCCTTTATACAAAGTTCAATCAAAGGGGCTCCCATTATCATTTACACCTGGCACCCCAAACTTACCTACCACACCCTCTCTAAAAGTTTCTCCTATTTTAGCATTCAAGTCCCCTACCACAATTACTCTCTCACTTGGTTTCCAAGGCTCCTAACATTCACTTAACATCTCCAAAATCTCTCTCTCTCCTCTGCATTCCTCTCTTCTCCAGGTGCATACACGCTTATTATGACCCACTTCTCGCATCCAACCTTTACTTTAATCCACATAATTCTTGAATTTACACATTCATATTCTCTTTTCTCCTTTCCATAACTGATCATTTAACATTACTGCTACCCCTTCCTTTGTTTCTAACTCTCTCAGATACTCCAATTTAATCCCATTTATTTCCCCCACTGAAACTCCTCCTACCCCCTTCAGCTTTGTTTCGCTTAGGGCCAGGACATCCAACTTCTTTTCATTCATAACATCAGCAATCATCTGTTTCTTGTCATCCGCACAACATCCACCCCACATTTAAGAAACCCAGTTTTATAAAGTTTTTCTTCTTCTCTTTTTTAGTAATTGTATACAGGAGAAGGGGTTACTACCCATTGCCCCCGGGCCCATTTTAGTCGGCCTCATACGACACGCATGGCTTACGGAGGAAAGATTCTTTTCCACTTCCCCATGGAAAATAGAAGAAATAAAAAAGAACAAGAGCTAATTTAGAAAAAGGAGAAAAACCTAGATGTATGTATATATATATATGCATGTGCGTGTCTGTGAAGTTTTAACCAAAGTGTTAGTAGGAGTAGCAAGATATCCCTTTATCTTAGCGTGTTTATGAGACAGAAAAAGAAACCAGCAATCCTAACCATCATGCAAAACAATTACGGTTTTTGTTTCACAGTCATCTGGCAGGACGGTAGTACTTCCCTGGGTGGTTGCTGTCTACCAACCTACTACCTATGACACTGTACATATATATTATATATATATATATATTATATTAATATATATATAATATATAAGGGAGGTACCACCTCTAGAACTGTTATAGGGACCCTCATCCTCAGAGAAAAAGAATAAACTTGCTTCGGGGAAACTCAAGGTTCTCCCTGAAGCTGTTTGAGAAATTTTCCTACCACCCCTTATATTTCCAAGTATGTTTTATTTAAAGACAAAATACATTGGCCAAACATTCACAAAAATACATCAGAAAGTAAAACAACATAGGTAACTCAGAGCTACATCTCGAATACTTCGTCCAGCTCCCTTGCGGTGGGCCGCGTGCCCAGAATGCTGCAGGCATTTCCTCTCTGGATCGCAACACTGAGTCTCTGAAAGAGGAAGCTGGTCGCCCTGTGGTCCTTGGTTTCTATGATGAGCTTTTCACCCAGCTCTTTGATTAACTTTAGAGCACACTTGCCCCATGCTCCAAGGGTCTCCGACCCTATTGGAATGAAGTTATAACAAGGGGGAAGGTCTTCATATTTGCGGATCTTCTTGAGTCTCCCTGTGGCTGGCAGCTCCACCCCCTTCCACTACGGAGTATGGCAAGTAGGTATCTGCCAATGTGGCAGCACAGGTGTAGTCCCAGGCAATCTGCTTTCTATCCTTCCAGGGTAGCATAGTGGCTCCATCAGGACGCTTTTGACTTCCATCAGACCTCTGCAGGAGATTTGAGTCTTTTAAGGTCAACTCTGGTGAATGGATTTTCTTATCGTATCTGGTTAGAGGATGGTTGATTGTGAGGACGGGGGAGGAAGTGGGTGGTGGATTGTGAGGAGGGAGTGGATAGAAAGAGAGGGATGGTGAGGAAGAGTGAGTGGTCGAGAGTGCGAAAGGGAAAGTAGAGAGCATTGACTGGAATCTGGATGGAGTAGATAGTGTGTGTGTGTGTGTGTGTGTGTGTGTGTGTGTGTGTGTGTGTGTGTGTGTGTGTGTGTGTGTGTGTGTGTGTGTGTGTGTGAGTGTGTCCCGGGCCCAAACCGGTAAAAACACACCTCAGTTCGACTCCTCACTCACCTTGACCTAAGGGAAAGGAATTACTACCCCGTGTTGCCAGCCTGGGCTGTAGACACACTGCAACGCAACACATGCACAACAACATTACGCCCACACATATGTACACACCAGGTCTTGATAAATCCCCACGAGAGGCACACCAGGTCTTGATAAATCCCCACGAGAGGCACACCAGGTCTTGATAAATCCCCACGAGAGGCACACCAGTCTTGATAAAATCCCCACGAGAGGGGCACCAGGTCTTGATAAAAACCCCACGAGAGGCACACCAGGTCTTGATAAAAACCCCACGAGAGGCGCACCAGGTCTTGAAAAAATCCCCACGAGAGGCACACCAGGTCTTGATAAAAACCCCACGAGAGGCACACCAGGTCTTGATAAATCCCCACGAGAGGCACACCAGGTCTTGATAAATCCCCACGAGAGGCACACCAGGTCTTGATAAATCCCCACGAGAGGCACACCAGGTCTTGATAAATCCCCACGAGGGCACACCAGGACTTGATAAACCCCACGAGAGGCACACCAGGGCTTGATAAATCCCCACGAGAGGCACACCAGTCTTGATAAATCCCCACGAGAGGTGCACCAGGGCTTGATAAATCCCCACGAGAGGCACACCAGGTCTTTATAAATCCCACGAGAGGCACACCAGGTCTTGATAAATCCCCACGAAAAGGCACACCAGCTTGATAAATCCCCACGAGAGGCACACCAGGTCTTGATAAATCCCCACGAGAGCACACCAGGTCTTGATAAATCCCCACGAAGGCACACCCGGTCTGATAAATCCCCACGAGAGGCGCACCAGGTCTTGATAAATCCCCACGAGAGGCACACCAGGTCTTGATAAATCCCCACGAGAGGCACACCAGGTCTTGATAAATCCCCACGAGAGGCACACCAGGTCTTGATAAATCCCCACGAGAGGCACACCAGGTCTTCATAAATCCCCACGAGAGCACACCAGGTCTTGATAAAAACCCACGAGAGGCACACCAGGACTTGATAAATCCCCACGAGGCACAAACCCGGTCTTCATAAATCCCCACGAGAGGCACACCAGGTCTTGATAAATCCCCACGAGAGGTGCACCAGGTCTTGATAAATCCCCACGAGAGGCACACCAGGTCTTCATAAATCCCTACGAGAGGCACACCAGGTCTTCATAAATCCCCACGAGAGGCACACCAGGTCTTCATAAATCCCCACGAGAGGCACACCAGGTCTTCATAAATCCCCACGCAGAAATTACTGAAATCCAATTACCACACCTGGTACAATGGGTGTCTCAAAATAATATACCCAATTTCACAGCAATTTGCTTTACAATTGGGTCCTAGTTTTGAAACACCCTGTACAATGTACCCACAGAAAATATATATTTTTAAATGACGTTATTCTCTGCCCTGATAATGGTCGTTGATGGGGCCGAAATATCTGTGAAAATAATGTTAATTATAATAATAATATTAGTAATTGAAATAATAATAATAATGACGATAATAATAATATTGATAATAATAATAATAATAATAATAATAATAATAATAATAATAATAATAATAATAATAATAATAATAATAGCAATAACAATAATAATAATAATAATAATAATAATAATAATAATAATAATAATAATAATAATAATAATAATAATAATAATAAAATTATTTTATTTTTTCGAGTCATACAAGAAATACAGTAGGCATACAGTAGGTCTACACTAATTTGAAAGTAAAATTAGACCCAAAAAGAAATCCTCTAATAATGCCATTGAAAGTGATGGAGTTGAACAGACCAAGATTGATTGACTGATAACAGTGACTCCAGATTGAGGGACTGATTACCTCAAACTCCTTTAGAACTTCACCATTCTTCTTTGTATAGGACCGATGAAGCCAGTGGTGACAAGTTTAAATAACTAAAGATACCCAAGTGTTGCATATGTGTCTTAATCTGCAACATTGCATGTTTGGTATACAAAGGTACCTCTATGTTGCACATCCAGGTACCTTTGTATACCATACAAAGGTACCTGGATGTGCAACATACGTGAGGCTGGATGAGTTATTCTTCACTCATCACAGAGAACAACTCATCCAGCCTCAGGTATGTGTCATCATTCTTAACTAACCATATCTAAAACTGTGTCATACTGTACTCCCCTAATTGTGGTTGCATGGGTCGAGTCGAAGCTCCTGGCCCCTGCCTCTTCCTGTCCCTCCCTGCTCCATAAGTTTTATCTCATGTGGGTGGTTCCCTGAGCTGGGTTTGAGTAGGCGTCTCCAGTCAAATACAGAGGGAGTAGAGAAAGTATTTGAGGTGGTCAGTCCCTCAGCCTGGACAAGAGTTGGGATCCATGTTGCATATCTATCTCAATTTTCAGTACCTGTGGTATTAAAGCAAAATTTTGGTAGCGTTGGGAAGGGGTTGGACAAATACGTGGGTGGAAATGACTGGATTTTGAGAAGGACGTGACTTGTATGGGCCAGTAGGCCTGCTGCAGTGTTCCTCCAACCCTATGTTCTTATCTTCATATATCTGGTCTTGGTAGAGCAGGCAGGTTATAGCTCTGCTATCACAAGACCTGGCAGGATAGCAGACTTACCATCTGCTTACTCCTGTTATATCACCCTGCTGGAGCAACAGCAAAGATAACAGCGCACTACAGATAACTTATCACCTTCCTTTTCCTGCGCAACTAACAGTGTTATCACAAGCCAGTCCTCTCCTGATTGACCAGTTTTACCTATTCGGTACGACACACACACACACACACACATTTTATATATATATATATATATATATATATATATATATATATAAATATATATATATATATATATATATATATATATATATATAATATATATATAATATAACATAGATAGATACATAGATAGATAGATGATAGATAGATAGATAGGGAAGAGAAGAGAGAGAGAGAGAGAGAGGAGGAGAGAGAGAGAGAGAGAGAGAAGAGAGAGAGAGAGAGAGAGAGAGAGAGAGAGAAAAGAGAGAGAGAGAGAGGAGAGAGAGAGAGAAAGAGAGAGAGAGAGAGAGAGAGAGAGAGAGAGAGAGAGAGAGAGAGAAGAGAGGTAATTCCTGAGCGGAAAATGGGGGGGTAGGGGTGAGGGGTGAGGTGGGAAGGAAGGGGGGGAGCCACGCCCAACAACACGCACACTAGTAGGGTGGGGGGAGGGGGGAGGGGAAGGGGAGAGGAGAAGGGGGGGGGGGGGGAAGGGGGGGGGGAAAAGGGGGAGGGGGGGGAAGGGGGGGGGGGGAAAAAAGTGGGAGAGTAAACAGGGGGGGGGGGGAGAGGCCCCCCCCCCAGAAAACCCACCAGGGAAAGTCCCCAAAAATACACACATACACGCCACCTACAGTGGTAGCCCCGTACGTCCCTTATGGACTCTTATAGACCCTGAAGGTGCACACGGGAAGGTGGTGCCTTGTCCCCAGACCCATAGTTTGTTGATTTGCGCACCAATACCAAGTTTTGGGTTGGGTTAGGTTTGTTGGGTTTTGGTTAGGTGGGTTAGGTTAGGTGGTTAGGTTGGGTTTTTGGTTGGGTTGGGTAGGTTAGGTTAGGTAGGTTGGGTTGGGGGTTAGGTTGGTTTGGGTTTATTGGGTTGGGGTTTGGGGTAGGTGGGTTAGGTTGGGTTAGGTTGGTTATTAGGTTTTAGGTTGGTTAGGTTGGGTTCGTCAGGAAAAAAGACGGGTTTTTTCCCTGCCCGAGCCCTTCCACTGGTTCCCCCCTCCACATTTTTAAAAAATTTTGGGTATTTTTTATATTATTTTTGGTTGACTTTTGATTTTTCAACGGTGAACAAAAAATTTTTTTTATTGATCATTTTGTTGTACGATGTATGTGCAACACGCTGTTACCCACAACACCACACACCACACACAACACACCCACACACACACACACACACACCCACACACACACACACACACAACCACACCACACAAAGATTGGTATTTTGAAAACCCCATGCATCAACATGTCAGGGACAAAACCAAGAGAGGGGGGAGGATGACCCAGCAAGACGGGATCTTGTGTTCCCCCGAGCAGTTCAGACTCGGGACATCATTTACGAGAGGCCCCCTTGGAGTAGCGTCATGGGGTTCGAGTTTTGATATATATAGAGTTAAAAGTGGAGAAGGTAACAGGAACTGAAGGGGACAGGCCCAAACATAAAGGGGGGACTAACGGTAGGGAAAAAATTTCCCTGCGGAGGTTCATGGGACAAAGAAAGGGTAGGAAAATCAGTAAACAGATGGGGAAATTTTGTGGCAACAAAGTGAAAGGAGGCAGAGGAAAGTTTTTCCCCAAAGGGGGAAACAGAAATAAAAAAGACCAAGATGAGCCCTTTGGGTTTACCGAAGGTGTAGGGAGGCAAAAGCTAAGTGCAAAAGGAATGGAAAAAGGTCAGGAGGCATAGGCCCCCAGGAAAAAAAGGAGATTAGTAGAAGAGCCAGAAACGAGTATGCGCAGATAAGGAGGAGGCCCAAAACAGTATAAAACGACATGCATCGAAAGTAAATCTGACCGAAACTGCTGTTAGCCACATTAGGAAGAAGACAAACAGTCAAGGCCCGGTGATAAGGGTGAGGAAAGAAGGTGGGGAACCCAAAAAACGATCAAGAGGTATGTGAGGAGCTCAACACGAGATTTAAAGGGAAATATTTTTTTTCGTAGAGGGCAGGGAAACTTGGGGGAAGACCAGATGGGGACACCCAAAAAGGAAAACACCAACAAGGTTGGCGAAAATAAATGAGGGGGGTGAAGAAAATGAAGGGGCTCGATACTCAAAGGCAAGGGACCGGAAAACATCTCTCCATGGGGCCTTAAAGGGAGCAGTATTTGTGCGACCACTTACACAATTTTTAAAAATCCCGGAAATGGGCAATACCCGAGTTGGAAACAGCAAATGTAGTTCCCCTTTTCAAAAAAAAGGGGACAGAAAGAGGCACTAAACTATAGACCTGTGTCATTGGTGTATAGTAGCAAAATTATGGAGAGATTTCAGGGGGAGAGTGGGGGAGCCCTGGAAAGGCAGGGGTATAAATCCAACCAGCACGGTTTACGGGAAAGGGAACCCGTTACAAACCCTTTGGAGTTTTATGATAAAATAAAAAAAGTAAAACAAGAGAGAGAGGGTGGGGTTTATTGCATCTTTTTTGGACTGCAAGAAGGGGCCCTTTTACACAGTTCCTCACAAGGATTGTGAGAAGCTAGAGTTCGGCGCATATAACAGGAAGGGCACTGCAATGGGTCAGAGAAACCCGACAGGGGGCAACAACGAGTATGGTACGTAAAGATGTATCCAGTGGGCACCTGGACGACGGGGTCCACAGGGGTCGGGCCCAGGACCCCTGTATTTTTGGATATGTAACGACATGACGGAAGGTTGACTCAGAGTGTCCCCGTTTGCAGATGTGTAAGTTAATGAGGAAATTAAATCTGATGAGGCCAGGAGGATTCAAAGGCCTGACAACTGGGCCCTGGTCCAGCAAATGGCTTCTCGAATTTAATCCTGCCAAAAAGCAAAGTCATGAAGATAGGGGAAGGGCACAGAAAACCACAGCAGAGATAGGCTAGGTGGCCAAAACGCAAAAACCCACCAGGAGAAAGTCTTGAGGTGAGTATAAAAACCCCAGCTGTTCGGGACACATCAATCAGATAACTGCTGCAGCATAGGGCGCCTGGCAAACCTGAGAACGCTTCCCAAACCCCTTTTAAGGGGAAAATTTAAAGACACTGACACCGTGTATGTCGGCCCCTCTGGAGTATGCAGCACCCGTTTGGAACCCGATTTATAAAGCCGTCAAAAAATAGAAAAAAAGTACAAAGGTTTTCAAAAAAGGTTAGTTTTTAGAGTAAGGGGAATGTCCTATGAAGAAAGATTAAGGGAAATCGGCCCTGACGACACTGGGGACAGGGGGGTAGGGGGAGACATTAAAGAATATAAAATACTGCTGGAATAGAAAGGTGGGCAAGGACAGGATTTTCCCGGGGGGGGACAAGAAACAAGGGCCCCAATTGGGAAATTTAAGCACAAATGAGTCAGAAGATAGTAGGAAGTATTTTTCAGTCATAGAGTTGTAAGGCAGGAATGCCTAGAAAATGAGTGTGGGGCGGAACCTACACAGTTTTAAAACGAGGTTTGATAAACTCATGGAGCGGGGGGGGAAGAGGGTTAGTAGCAACCGGTGAAGGGGGGGGCCAGGGGCAGGACTCCCCCTGCAACCACAAATAGGTGAGTAAAATAGGGAGTACACACCCACAAATATGATAACGAATTCCAGGGCAGACAGATCTTGTCTCGTGAGAGCCGGAACTCTTGTCAGGCTTAGATTTTTTCATTATTGAATTCGTGGGGAAAACGGTAAAACCCACAGGGGGGGATACAGCACCGGGGAACTGTAGGCAATTGTTTCTCCGGGAAGAGGATTTTTAAAATTATATTAGACTGAGTTTTTTATATGTTTTTCAATTATAAAAAAAAAAAGGAAGTCTACAAGGGCAAGATTTGTGTTGTGTGTTTTGTGTGTGTGTGGTGTGTGGTGTGTGTGTGTTGTGGTGTGTGTGTGTTGTGTGTGTGTGTGTGGGTGTGGGGGGTTGTGGTTGGGGGTTGGGGGTTTTGGGTGGGGTGTGTGGGTGTTGTGTGTGTGTGGGGGTGGGTGTGGGGGTGTGTGTGGTGGGGTTTTGGGGTGTGTGTGTGGGTGTTGTGTGTGTGTGTGTTGTGTGTGTGTGTGTGGGTGTGGGAGTGTGGGTGTGGGTGTGTGTGTGTGTGTGGGTGTGGGTGTGTGTGTGTGTGTGTGTGTGTGGTGTGTGTGTGTGTGGTGTGTGTGAGTGTGTGGTGTGTGTGTGTGTGTGTGTGTGTGTGTGTAGTGGGTGTGTGTGTGTGTGTGGTGTGTGTGTGGTTGGTGTGGAGTTGTGTGTGTGTGTACTTCACCTATTTTGGTTGCAGTGGTCGAGTCTTAGGCTCCTGGCCCCGCTCTTACACCCGGTTGCTACTGGGCCTCTCTCTCCCCGCTTCCAATGACTTTATCAAACCTCGTACTTAAAACTGTGTATGGTTTCCTGCCTCCACTACGTCAATTTTCTAGCTTATCCACTGCCTGACAACATCTATGACTGAAAAATACTTTCCTATATCTCTCTGACTCATTTGTGTCTTCAACTTCCAATGTGGCCTCTTGTTTCTGTGTCCCTCCCTGGAACCATCCTGTCTTTGTCCACCTTGTTCTATTCCACGCAGTATTTTATATTGCTTATCATGTCTCCCCTGACCCTCCTGTCCTCCATGTCGGTCAGGGGCCGATTTCCCTTTAATCTTTCTTCTAGGACATTCTTCCCTTAGCTCTGAGAACTAACCTTAGGCAAACCTTGTACTTACTCTATTTCTATTGACGTGCTTTATCAAGTGCGGTTCCAAACAGTGCTGCAAGACTCATATGGCCGACTACACGTGTACAGTGTCTTGAACGATTCCTACTAAGGTATCGGAATGCTGTTCTCAGGTTTGCCAGGCTCCCATATGCTGCAGCAAGTTATCTGATTTGATGTGTGCATTTCCGAGACATGCTCGGTGTTATACACACCCCAAGAATCTTCTCCTTGAGTGAGGTTGCAGTCTTGGTGCCACCTAGGCCTATACTCTGTCTGTGTCTTTCTGTGCCCTTCCCCTAATCTTCATGACTTTTGCATTTGGCAGGAATAAATCGAGAAGCCATATTGCTGGACCAGGTGTCCATCTGTCCAGGTCTCTTTGAAGTCCTGCTGTCCTCATCAGATTTAATTCTCCCTCATTAACTTCACATCATCTGCACAGGGACACTTCCGAGTCTAACCCGTCCGTCATTTCGTTCACAGATACCAAAAATAGCACTGGTCCTAGAACCGACCCCTGTGGGACCCGCTCGACCACAGGCCCCACTGTGATACATTCATTAACGTACCATGACTCGTTGTTCCTCCCGTGTCAGGTATTCTCTGATCCCATTGCAGTGCCCTTCCTGTTATATGCGCCTGATGCTCTACTTCTGCACTAATCTCTGGGAGAACTCGTGTCAAAGCTTTTTGCAGTCCAGAAGATGCAATCAACCCACTCCCTCCTCTCGTGTCCTTACTTCTGTTATTTTATCATAATACCTCCAGAAGGTTTGAGACACAGGATTTGCTTCGCGGGAATGCCGTGCCTGGTTGGCATTTATACTCTTGTTCCGTTCCTCCAGGCTCCACCACTCTCCTCTGAAAATCTCCATAATTTTTGCATACTATACACGTCCAATACACAGGCCTATATTAGTGCCTCTTTCTGTCTCCTTTTTAAAAAATGGAAACTACATTTGCTTCTTCATACCTCAGGTAGTTGCCCATTTTCCAGGACGTGTTGAAGATTGTGGTAAGGTGGCACCACAACATATCTGCTCCCCTCTCAAAGGACCCACAGGGAGAAGTTGTCCGTCCCATTAGCCTTTGAGGTATCGATGGTCCCATAGCAGTTTCCTCACCCCCTCCTCAACTTAATGTATGTCCATCCAACACTTGTTTGGTGTACTTCCTTCTGTGTCCCCCATCTGGGTACTGGTCCGCCCCAGAGTCCTTCCTGTTTCACTACTGTAAAAACATTCCTTAAATCTCGTGTTTAGCACCTCACATATCTCTTGAACGTTTTTCTGTGAGTTCTCCACCTCCTTTCTTCCTCAACCTTATCACCTGGTCCTTGACTGTTGTCTCCTCCTAATGTGCTATACAGCAGTAGTCGGGTCAGATTTGACTTTCGATGCTATGTCATTTTCATACTGTCGCTGCCACCCCCCTTAAATCTGTGCATACTCCGTTTCAGGCACTTCTACAAGATCACTTGTTTTCTGGTCCAATGCCTCCTGTAACCTTTTTCCATTCTCTGTTGCACTAAGTTTTTGCCTCCCCCACTTACGGGTAACCAAGGACTCGATTTGTCTTCTATTATTTCTGTTTCCGCTTGGAAACAAAACTTTCCTCTGCCTCCTTGCCAACTTTGTTGCCACAATATTCCATCATCTCGTTCCTGATTTCCTACCATTTCTCTGTCGCCACTGAACCACCTGTAGGAAGTTTCTCATACCTGTGTAGTACCCCCCTTTTATAGGTTTTGCATGTCCCCCTTCAGTATTCCTGTTACCTTCCACTGTAACTCTACTATATAATCAAAACTCAGAACCACGTGATCGCTAGCTCAAGGGGCCTCTCGTAAGTGAAGTCCCTCAATGTCTGAACAGCTCAGGTGAACACTGAAAACCATCTTGCGGGGAACCCAAGAAACGATAAAGGGTATGGAGGAGCTCAACACGAGATTTAGGAAGTATTTACAGTAGAGACAGGAAGGACTCTGGGGGACAGACCAGATGGGGACACCAACAAGGAATACACCAACAAGTGTTGGACGACATACATACAGATGAGGAGGAGGTGAAGAAACTGCTAAGGGACATCGATACCTCAAAGGCAATGGGACCGGACAACATCTCTCCATGGGTCCTTAGAGAGGGAGCAGATATGTTGTGCGTACCACTTACCACAATCTTCAACACATCCCTGGAAACTGGGCAACTACCTGAGGTATGGAAGACAGCAAATGTAGTTCCCATTTTCAAAAAGGAGACAGAAAAGAGGCACTAAACTATAGACCTTGTCATTGACGTGTATAGTATGCAAAATTATGGAGAAGATTATCAGGAGGAGAGTGGTGGAGCACCTGGAACGGAACAGGAGTATAAATGCCAACCAGCACGGATTCACGGAAGGCAAATCCTGTGTCACAAACCTTCTGGAGTTTTATGATAAAATAACAGAAGTAAGACAAGAGAGAGAGGGGTGGGTTGATTGCATCTTCTTGGACTGCAAGAAGGCCTTTGACACAGTTCCTCACAAGAGATTAGTGCAGAAGCTAGAGCTCAGGCGCATATAACAGGAAGGGCACTGCAATGGATCAGAGAATACCTGACAGGGAGGCAACAACGAGTCATGGTACGTAATGATGTATCACAGTGGGCACCTGTGACGAGCGGGGTCCCACAGGGGTCGGTCCTAGGACCAGTGCTATTTTTGGTATATGTGAACGACATGACGGAAGGGTTAGACTCAGAAGTGTCCCTGTTTGCAGATGATGTGAAGTTAATGAGGAGAATTAAATCTGATGAGGACCAGGCAGGACTTCAAAGAGACCTGGACAGACTGGACACCTGGTCCAGCAAATGGCTTCTCGAATTTAATCCTGCCAAATGCAAAGTCATGAAGATAGGGGAAGGGCACAGAAGACCACAGACAGAGTATAGGCTAGGTGGCCAAAGACTGCAAACCTCACTCAAGGAGAAAGATCTTGAGGTGAGTATAACACCGAGCATGTCTCCGGAAGCACACATCAATCAGATAACTGCTGCAGCATATGGGCGCCTGGCAAACCTGAGAACAGCATTCCGACACCTTAGTAAGGAATCATTCAAGACACTGTACACCGTGTATGTCAGGCCCATACTGGAGTATGCAGCACCTGTTTGGAACCCGCACTTGATAAAGCACGTCAAGAAACTAGAGAAAGTTACAAAGGTTTGCAACAAGGTTAGTTCCAGAGCTAAGGGGAATGTCCTATGAAGAAAGATTAAGGGAAATCGGCCTGACGACACTGGAGGACAGGAGGGTCAGGGGAGAACATGATAACGACATATAAAATACTGCGTGGAATAGACAAGGTGGACAAGGACAGGATGTTCCAGGGAGGGGCACAGAAACAAGAGGCCACAATTGGAAGTTGAAGACACAAATGAGTCAGAGAGATAGTAGGAAGTATTTCTTCAGTCATAGAGTTGTAAGGCAGTGGAATAGCCTAGAAAATGACGTAGTGGAGGCAGGAACCATACACAGTTTTAAGACGAGGTTTGATAAAGCTCATGGAGCGGGGAGAGAGAGGGTCTAGTAGCAACCGGTGAAGAGGCGGGGCCAGGAGCTAGGACTCGACCCCTGCAACCACAAATAGGTGAGTACAAATAGGTGAGTACACACACACACACACATACTGATAACGAATTCCAGGTCAGACAGATCTTGTCTCTGTGAGAGTCACGGAAGCTACATTGTCAGTGCTTCAGATTTTATCATTATTGAATTCGTGGGGAAGCGGTAAACCCACAGGGGAGATACAGCACCCGGGGAACTGTAGGCAATCATGTTTCATCCGAGGAAGAGGATTTTAACATTATATTATGACTGAGTTTATTATATGTTTCTCAATTATAAAAAAAAATGGAAGTACATACAAGGGCAAGATTTGTGTTTGTGTGTTGTGTGTGTGTTGTGTGGTGTGTGTGTTGTGTGTGTGTGTGTGTGTTGTGTGTGTGTTGTGTGTGTGTGTGTGTGTGTGTGTGTGGGTGTGTGTGTGTGGGTGTGGGTGTGTGGGTTGTGGGTGTGTGGGTGTGTGTGTGTGTGTGTGTGTGGTGTGGGTGTGTGTGTGTGTGTGTGTGTGTGTGGTGTGTGTGGGTGGTGTGTGTGGGGTGGTGTTGTGTGTGTGTGTGTGTGTGTGGGTGTGGGTGTGTGGGTGTGGGTGTGTGTGTGTGTGTGTGTGTGTGGGTGTGGGTGTGTGTGTGTGTGTGTGTGTGTGTGTGTGTGTGTGTGTGTGTGTGTGTGTGTGTGTGTGTGTGTGTGTGTGGGTGTGTGTGGTGTGGTGGGTGTGTGTGTGTGTGTGTGTGGTGTGTGTTGTTGTGTGTGTTGTGTGTGTAAATCACCTATTTGTGGTTGCAGGGGTCGAGTCTTAGCTCCTGGCCCCGCCTCTTCACCGGTTGCTACTGGGCCCTCTCTCTCCCCGCTCCATGAGCTTTATCAAACCTCGTCTTAAAACTGTGTATGGTTCCTGCCTCCACTACGTCATTTTCTAGGCTATTCCACTGCCTGACAACTCTATGACTGAAGAAATACTTCCAAATATCTCTCTGACTCATTTGGGGCTTCAACTTAAATTGTGGCCTCTTGTTTCGGCCCCCCCCCTGGAAAACCTGCTTTGCCCAAATTTTGTCTTTTCCACGCAGATTTTATATGTCTTTTACCCAAGTCTCCCCTGACCCTCCTGCCCCAGGCCCGCAGGCCTTTTTCCCCTTTAAATCTTTCTTCTTGGGGACATTCCCCTTAGCTCGGGAAAAACAAAACTTGTGGAAAACCCTTTGTACTTTCTCTAGTTTTTGACGTCTTTATAAAGTGGGGGTTTCCAAAAGGTGCTGCATATCCAGTAGGGGCCTGACATACAGGGTTTGGTACAGTGTTTGAACGATTCCTTACTAAGGTATCGGAATGCTTTTCCTTCGGGTTTTTTTCCCCCGGGGCGCCCATATGCGCAGCATTTAAACTGATTGATGTGTGTTCCCGGGGGCCCTGTCGGTGTTATACACACCCCAAGATTTTCTCCTTGAGTGAGGTTTGCAGTCTTTGGCCACCTACCCTAAAACTCTGCCCTTGTGGTTTCTGTCCCCTTTCCCCTATCTTCTTTGTTTTTGCTTTGGCGGGTTTAAAAATTCAAAAAAAAAGGAAGCCTTTGCGGGGCCAGGTGTCCAGTCTGTCCAGGTCTTTTTTAAAAAGTCCTCCTTTTCCTCATAAATTTTTAATTTTCCCCTCTTTAAACCCTTCACATCATCTGAAAAACAGGGACATTTTGATCAAACCCCCTTCCGTCATGTCGTTCACATTACCAAAAATAGCACGGGCCTAGGCCCGACCCCTGGGGAAACCCCGCTCGCAAGGTCCCCACTGTGATACATCTTTTAGTCCATAAACTCGTTTGTTGCCTCCCTGTCGGGTTATTCTCTACCCCATTGCAGTGCCCCTTTCCCGGTTTTTATGCGCCTGTTCTCTTTGCTTCTGCCCCTAACTCTTTTGAGGAAGGGGTCAAGGCCTTCTTGCAGTCCAAAAGATGCAATCAAACCCCCTCCTCCCTCGTGTCTTACTTTTTGTTATTTTTTCATAAAAATCCCGAAGGTTTTGTGAACAAGGGTTTTTCCTTTCCCTGAATTCCGTGCTGGTTTGGGATTTTAAAACCCCTTTTTCCGTTTTCCCGGGGCTCCAACCCCTCCCCCCCTGATAATCTCCCTAATTTTGATTTCTATACACGTCAATGACAAGGATATTTAGGGGGGGGGGGGGGGGGGGGGGGGGGGGGGGGGAAAAAAAAGGGGAATAATTTTTTTTAAATTTTATTATTTTGGGATTTTGTTTTAAATGGGACCCTTTTCTTTTTTTAAAAAGGGGGAAGTTTTTCCGGGTCCCTTTGGCCTTTGGGGGGTAAACGAAATTTTTCCTTAAGGGGGCCAAGTTTCCCTTCACCCCCCCCTCCATCTGGGGGGAAAAAAAGGGGATGTCATCCAAAAAATTTTGGTGTATTCCTTTTCTGGTTTTCCCCCTCTGGTCTGTCCCCCCCCAAATCCTTCCGTCTCTACTGTAAATATTTCCCTTTAAAACTCGTGTTTAGCTCCCCCACATACCCCCCCCTTGATCGTTTTTTGTGAGTTTTTCCACCTTCTTTCCCCAAACCCTTTTCACCGGTCCTTGACTGTTGTCTTCCTCCTAATGTGGCTAACAGCAGTTTTGGGTTTAGATTTTACTTTCGATGCTATGTCATTTTTATATGTCGCTGGGCCTCCCCCTTATCTGTGCATACCCTTTTGGCTTTTTCTACTAATCTCCTTTTTTCCTGGGTCCTAAAGCCTCCGTACCTTTTCCATTTTTGTTGCACTTTGTTTTTTCCCCCTACACCCCTTTGGGTTTAAAACCCAAAGGGCTCGTTTTTGGGGGTTTTTTATTATTTCTGTTTTTCCCCTTTGGGAAAAAACTTTCCCCTGCCTCCTTGCATTTGTTTTCCCTTTTCCATCATCTCGTTTCCCGATTTTCCTACCATTTCTCTGTCCCAAAGGGAAACCCCCTGTAGGAAGTTTCCCATACCTGTGTTGTACCCCCTTTTTAGTTTGGGATTTTCCCCTTCAGTTCCTGTTACCTTTCCCTTTTAACTCAAATATAATCCCAAAAATCAGAAAACCCCCGGATGCTAGCCCCAAGGGGCCTCTCTAAGTGATGTCCTAAAATTTCTGAATGTCAGGGTGAACCAAGACCCAGTTTTGCTGGCTCATCCCCCCTCCTCTCGGTTTTACCCTGACAGTTGATGCATGGGGTTTTAAAAGTACACATAAAATCATTTTGGTCTCCATTTTGGGGACCCCCATGTGGCTCCAGTTTTCCCAGTCGATCTCCCTGGGTTAAAAATCGCCCATTACCAGTAATTTTGCTCTGCCGAGTGAGCTCTTCTTCCCACCTCAGCCAGTTGTCCCCATCACCCTGTTGTTTTTTTCGTACCCCCTCTTTTGGGCCCTCCTGCAGTTCGTGGGGGGTTATACATACCCCCAAGACTACTTATTTCTCCGGACTAAATTGTACCAAATGTAGTCTCTTTCCCAAATCATTCTTCCCTTCCTTTTCCCTAAAATCCCCATTGGTTTTTATACAGTGAAACCCCCTCCTCCCCTCTCTCCTATTTTCCCTCGGGATCTGATATCCCGTTGGGAAATGTTTGTTTTTCTCCACGATTTTGTTTCGTGACGTATGAGTCGGGGGATTTTTCACTGATTTTTTCTTTCCACCCCTCTTTTTATCTTTTTCCCACCCGGTTTTGTACCAAACTTCATTTTTCTTTTTATCATTGGGGTCATGCAAAAATATGGGGTTTGGGGGGAGCGGACCTTGGGGGGGGCCATATGGGGCTGGGTGTAGGTGGGGTTTGTGATGAGGGGGGTGGGGTCAAAATTTCCCATAAGGGACAGCTTTTGGGGGTGAGTTTGTGTATGGGGTTGGGGGCAGGGGGAACAGGGTGGGTTGTGTAAGGTTGCTCAGTTGCGTTGGGAATGTCGGGGTTTGGGAGTTTTTGGGTGGGAGATTCGTGGGTGTGTTTGCCCTTCCCCCCGTGCTGGCCCCTGTTCTCTTCGTCATTCCCTCTCTTTTCCTCCTTGCGTTCTTACCCTCTTTTTCAGTGTACCTTTCTTTTTGTGTTCTGTCGCGGTCGAGGTAACTCTCTGGTACCCTGTTTGTCCCTCTCTTGCTTTCTCTTGAGAACCTGTTTGACCCGATTTTTCCCTTTAAAGTCTTTTTACGGCCTATCCTTCCCCTTTCAAACCACCCAATTCTCTGAAAATTTTTTTACCTGGGGCATATTTCCCTACCCATTTTTTTCATGAGCCCTTTAATCATTTTTTTCTCCTCCTGTTTTATTTCTTCAAAATTGTCCCCCTTTGGGTTTTGGGCCGTACACAAAAACTGACCTCGCCCTTTCCTCCCCACTAGTCTCCATCTGCTTCCTTGAGGTGGTGTGGTGTGTGTGGGTGTGTGTGTGTTGTGTGTGTGTGTGTGTGTGTGGTGTGTGTGTGTGTGTGTGTGTGTGTGTGTGTGTTTTGTGTGTTTTTTTTGGTTTGTGTGGTGTGTGTGTGTTTTGGGGTGTGTGGGGTGTGGTGTGTGTGTGTGTGTGTTGGTTGTGTGTGTTTGTGTGTGTGTGTTTTTTGTGTTTTTGTGTGTGTGTGTTGGGGGCGTGTGTGTTTTGGGGTGTGTGTATGTGTGTTTGTGTGTCTGTGTTTGTGTGTGAGTGCGGTGTGTGGTTTGTTGTGGTACTCCCCAAATTGTACTCACCAATTGTGGTTGCGGGGGTCGAGACTCACCCCTTTCCCCCCGCCTCTTCACTGATCGCTACGGGATCCTCTCTCTCTTCTGCTTCCTGAGTTTTGCCCAAAACCTTTTTTCTTAAAACTATGTATGGTTCCTGCCCCCACAACTTCACTTGCTGGGCTATTCCACTTGCTGAAAAACTCTAGGGACTGAAAAAATATTTCCCAAACTTTCCCCTGTGACTGTCGGAGCCCCTCAGCTTCCATTGTAAACCCCTTTTTTCTGTGTCCCCTCTCGGGAAACATCCTATCTCTGTCCCCTTTGTCTATTCCCCGCAGTATCTTGTTGTCTTTTACCCATGTCCCCCCTGACCCTTTGTCCCCCAAGTGTCGCCCATTTTCCGTTTTTCCCTCAACCTTTCCTCTTTCGAAAATTCCCCCTGACCTCTGGGCCACCTTGTTGCAAACCTTTGTACTTTCTCTAACTTCTTGACGTGTTTGCCGGGTGGGGGTTCCCAGACGGGGTGCTGCATACTCCGTAGGGGCCCTAACAAAACACAGTGTACAGTGTCTTAAACCCGATTCCTTATTAAGGTATCGGAACGTTTTTCTCGGTTTTTCCCCAGGCGCCCTTTGTGCTGCGCAGTTTTTTTGGGTTTGATGGGGGGCCTCCGGTGACTTTGTGGGGTTTTAAAGGTCACTCCAAGGTCTTTCCCCCTGGGGTGAGGTCTGTAGCCCTTTTGGCCCCCACCAAACCCCCTTTTTCTCGTCTGCGGCCCTTTTTTTGGGCCCCCTCCCCAATCTTCTTGACTTTGCTTTTTGGCGGGGTTTGAGTTCGAAAAGGGCCCAGCCCCCTGGGACCACGTGTCCAGCCTGTCAGGGCTCTTTGCCCCCTTCCCCCCCTCATCCTCATCAGCTTCACGTCATCTGCGAATAGGGACATTCAGAGCCCTATTCCTTCCTTTCCTTGTTGTTGGGGATAATCAAAAATGCACTGGTCCTAGAATGCCCCCTGGGGGGCCCCCGCTCGTCACAGGCGCCCACTGTATACCTTTTTCACGCCCAATGACTTGTTTTTGGGCCTCCCGGGTCAGGTTTTTCCCCCCTGATCCTTTGGGCGGGTGCCCCCCTTTTGTTAAAGCCCCCTTAAACCTCCAGCTCGCCTAATCTCTTGTGGGGAACTGGGGTAAAAGGGCCCTTCCTGCGTCTGGGGAAAAACGCAATTTCCCCAAACCCCTCTCTCTTTTTCCCTTTGTCATAAAACTCCGGGAGGTTTTGATAAAAGGATTTGCCTTCCATAAAACCCATGCGGTTTTCATTTAAAATCTTTTTTCCCTTTCCCGGGGTTCGACCACTCTCCTCCATAATTTTCTCCATACTTTGCACACAAAAAATGTCAGAGAAAACGGGTCTGTAGTTTAGTCCCTTTTTCTTTTTCCCTTTTTTAAAATAGGGGGACTACTTTTGCGCCCTTTCCATTTCTCATAGTTGCCCCATTTTTCAAGGGATGTTTTTAAAGATTGGGGGTTTAGGGGCACGCACAGCACTCTGCTCCTTCTCTTGGGACCCAGGGGGAGATGCCCGGGCCCTGCCTTTAAAGGTATCTAGGGGGTAAAATTAGCAGCTTCGGGCACCTCCCCCGGTTTTCGTATGCCACCCAAAACCAAACTTGTTTGGTATTTCCCTTTTGGGATTTTCCCCCTTCTGTGCTGTCTTCCCACAGCCCTTCCTGTCTTTTACTGAAAAAATTTCCCTTTAAATCTCCTGTTTAGCCTCTAAATTACCTCAGGATCATTTCTTGTAAAGTTCTCCCCCTTTCTGTCCTCAGTCGGAAAAACCTGGGTCTTTGACTGTTGTTTTTTCCTCCTAAATGGGGGTATAAAAAATTTTTTGGGGTCAGTCTTGTTTTTTCAAAATGCTAGGTTTTTTTTCATACTGTCGCGGGGCCTACCCTCCTTACCTTTTGTTTACTATTTCCCTGGCTTTGTTTCAATCTCCCTATGTTTCAGGGTTTTTCTCTCCCTTTTTGTATTTTTTTTCCTTTCTCAAATTGCACTTTGTTTTTGCCCCCTTACACCGTGGGGTTTAAACCGGGGGCTCGTTCTGGTTTTCCCCTTTGTTCTTTTTTCCCCCTTTGGGGAAAATAATCCTTTCCAGGGCCTCCTTGCATTTTGTTTTTTAAAATTTTCCCACCCATTTCATTTACGGGCTTTCCTGCCAGTTCTCTGCCCCCGGGAACCCCCTGCAGGTTTTTTCCTCAACCCTATGTATCCCTTTTTTAAAATAGCGGTTTTTTTCCCCATTAAACCCTCCTGTTATCTCTCCACTTGCAGCTCTACTATTTTATTAAAAAAGGCACAGAACCACGGGGGTCACTAGTTTCCTTTGGGGGGACTTCATATGTGTTTGTCCCCAATTTTCTGAATCCCCAGGGTGAACACAAAGGTCCAATTTCCCTTGTTCTCCCCCCCTCTACTCTGGTAGTGTCCTTAAAAAATGTTGGTGCATGGGGGTTTTTCCACCCACCACGCCCAAACCCTCCGGGGCTCTCCATTTTTTGGGGACCCCCATGGGGGCTCCAGGTTTTCCCGTCAATCCCCCTTTGTGGTTGAAACCCCCCATAACCACAACTTTGCTCGCGGGAGTGAGTTTTCTTGCCCCTCAGCAAGGGGTGTCCCCCATTGCTCTGTTGCTCCCTTATATTCCTCTCTTGGCCTCCTCCCAGTTCTGGGGTTTGGATTTTTACATCCTCCCAATGACCACTTGTTTTTCCCCAGACTAAAGGGGTACCTGCTATGTGTGTGTGTGTGTGTGTTTGGGGTGTGGTGTCATCCCACTTTCCGAGGAAAATAAAGCAATAATGATAAAAATTTAATAATAAAAATAAAATAATAATAATAATTGTAATTTTCAGAAAGATAAAGGTTAAATAAAAATTAAAAAATAATAATAATAATAAAAAATTTTAATAATAAAATAAAAATTTAAATTAATAAAAAAAATAATAATAATTAAAAATAAAAATAATAATAGTGTTTGTTTTAAAAAATAATTAAAATAATAATTATAACTAAAATTTAATATTAATAAAAATAAAAAAATAATAATAATAATAATAATAAAAATTTAATAATAATCGGGTCCCCCACAGTCGTATCACAAAATTTTTTTTCGGTTTTAAAAAACATATCTTTAGATCAGAAAAAGGGTTTCCCCTCGTGAAATTTACTTTATTGTTAATACTACTGCTCCCTTTTAAATTTTAATAAAAATTAATAGTAAAAATTTAAATAAAAAAATAATAATATAATAATAATAATAAAAATAATAAAAATAATAACAATGGTTTTGTCATTATTATTACAAAAACCATTTTTTTTTATTACGTTTATTTTTTTTGGTGGAAATTTAACCCCGATTCGACTCGGGGCCCCGGGGGAATTAAAAAAAAGGGTGGCTCCAGTCCTCAGACAAGAGCCCGACCCCCCCTCCCCCTGCTTTCAATGGGGGGGGGAAAAGGAGGGAAAAAACCCCCTTGAAAAAATTCCTTTCCCCCGGGGCTTAAAAACTTTTAAAATTCCCCCAAACGGAAAAGAAAATAATTCTGGGTGACCAAAAAAAAAATTCGACCGTCGGGGACTGCCCAGCATTGGGAAGAAAATTTTTAAAATTATATATTTTTTTTTTTGGTGGGGGGGGGGGTGGGCTGGGTCCAGATGGGGAAAGGGCCCCAAGGTCTGGAGAAGAAAAGGGTTAAAATGAATTATTTTTTTTGTTGTTTTTTGGGATGGGGAGAGAGGAGAGAGAGAGGAAGAGAAAAGGAGAGAGAGAGACAGACAGACAGACAGACAACAGACAGCCAGACAGACAGGCAGAGAAAAGGGGACGGGAAAGAGAGCAGACAAACAGAAAACGAGTTAGAGAAAAAGAGAGAAAAAGAGAGGGGAAGAGAAAAGAGAACAAGAGAGAACAGAGAAGAGATTTTGGGAAATCCAAAAACCTAACCTTACAAAACCCTTGTCTAAGAGGGGGAAAAGGGGAGAGAGAGAAGAGAGAAGAGAGAGGAGAGAGAGAGGAGAGAAGAGAGGGGAAAAAGAGGAGAAAAGAGAGAAGGCGGACCTCTTTCCCAAAAACACTCTCCCAAACCAAAATGCAGGTTGCTGATCCAGCAAGGGCCCCCTTTGGCTAGTTTGCAAGAACTGTGTCAAAACTGTCAGTGGTGAAAATAAGGCAGGAGGGGGATGCTTTTCCCTTTTTAAAATCTTTTTGACCAAGAAAAGGCTGTGAGCCCAGCAATTTTGGACCCCAAGATTTTTTGGGGGAGAGTACAGACCAGTTTGGGCCCAAGCACCCTCAAACTCGCATCTTTCAGCACTGCCTAGTCAGTGTAAATGGCCCTCTCTGGGGAAAAGGCAAATGTGGGTCCCTGTTTCACAAAAAAAAGGGGCATAGCAAAAAAATCAGCAACTAAGAATTGTCCACTCCTGTCAATCACTGGTAAGACCCTTTGGGGGCAAAAAAATCTCAAGAAAAAATGATGAGTTTTTTGCCCTCCCCCTCACTATTTTGTGATCGTCAATATGGTTTTCGGAAAAGGGTTTTACTCTGCTGTGATCTGTTTTTTAAACCTCCCCACAAAGTGCACCAGTCACTGGATAAAACCAAAGTCGCTGTGGGGGAGCACTGGACATTGCTGGTGCTTTCGACCCGGGGGGGGTGGCACCAGGGCCCCCTTAAAGCAAAACTGCAAGCACGGGGGAATTTGCGGGCCCTTACGCTTTGTCTCCTCAGTGTTTTACCTTCATGGTAGATCTCAAAAGGGTAGTTCTAAAGGGAACGGAATAAGCAAGACATCCTATTGGGGCAAGTTTTTCCCACAAGGAAGGGGGTGCTGGGACCATTGTTAGGGAATTCTATTTTAAACGACCTTTTCCCTTCACTCCCCAGAATCCCATGCATATGCGACGACTGAAACATGACATTACTTACCCAAAAGAGAAAAAAAATGCCAGCTGCTCTAAGCTACATCAATCACCAGCAAAAGCTATTTCAGTTTGGGGAAATGAGGGGGCAAGTAAAAAATTTGAAACCTGAGAAAACACAAATGAGGGTCTTCTCTGGGCACCAAAATGGTAATGCTGGTGCGTAGAAAGGATGAATGGGAGGTTTTTGGGGCACCTGGGGGGAAAAAGTTGAAAACCCTTTGGGGGTGAAATTTGACTCCAAACTGCCCATGAAGAAACTTTGAAAATTTCTTACAAAAAAGGGGAGCCAGGAAGCTTACAGCCCTTCGCCCGTATCTCACTTCTGCTTGCAGTGGGGGTTTGAAAGATTCGGTTGGGGCCACAAGTACGCTCACACCTTGAGTATGCCCCCCTTTTTTGGGTTTTTTGCCCCCCCCCCCCATCTCTTTTGCGACTGCTTGACGAGAAAGAGAACAGAAAAGACGTCTCTTCTCTCGCCTGGACCCATCCTGGAAATCTGTAATTTCAGCAAGCCTTCAAAAAGGGGGGGGGAATGTGGGTGGCCTTACTGTTATGTACAAGGCCAAAAATTGTAAAAATCCCAAACATTTGGGACCCAAATTCGAGGACAGCTTTAAACAAGCTTTTTTTCCCAAAAAGACGGGCAAAAAGCAGCAACTTCACTGTGGCTGTACCCTTCTCCAGAACATCACTCCCATCTAAAAAAATCTACAAAACCCAGGGGGGGACTCAAATAGGGAAACCACATTCTAAGATAATGATGTAAACCCGAGATAAAGTCATTAAATCAAACGAAAATGCTGGCCCCACGGGATGGCCCCAAAACTTCATCCTGTTCCCTACTTTTTGTCTCATAACAAAAAAAAATGTTTTAAAATTGGGGCTGATGTGGGTTAACCAGCTCTTAGCTTCCCAATAAGGTTGGGAACCTTTTTAAAATTTAAATAGTTGTCAAAAGCTAGGGACCCTTTTAACCTTTTTAAAACCCCCCTGTGTAAAAGAGAGGGGAGAAAAGGAGGAGAGGGGGAGGAGAAAAGGGGAGGGGGAGAGGGGAGAGAAAAGAGAGAGGAGAGAAGAGAGAGAGGAGAGAGTTGGAACCAAAACCCCTAATCTTTTTAAACCCTTGTCTAAGAGAGAGGAGAGAGAGAGAGAGGGGAGGGGAGAGAGAGAGGAGAGTTAAAACCCCTTTAAACCCTAACCTTGAAAAACCCTTTGCGTAAAAATAGTTTATATAGAATAAAAGGATAGGTGGGATAGAAAAGATAGATAGAAGATAGTAGTAGTTTAGAGAGAGAGAGGAGAGAGAGAGAAAAGGAGGGGAGAGAGAGGAGAGAGAGAGAGAGAACCGCCAGACAGACAGACGGGACAGACAGACGTACAAAGAGAAAGAAGATAGAGCCCCCAAGAAACCAGCCCTTGCTCACACCAGCTCCATAAAGACTTGTCCTTTAAAAGGTTTTTTTCCCCATCTTAGGTTTTTTTTTTCTGACTCTCCTTTTTGGGGGTTTTTGGCCCCCCCCAAAAAAAAAAACCCTTTAATTTGGGTTTAAAAAAACCGGGCTGAACCGAATTTAAAAATTGTTTTCGTGGGGAAAGGGAAAGGTTTTCCCAAAAACCAAAGCGAGGGGAAAAATTGGGGGATTTGTGCCGGGGTTCTTTTGCTTTTTACCCTGACGCTGGTTTAGTTGTGGTATGGTGGGGGTTTGGTGGTAGTAGTAGTAGTTTTAATACAAGGGGTATAATGAAGGGGCTACTTGAAAGGGTAAACAAATAGCATAGTAATAGAAACAGTATGAAATTTAAATACAAAAAAAAAACCCCCCTCCCCCCCCTGTCTGGGGGTTTTTTTCCATGGGGTTCTGGGGCCCCCTTTTCCCCAGGTTGCGACCCAGACCCCGACAAGCACTCAGGTACATACTGACACGGCATGGATACAGGGATGGGGTTGAGTACACTAAGGGGACCTGGTTCACTAAGGGAAAAAACCATAAGTGTCCGGGGCCCCCAAAAATGTTCCAAAACCTCCCCTCAAAACATTAGGGGGAAATTAAACCCTTTAAAAAACCCGGGCTGCCTTTTAAGAGGGCTGGACAGATACCT
Source organism: Cherax quadricarinatus (assembly GCF_026875155.1). Classification (NCBI taxonomy): domain Eukaryota; kingdom Metazoa; phylum Arthropoda; class Malacostraca; order Decapoda; family Parastacidae; genus Cherax; species Cherax quadricarinatus. Next base: position 10,842,996 of record NC_069484.1, on the reverse strand, counting down.
AAAGTCGGGCCCGGAAACAGCCGGGCTGTTGCTCGTAAGGGTTTGGGGCTGAGTGCGGCACATTTAAAAGCCTAGTTGATCAGGGCCCCCATCCATCGGGAAAAGGGCCCGGTCCCTGGGGCCGGGCCCCCGGGGGCGTTGATCCCCCGGGAAAAACTTCCCGGGAACCTTTTTTAAACTCCGAATTACCCGACTTTAAACCCAAAAAAACAAAAAACAACAAAAACAACAAACAACAAAAACAACAACAACAATAATAATAATAAAAAATAAAATAAAAATAATAATAATAATAATAATCTTTAAATTTTTTGTCCCCAAAGATGCAACTTTTACGACCATAGCTGGGCATCAACGACATTCTGTAAAAGAAAAGTCCCTGGTTATGCAGAGCATTTTCGGGGAAATTTTGGGCAGTTTTGTTACCAGGAAGGGGAAACCCCAAACCCCCTTTGCTAACAAAACCCCGGTACCTATTTTTTCTTCTAGGAACAAGGGGCAGTGGGCTTATGGAAACACGTCCTAATGTTTCCACCCGTTTTCCCGGGAAACGAACCCCGACCTTAGTATGTGAGCTGAGTGCTCTATCCAACCCCCCTACGGGGGGAGTGGAAATTGATGCGTCCAAAACGGGGGGTTTTAAATTTTTTTTGGCCCTTACTTTCAAACACTGGGGGAATAACGATCCTATAAACCCGGTCGTAACTGCGACATTTTGTAAATACCGAGAATTTTTGGGATAAACCCCAATTTTTGGGAAAATTTCATTAGAAATTTCCGCCGAATTTATCGGGTTTTATAAAAATTTTTAAAGTAATTTAATTTGGAGAATTTTTATTTGCAGTTTATAAACTTAAAAGGGTTTTAGATTTGCACCTCAGTGTTTCCTTAAGGGGGAACCGCTGTCCCTGTCACCAGCAAACAAGTAGGTTTCCCCGGGTGTTAGTTTTTACTGGTGTGGGGCGAGCCTGGGGGGAAAAATTAATCTAAATTGCCCGGAAAAGCCCCCCATAATCGGGGGCTTTTGCTTTGATTCACTAGGGGCTGGGTAAGTTGCATAAATTTTCTTGTAGAAAAAAAAGATTATTATTTTTTATTGATGTTCAGAAAATCAAATACATCCTTAATTTTCCCCGTAAATAAAGATTTTACTGGGATTATCTTGGTACACAGAAAGGTGTAGTCCTTTAGTGTATTTAAAACACTTAGAGGGGTAAACCTCTCAGAAAATTAAAAAAAAATTTTTTTGCCCGATTTTGGGGACAAGGGCATGCAGGGCTTAAGCCCCGCGTCGTCGATGAAATTTAAGCCCCTTAAATTTGCCTTTCAAACCTTAATGGCCCAGGGGAAAGAAAAACAGAGCTTTTTTAATGAAATTTTGGGGGGTAAAGTGGAGGTCACCCCCGGAATGATGCACAGAAGAAGGTGTGGTCGATGTTTTGACCCAACGTAGGGAAAAATTTTATGGAGTGAGAGCCCTTTGGGAAGGAAAGGAGGGTTTGGGAGGATTGAGGTCCTTTTTGAGCAAATTTTAAGTGACGGATGTGAAAGGGATTTTCTGGAGTTGGCCGTGGGGGGGGGTTTAGCCCCCCCGGGAAAACCCTTCAGGTAGGTTCCAGGCTTGGAACTAATGTTAGGGACGAAATATACATAATTATTGTTAAAAAAAAACCACAGTGGGAAAGTTTCAAATGGAGAATGAGTAATAGTAATAATAATAAATTTAAAAATAATAATAATAATAATAATAATAAAATAATAATAATAATAATTACTACTTTCTACGTTATTATTACTATTATTTTTTATTTTTTATTATAAATTTTTATTATTATTATTAAATTTTTATTATTTTTATTATTATTATTATTTTTTTTATAAAGCCCAAAAAAAAGAATCCTTCATAATTTAAAAAAAAATAACCAAAAAATAAAAAATTATTTACACATACTAGTACTAGGCTCGTAGTCCCTCTTGTAATAAACAACAATGTTGAGCGTTTCCCTAAAGTTCGCTCTTCTATTTAAAAAAATATTTACCCATTAAAATAAAAGGTTTTTGCATTTAAAATTTGGGTTTTTATATATAGGATAGCTATCTTAAATTTTATTGGGTGTGATGGATTTTGGGGGTTTATGGAAACGGGTGTGATGGAAATTTAATGTGATTAAAATTTTGGGTATCCAATCTGTAAAATCCAGTCCTCATGGCCCCCCGTCAAAAAGCCTGACTCTATTCTCCAGAGAAATTTGTCTTTCTTCTTGTGGGAAAAACCCCCTGGAGGTTCCTTGATGCTAGTGAGGGGCTTCCCTTTAAATTTGGGGAAATTTGGGTCTTTGCTCCGGGTTCCCCGAATTGAGCCTGAATACCTTCCCCTCCCCCCCCCCATGCACTTTATAATCCTACAGATTTAAAAGGGTCCCCCATAAATTTTTATAACAATAATAATTCCGTAAAAATCCCCAAAGAGGGTTTTTAAAGCCCCTTGAGTACATTTCACAAAAGTTGGATAGACAAGGAAAAACTAAAAATGAAAAAAATATCTATCATTTATGGGGTTTTAGGGGACCGGCCCCCCCAAAAACAACCTTTGTCTCCCTCCTGGCACTAAAAAAGGCCCCATTTTGTCACTTCCCAAATTTATATTTTTTTCCCGGGCCAAAGGAAAATGCCCCTTCTCCAGACTGAGGGGGCTTTTCCCCTCAAAACTTTTAAGGGGGGATGGTGATTACAAACGTCTTCAAGTATCTTCTGCTTCTATCAACTTTTCTGTAACGACTGAAGGAAAACCTACTGTGTAGGCGAAACGTTTTTGGAAAAAAAAGTACCTAACTGTTGCATATGTGTCTTACCCAACAACACTATAATATATAGAAAACTGCCCGTTACATATCTCCCTTTCAGATTTACTGCAAAGTAAGTGAAAATTAAAAAAAAAAAAAATTTGTTTGGGCACAATATTCTTAATACCCTTCCCTTAGATATGAATAAAAAACGCCCAGTTAAAAATATTTAAGGTTTTAAAAGTTTAAACCCTCGAATAAAAGGGAAAACTGCCTTTTTATCTCCTTTTAGTGTTAATAAGAAAAAATTTAAAAGGGAAAAAGGCCCTTTGTGAACACATCCAAACCCCCTTTGTTAACATTGCAAGCGGGCTGTAGCATGAGGCTTGAAAAACACAACCCAGGAAATATTAAAATTTTTGAAAAAACATTACCCAGAAGGCAGCAGGTGAGAGAGAGGGGAGAAACCCAAATAAAAGTAATCCATTTTGAGAAAGAAAAACGGGATAAAAGAAATGTTTAATTTTCCCGCCCTTAGTGGTGGTTTTTGACTATCCCCGACTCGCTTTTTCCCCAAAAACCCCTTTTATAGTGAATAAAAAAATATAAAAAGAAAAACCCAAAAGAATTATATATATATATTTTAAAATATATATATATATATTATATAAATATTATATATATTATATATATATATATAAAATATATATTTATATATATATTTATATATTAATATATATTATTTATATTTATAAAATATATAAAATATATATTGCAAAAAAACCACTCTGAAAAAAATAGAGAAATTCCAAGCGCTTTGTGACTACTCACGTGAGTAGTCACGAAAGGGGCTTGGAATTTCTCTAATTTTTTCAGAGTGGTTGTTTTTTCAAAATTCTGAAAAAACCCGTTTTCTGTGATCTTATTGCATAAAATATTTTATATTATTTTTATTATTAAAATTTTTTAAAATATATAAATTATTTTATAAAATATATATATATATGTATTTTTATATATATTTTAATAAATATTTTAAAATTTTTTATATATATATATATTAAAAAAATTTATATAAATATATATGTAAATTTTTATATATAAATATATATATAATTTTTATTTATATAATAAAAATATATTATAAAATTTTTTTTTATATATATATATATTATAAAATTAAAAAAGGGGGGTTAAAGTATTATCAACGCACAAATTTCACAAACGACAAATGGATGGAAAAGGGGGGGGGGAAAAAAGTGATAACGATATATAAAATTGAGAAAGGAATTTCCCGGGGGGGGGTAGGAAAAGGGTGTTCCAGAGGGGAAAAACAGCAACAAGGGGTCACAGTTGGAAGTTTAAAACTTTAAAGAGTTTAAGGGATGTTAGGGAAATATTTTTTTCTATTTATTAGAGTTTTCGGGAAGTTTGGGAAAAGCTGGGGGGTGATGTATTTGGGGGCAGGATCCATACTTAGCTTTAAGAAGAGATAAAGATAAAGCTAAAGGGCAGGGAGAGGGGCCTTTTAGGACTTAAATGAAGGGCAGGGCCTGGGGCAGTGACTCGACCCCCACAACCACATATAATGAATACACAAAGATATTGTATCAGGGAAAAAGGGATTAACCAGGGTTTTTTGCAATAAAAAATTACAATAAACATTATAATAAAGGAGGACGAAAAAAAACCGGGGGGGGTTAAAAAGGGGGGGGGGGGAAAATACTGGAGAAAGGGTTTGGTTTGGTTGGTTAAAGGGTTGGTTTTGGTTAGGTTAGGGGTTTGGTTAGGTTTTGGGGGGGGTTTTTGCCGGAAAAAGCACAAAATGTTTCCCGACCAAAGGGCTTGGGATATGATGACCCACACTGGGGCTTTTTGGTTCCCTCTGGGCCCGGGGGCCTTCCACGGCTTACCCCCCCACCCTTTAAAAATTCTGGCCATAATTATAAAATGGAAAGCTATGAAAAAAAAGGGAGAGAGGATTGAAACTAGTGTAGAAGACGGGACATAAGAAAAATTTGTAGGCTCTAAAACAGGTTAAAATTCGTTCCCAAAACTACAATATGACACTAGGTTTTCACTACATGTTAACAGAGTGTTTCGTTCAGGGTGTTACACTACAGTGTGTATGAGAAACAAAACTGAGGCCAAAAGTCCCCTGGTTTTCCCCTACAAAACACCGAGGGCGGCAAAACTGCTTTAGGTTTAGTAATCGTACAGTGAAAGTGACATTTAAACTTCAGCCTGGACCCCTCACCACTAACCCCAGCTTACTTGACACACGACTGGTGCCAAAACACAAACCCAACACACACCTAAAAACAGATAAATTTCTGCAGCATACGGGCGCCTGGCAAACCTACGGATAGCGTTCCCAATACCCCAGTAAGGAAATCGTTCAAAAAAGGGCTTTGATACCATTTTCCCTCAGGCCCCTACTGGAGTATTTAGGGACCAGTTTTTGGGAACCACACCCATCAAGCACGTTTAAGAAATTAGAGAAAATACAAAGGGTTTTTTCCAAAAAAACTAGTCCCGAGCTACGGGGATTGTCCTAAAGAAGAAAGGTTGAGGGAAAAACCGGCCTGCGCCCCTGGAGGCCAAAGGGGGCCGGGGGGGGAAAATTTTATAAGACATAAAAATTCCCGCGCGGAATAGACAAGGTGGGCAAAGACAGGATGTTTCCCGAGGGTGGGAAAACCGATACAAAAGGGACAATTGGAAAATTGAAGCTCAGTAAAACAAAAAGGGGTGTTTTGGAAGTAAATTTTTTTTCCCGTCACAGAGTAGTCAAGTCCCTGGGAAAAATTTTTAAAAAATGAAAATTGTGGAGGGGGAACCATTTCTTTGTTTTAAGGCGAGGTATGATAAAGTTTTATGGAGCAGGGGAGAGAGAGGACCCAGTGCAATCAGTTTAAGAGGGGGGGGCTAGGGCTATGAATCGGGCCCCCGCAACCACAAATAGGTGAGTACAAAAGGTGAGTAAACACACAGGGGGGAGTGGCATTGCTCTCAAAAACCCCGTGGGGGTTTTTTAAAGGGGTTGGGAAAAAGGGGCAAAATGGGAGCTAAGGGGCTAAAAAAATAAGGGGAAAAAAAACCTTTCAAACTGGGGTTCCAAGGTGATAATTGCAAATGTGTACAAAAACCCCCCACAGAAAAAGCAGGAGGCCCAAAAATATATGAGGGGCGACAGATCAAGGTTATACACTAGCCCGAAGTGGCCAAAGGGGGGAACATAGAAGGGGAAATTTACTAGTTATGAGTGACGTCAATCACAAGGAGATTGACTGGGAAAAACCCGGAGCCAAAATGGGTCCCCCCCCAAAATGGAAGGCCCAAGGGTGATGGATGTGGTACCCGGGGAAAATTCATGTATCAAAAACGTTTTGGGGGCACTACCAAAGAGAGAAGAGGGAGGATGAACCAGCAAGATTGACCATTCACCCTTTAGTATTCAGTTACTGAGGGCACAAATAAAGGGAAAACCCCCCGGGGCTAGTGAATTTACATGTTCCTGAACTTCGAATCCAAGTAGAAATTACAAGAGGGAGTGAAGAAAAATGAAAAGGGGGGAAACCCAAAAACCAAAAAGGGAAAACAACACAGAAAATGAAAATTTTCCCGGGGATGATTTCCCGTGGGAAAGAGAAAGGAAGGAAAAAATCAGTAAATGGAATGTTTGGGTATGTACAACAAAAAGCAAGGAACAAAAAAGGGGGTTTTTACAAAAGGGCAACAAAAACAATTTTGAAGACCTAATATCCCTTGGTTCACCCAAAAAGGTTTAAAAGAGGGCCCAAAATAAGTGCGCTAAAAGAATGGAAAAAATATAGAAGACAAAGGATCCAGGAAAATTTAAGATTTTGTCGAAGAGCCAGAAAGGAATTAAACATATAAAAAGGGGGGCCCCGTGGCAAATTTCAAAAAAGACTACACGAGAGCCAGATGCGACTCGAAGCTGTTGTATAGCCACATCAGGAGGACAACAACAATGGAGGACCAGGTAATCAGGCTCAGGAGGGAAGGAGGGGAGTCACAAGAAAACGATGAGAAGTATGTGAAGAGTTCAACACGAGATTTATAGAAACATTTTCAGTGAAGGCAGAGAGGACTCTGCAAAGCCGAAATGGTGGGGTACACCAACAGGTGCTGGACACAGTGCATACAACGAGGACGAAGTGAAGACGCTGCTAAGTGAGCTAGATACCTCACAGGCGGTGGGACGGACAGCATCTCTCCGTGGGTCCTAAGAGGAGAAGAAGGAGGCGCTGTGCCACTAACAACAATTTTCAGCACATTTATCAGAAAAGGGAGACTGCCTAAGGAATGGAAGACACCAAATGTAGTCCCAATATTGAAGATAGGAGACAGACATGAGGCATTAAATACAGACCAGTGTCACTGACATGTATAGTATGCAAAGTCATGGAGAAGAATTATTAAGAGAAGAGTGGTGGAGCACCTAGAAAGGATGATCTTATACATGATAACCAGAAAGGTCTCAGGGAAGGAAAATCCTGTGTCAAGACCTACTGGAGTTTTACAAGGGACAAAAAATAAGACGAGAGAGAGAGAGAGAGAGAGGAGAGACGAGAGAGAGAGAGAGAGAGAGAGAGAGAGGGAGAGAGAGAGAGAGAGAGAGAGAGAGGTGGGTAGATTGCATTTTCTTGGAGTGTAAGGAGGCTTTCGACCACAGAAGAGATTAGTGCAAAAGCTAGAGGAGCAGACAGATATAACAGGAAAGGTACGTTTCGTTATTAAGATTCCCAAATTTTACGAAAGTGTCTCAATCTGCAACTTGTAGGTGTTTTAAACCGGATCAGAGAATACCTGACAGGCAAAAACTAGTGACGGAACGTGATCAGGTGTCAGCCTGTGACGAGCGGAGTTCCACAGGGGTCAGTCCTAGGACTGGTGCCGTTTCTGGTATATGTGAATGACATGACGGAAGGAATAGATTCAGAGGTGTCCCTGTTTGCAGACGGTGTGAAGCTAATGCGAAGAATCAATAGGATGAGGATCAGGTAGGACTACAATGGATCTGGACAGGTTGCAAGCCTGATTCAGCAACTGGCTCCTGGAGTTTAACCCCACCAAGTGCAAAGTCATGAAGATCGGGGAAGATCAAAGAAGACCGCAGAATACAAGCTAGGGGGCCAGTGACTGCAAACTTCACTCAAGGAAAATGATCTGGGGGTGAGTTTAACACAGAGCATATCTCCTGAGACGCACATCAACCAGATAACTGCTGCAGCATATGGGCGCCTGGCAAACCTGAGAACAGCGTTCCGATACCTTAGTAAGGAATCGTTCAAAACTCTGCACACCGTGTACATCAGGCCCATACTGGAGTATGCAGTGCCAGTATGGAACCCTCACCTGGTCAAGCATGTCAAGAAATTAGAGAAAATGCGAAGGTTTGCAACAAGACTAGTCCGGAGCTAAGGGGAATGCCCTACGATGAGAGGTTAAAGGAAATCGACCTGATGGCATGGAGGACAGGAGGGTTAGGGAGGACATGATAACGACATATAAAATACTGAGAGGAATTGACAAGGTGGATAGGGACAGGATGTTTCAGAGATGGGACACAGAAACAAGGGGTCACAACTGGAAGTTAAAGAATCAGATGAGTCACAGGGATATTAGGAGTATTTCTTCAGGAGAGTG